>OY744543.1:74079939-74092439 GCA_963556195.1 Sepiola atlantica | reverse complement strand
AAGTACCATACTTATTGGAATTCTTTTAAATTAGTAAGTCTGCATCAATAAAAGTACCATACTTATTGGAATTCTTTTAAATTAGTAAGTCTGCATCAATAAAAGTACCATAATTATTGGAATTCTTTTAAATTAGTAAGTCTGCGTTAATTAAAGTACCATACTTATTGGAATTCTTTTAAATTAGTAAGTCTGCATCAATAAAAGTACCATACTTATTGGAATTCTTTTAAATTAGTAAGTCTGCGTTAATTAAAGTACCATACTTATTGGAATTCTTTTAAATTAGTAAGTCTGCATCAATAAAAGTACCATAATTATCTCTTATGAAATATTTTTTATATTTGTTTAATGTAATGTGAAAATGTAATTATTTTATTACATGGTTTATTTTCACATCAAATTTCGTAAAGCTAGAGGTTGTCCACTATATATTGACTAATTATTTAAATGTCGCTTTAAACGTCGCTTTAACATTCAAAAAATTAGTCGATATTTGGTGGGTCATTCAACCAGGGTTTTTTACCCCTCTTAATAAAACGGTATCGTCTGGGCCTTTGGGTCTGGATTTATGCCGGTCTATTGGGGGTTGCCGTTCCTGTGCAGTTCTAGGAGGTGCACCCTCACAGGCTTTGCCTACCCTCTTTGGGGAGGAGTAAGTTTATTGCTTACTGTCTGAGGCGCCCCTACCGGGGAGAATGCCAACGGGGCTGCCCAGGCAATTTTTAAATGGCCAGAGTGCTCACCTCTCGAGCGCTGGCTTATCTAATCCCACTTTCCCGACCTTGTGTCACATCTTACCTTGTGGGGGGTAGATAAATAACTTGGTGGGTCATTCACGTAAAGAGAATAATCCAATACCCCCCCGTAAAAAGAATGGAGTCTTCTCGATTAGCCGTATGGTATAATTAGTAAACACATTGATAATTTTTTTTTAAATGATATAATTTCTATCACTTCAAGTAGCGGGAGCGTAAGAACATCGGACACCAGTGGTTATGTTTTGTGGTGACTGGCGTATGAATTTCGAGTCTCATGTTTTATGGAACATTCATTAATTTTTTATTTATTTTAATACAAAAAAGACCATAAGAAAGATTGAAAAAATAAAATGAATATAATTAAACAGACGAATTCGGTTATTTTTAACAATGTTTGCATGAATGAGAAAATGCTGCCTTAGTACAGACACACATACATATATAAATATATATATGTATTTTACGGTCCGTTTCATTTGCCGTGAGCCAAACAACATTTTTATGTTAATATCGTCTCTGCACCACTAAAACATCGTATATATATATATATATATATATATATATATATATATATATATATATATATATATATATATATATATATATATAATAATAATAATCCAGGTAAAACATCCACAGGGTAGTAATCCAAAGAATTTCAACCGGGTTTATAAAAAAGTACTCAATATCAAATAGAGCTTTTATATATAATTATTTTTATTTACGTAGACATGTACAAAATCTGCGACACTGGCATGTCGATGTTATCGATCAACAGCTATTATAAACTGAGATCTCATCAGGAAGAGTTACAATCCGATCTTAACCTTAGATCATATTTAGAAAAAAAGGAAACGGAGAAAAAAGAAAATAAATTTCAAATTTCAAAATTTGAAAAGTCACATGTTTGGGACCGCTAAGAATCAAAATGTTAAAAATCAAACTCAAAATAAAAAATAATAAAAAAATAAAAAATATTAATATAAAAGATAATATACAAAATACAAAATATAAAATATAAAATATAATATAAAATAATAATTAAAATAAAATAAAGTGAAAAGAGAGAGATATAATAAAAAGGGTAGAATAAAAAGATAGATAGAAAGACAGATAGATAGATAGAAATAAAACGAAATCGTCTGCGATCCAGACAGAAGTAAGGAAAGGATGTTGATTTTCTAACTCTGCCTGATGAGATCTCAGTTTATAATAGCTATTGATCGATAACATCGACATGCCAGTGTCGCAGATTTTGTACATGTCCGTGTAAATAAAAATAATCATATATATATATATATATATATATATATATATATATATATATATATATATATATATATATATAATTTTTATTCTGACTTGTATAATTTGTCTCTCTTTCATTCCTGAATATTTTTCTTCGATGTCTTTTCCGCTTTCTTTATTATTACCGTTTTCTTTCTCTTTCTAGGCGAGATTATGCTCTTAAGAATTAATCTGGTCGTTTCGAAGGATTATAACGAATTTATAGCGCCATTAAGAAACAACGCAATCCACGTTGTCGGGCGGATCTTCACTTGCAGTGTCTCGTAGATTTAACTTGGTGACGTCATCGCCCCAAAAGATTAACATCAGTTCATTTACCGTTGCTTTTTCAAGGGTTGGTGATCTATATGTCTTCGAGGAAAAAGAACTAGCCATCACACGAAGACAGCTGGTCGAATAATCTTCTCGTTATTTGGCATGTAATGGGGAGTGGGAACGATGGCCGATATATATATATATATATATATATATATATATATATATATATATATATATATATATATATATATATATATAAGAGGTTTATGTAGTTTGCTTAAAGCATTGTTTACTTGTATATAGAAATGTGATACTTAGAATAACATAGCATTTCTGTGAGATGTATTTTTTACGGTCCGTTTCATATGCCGTGAGCCAAACAACATTTTTATGTCAATATCGTCTCTGCAACACTAACAAATTATCAAAAATAAATAAATATAAATATATATATATATATATTTAGAGAGAGAGAGAGAGAGAGAGAGAGAGAGGGAGAGAGAAAGAGAGAGAGAGAGAAAGAGAGAGAGAGAGAGGAGTGTGTGACGGATAGACACAAGTTGGAGCAAATAAGACATATAATCTTAGAACAAGTTAAATAGCTTCACTCTTAATACAATGTATACATACACACATATATATATATTTATTTTTTCACACACACACATATATCTGTCTATCTACAACGATAGATAGACAGATGTATCTGTTTGTTTGCGAAAAAAATTATATATATATATATATATATATATATATATATATATATAAAAGGAGATTGTAGTTTGCTTGAAGCATTGCTGGTAAATATAAGTGTGGGTTTGTAATCCGAGGCTGGAGCAATGTGATATAGGTACCGGGAGGTGGAGAAGGTGAACAAAAACAAACGAGAAGAGAAAACAAGAATGGAATCTCAAATCAATTTATTAATATTTCACGTAAAACAGATTAAATACCGGAACAGTAAATAAAAAAGAGGTTACTGTCAGGCAAATAAAAGTTCCGGAATAAGGTAATCTTATATATATATATATATATATATATATATATATATATATATATATATATATGTATACATTGTAGTAAGGGTGACACTATTTAACTTGTTCCACCATTATATGTCTGTAACACCTCTGCATTGTATTGCCTTCTAAGTATAACATTTCTCTCTCTCCCCCTCTCTCTCTATCTCTCTCTATATTTATTTATTTATTTTTGATGATCTGTTAGTGTTGCGGAGACGATATTTACATAAAAATGTTGTTTGGCTCACGGCAAATGAAACGGACCGTAAATAATACATCTCACAGAAATGCCATGTTTTTTGAAAATGTGAAAAAATAAAAATAAAAATGTGGTTGTTGGAGTATAAAATGAACCTGACTTTATATATATATATATATATATATATATATATATATATATATATATATATATATATATATATATATTTGTTATTGTTTATTATCTATGTTCGTATATATATATATATGTGTGTGTGTGTGTGTGTGTGTGTGTATGGACAGATTAACAAACCAACACGCACGCACGTTCTCTTCACCTATTAAACTATTTCCCCCCTCTCCACATAACTATCTGTGGATGCATAGGCAACAATTATACAAAGAAGCACACACTGACATCCCGCTACCCACACATCTTTCTCCCACCCCAATACACACTAAACGGACACGTGCACATACGCATGCATACACATGTACATATGAGAGTTTGAATTACTTACTAGACACCATCTTCGACTGTCTTCGGTGTAAAAGGGTTTGTCAGGAACACCTGACATGAAGATACAAGTAAACCCTGACCAAACTCTGACCAAATATTCAAAATAACATAGTATTCGAAGCCCAAATAAGATCTCCTCGGTTTGGCTATACACCAGCTCATACGAGGAATTGTGCCTCTTCTAGTGATGTGACCTCAAGTAACAGCACTTCGCTGGATACTCCACCAGACTAGATGAATTCTTGTCCTGGAATCCGGTAAGACTGAGAGACCAAAAGAAAGATAGACTATAGCATAGTAAAATGGTTAATTGGTGAGAGGGAAATAAATGTTCTTGACTTCTTTACGAACTCAACGTTTGAGAAATAACGGAAGAACTTCAATAGAATATTCGAATATCTATGTATCTCATATAGAGATGAAGTGTTAGCCCCGGGAAAGGGCCCATTGATTTCTGAGAACTTCGAATGAAGTAAAGTGAAACAAAATAGAGATATACATACATATATACATATACACATATAACCATCAATATCTAATTTGAAAAAAACACAAAAACAAAAATAAACTTAACTAGAAACAAATACAATTTTGATTCAGAATGAATTAATGAATGATAAAATATCACATATATATTATTTAATAGAAATCGCTCCAGACAAGGCATGAAGCCACTTGATGTAACTAGCTAGAAAATACTACGTAAAGGTAAAAAAAAAACTAGCTATCGATAAGCTTTAGATGGATAGATTCCGACCCCGAAAACAGCAATTATTTCCCTCTTTGTCAGAAACATCGCTCATTGAATGTGAAAACTAAAGGACAAAATAAGGGAAGCGAGAGTTTCGAGGCTGCTGAAAGTAAACTCAAGGTCTACACTGACTGGGAATATACATCGACCAAGCAAGGGATTACTTTAATATAATTATTTACAAGAATAAAAATTTACTGTGATTCCAATAAATATTTGCTATTGTATTTTTTAATTTTGTGCAAAGAAACGATTTCAATATTCTTAGCCATGAGTATTGATTTACTCCTCTCCAAGAGTTAGGCACAAGGCCAGTTTTTATCTTACTCCCACAGGTAAGATGTGACCCAAGGTCGGGTCGGGAAAGTGGGATTTAAAAATTGCCCGGGCAGCCCCGTCGGCATGCCCCGGTAGGGGCGCCTCAGGCAGTAAGCAATAAACTTACTCCTCCCCAAAGGGAGGAGGCAAAGCCTGGGAAGGTGGACCTCCCAGAACTGCACAGGACAGACCCATTGACCGGCGTAAATCAAGACCCGAAGGCCAAGACAACACCAGTATAGGGTGCAGTATCCATCGGAACAGATACTACACTTTGATCTTAGCCAAAAGGCCAAGGAATTCTCGTGCATATTAAGATAAAAAAGACAACAACGGTTTCTAAATTTCTTCTGAAATCAAAGAACGCTAAGGTTAGTTGTGGTGAGTGTTGCTGAGAGGAACAAGAATCGCAAAAATCAAATTGTTCCGAAAGAACGCATGTCGGCGTTTACCGATTCAAAGAGCATTTCCGAGTAAAGCCGTTTTATGCCGTGCGCAGACGACATCGCTTTTTACAAAAGCGATCACATAAACTGTGAATAAAAATCGATTTTGATAATTCGATACTTTAACAAGAGAAACCCTGAGATCTTACAGCTGGAAATACCGCAGAGAAAAATTCCAAACCATTGATTTTTCTGCCTTTAAAATCAACGTTTAAAATCATGGGATCGAAAATTGAACTCTAAAACCAGTTATCCGTCTAGAAGTGACTTAACTCATATTTGTTTCCCGAAGTCTTTTCCCCACCGAAACAAAGAGTCTGTATCGGATGATGGACAGGATATTCAGATATAAGTTGTCCGTCATATTCAACATTTATATTACAGACCAAATGCTGCCTGAATATACATATAATTATATATAAATAATATATATATATATATATATATATATATATATATATATGCATACACATATATATATATTTATACATACATATATATATATATACATATATGCATACACACATAAATATATATTTATACATACATATATATATATATGTATACATACATACATACATACATATATATATATATTTAGACATACATATATATATATTTATACATACATATATATATATATATATATATATATATATATATATATATATACATATATATATATATTTATACATACATATATATGTACATATTTATACATATATATCTATATATACACACATACATACATATATATATATACATATTTATACATATATATCTATATATACATACATATATATACATATTTATATATATATATATATATATATATATACATACATATATATCTCTATATATTTATAAATCTATATATAATTATGCATATATATATATTTATTCATATATATATATATATATATATATTTATACATACATATATATATATATATTTATACATACACATATATATATATTTATACATATATATATATTTATTCATATATATATATATATTTATTTATATATATATTTACACATACATATATATATATATTTATACATACATATATATATATATTATACATACATATATAAATATACATATATTATACATACATATATAAATATGCATATATTATACATACATATATATATATTTATACATACCTATATATATTATACATACACACACATATATATATATTTATACATACCTATATATATGTGATTATACATACATATATATATGTGATTATACATACATATATATATATATATATATTAAAATAGGAGAGTTCATATTCTTTTCTTTTTACACATTTTGTAAGAATTTAATAATAAATGAGGCTTAAAAGCTTTTAAAAACATGTTTAAATGCGATATTTATTAATAAAATCAAATCAGAACAGATTTTTTTTTCATTTCAAAAATATTTTTTCACTTTGATCTTATGGCTAATAATTTCGCCAGATACCTAGCATCTTCAGAAGATGTAATAGTTCCGTATGTTTGTAGCAGTCCGTAAGGATGGAAAATAGACGTTGCGATGTTATAACGGTTTATTCACTTTTTAAATATGAGCTAACCTGCGTGCACGCGAGATTTGTATGAAAATAGAAGTCATTTTTTTTCTCTGTTTAAACATTTTTTTAAAAAAATAGTAATAACCACGTGTTTGTGGATATCTATATATCTATGTATGTGTGTGTGTGTGTGTGTGTGTGTGGTCAGCATATTTGACACCAGGGCAACGAAGGGAATATATAGTATATTTATATACAACTCACTTCTGGCTACTTTTCTATGTGACGTTACTGCTTTCACATAACCTTTCTAGTCAACACTAAATGCTCCGGATGTTTCAAACGACTTTTTTTCCTTTTTAATTCAATTTAATAATGAAAATAAAATCGTTTCGCGAGATTAACATTATTTGTCAACTTCAACTGCCGACCGTCGCTTATTCTAATTTCGTCATCAACGAGATTCGCCGATTCATTAATTTCGCAGTGAGGCGGTCTTTCCTTTTAATTCAATTGTGTGTTTTGTTTCTAGGTTAATTTATAACGAAGATTTTTACGGACCTTCAAACGAATTCAAATAATGCAAATGTTTCGTTTTAAATTAAATGCTGCTTGTATTTAAATTATTTTTATACAATAAAGCTATTGAATTAACCTATTATTATACTAACTGTGAGTTAATCAACATTTGTTTCCCTACGGCTGCTTTTCCTAAAGACTTTGGTAACACAAAACACATGCTAAAATATACCTTGGTTCTAGGATTGAGTTATGTTTCAAAAAATAGTTTTTAATTCTTCTAATTAGCCGTAATTTCAAATTAACTAACTAATTAACCAATCTCTCTCTCTCTCTCTTAGCTATCTGTGTATTTTTCGCGCCACCTTTCACTCTGTAATATTTGTTAATGTCTCTCTTCGTCGTATATATATATATATATATATATATATATATATATATATATATATATATATATATATATATCATCAGTTGGAGATCTTTAATGATTCAAACCCACCATAACGTTGAGAGATTTACCCTTTTTTTTCCTCTCAATCGTTTCTTCACACTGAAATAAGTTTTTTCCCCTCATATCTCATTCGACTTTTAGTTTTTAATTTACCATTCTGACGTTTCCTCTCAGAGGATCAGACGATAAGGCCTTAAGGTAATTTTAACAAATTTCCTTCCTTTATTTTCCACTCGTCTGTTTCATTGATTATAATAATGCTTTCTCTAAAATTCATCCTACGATTCTGTTGTACACGAAATTTACTTATATATATATATATATATATATATATATATATATATATATATATATATATATATATATAGTTTTCTTGCTTGTCGTGCTCCCTCCCCTTATCATACGGCCATTTATAGTGTTCTTGCTTGTCGATTGTTATGTGAATCTATTAGTATTCGGATCGCGACGTAATAGGTTCGTATATACACAATGCAAAGCAAAGAACGCAGAGAGACATAGTTGATGTTTGCGCTTCCGAGACCTTCGTCCTAAGAGAACGATCTACGTCAGCACTCATTTATATATGCATGAGAAATATACAAGGGAGATAATTACAGAATGTAAGGGAGGTAATTATGATACATTGTTGTTGTTTCTAAATGTAAAACACTACAATATATATATATATATATATATATATATATATATATATATATATATATATATATATATATATATATATATAAGCAGTCGCGGTACGACGAAACACGTGTGAACGAATAACTATCTATCTCTCCCTCTCTCCTCCTCTCTTTCTCTCTCTCTCTCTCTATATATATATATACGTCCCTTACGATCGGGCGAAATTATGTAAACAAACTGAGAATAAACTCTACACGGCTTAGTAAAGTACAAATGTACCAGTAGCTTACAATTATAAAACCATTAAAATAAAAATATATTTCAGACAGGCAACACAGCTTAATAGAAGAGAACTCGACCACGGTTTCCGTGGTCTGGTTTCGAGACCTGGCAAAGTCGGTTCGCTCTGAAGACGTCCGGTACAACGAAACACATGTGAACAAATAACTATATGTACGATATATATATATATATATATATATATATATATATATATATATATATATATTTATTTATAAAATACAGAAATTCAATGTAACATCAGTACCGTCGGTTTCAAAGCGGGAGGTTGATCCCGATTGTCGTCAGCTGATAAACATATTCCTGACGGTACTGATGTTACATTGAATTTCTGTATTTTATAAATAAATATTTACGCTCTTAATCCTTCGAAATCTCGGATTTCTTAATTAATCGAGCACTCTGCTGGATTTTTCCTGCCCTACCACAGAGTACTTATATATATATATATACACACATATATATATATATATATATATATATATATATATATATATATATATATATATATATACGATATATATATACGATATATATATATACAATATATATACCCAATATATATAAACGATATATATATATACACTATATATACGATATATATATATATATATATCAGATATATATATATACGATATATATATATATTTACGATATATTTATATATTTGTGTGTATTTATAATTAAAATTTTCATATTCTAAATATAAATGTTAAGCGGTGTCGAGCCTAGCCAGTACTAAATGGGTGACCATTTAGGAATACCAGGTGATGTATGTGCTCTCTGCTTATCTCGGCATTGTTTCCAGTCGTCCTGTATTACTACTTGCCATTGGAATCAAGCAATGCCGACTCAGGAGAGCGGTTGTTGGCGATTGCGCAACCCTTGCAATTACAAATTCACGCGCGGGCAGCCCCTGGCGGGGCACTCATACGTCGAAATCGACGGGAGAGTCCATCATATATATTGAGATGTTTTCCGACAAATACAAGGTTTCGTATCAAGCAATATTGTTCTTTATTATTAAAGTTACAGCTGTTTCATCGTAGCCAATACAAACGGAACATTAATGATAACAAAGTTATAACATATATATATATATATATATATATATATATATATATATATATATATATATATATATATATATATAACAAAGCAATTGTAATAGCTCAATAGTGTAAAGCTAGAGCTATTTTGTATACAATGTGTTTTATGTAATGTTATACCATATCCGATGTTATAAAGGGCAGATCCATATCATTTCGTAAAACGATATATATATATAATTAAAAATATTGATTACTAAATAATTATTTATAGCTTCCATTCCATTAAAAAGAAATAAAGTAAGCCGTCTAATCAAAGTTAAATGCGAGTTCCTGTCCACGTGACTTGTTAAATATTATAAAGACGGTGTACTATGTTGTCAGCTTCAGAAGACATAAATAGTGTTGATTTCTATACGTACTGTTGAATTGACCTCATTGGTTGGAGCGTTCGGATTTGAGTTAAAAAGGTACTCGTGTCCGGGGTTCGAATCGTGCGGTATTTTCAGGATGAAACGTATACGTATGTAAATAATAATTTAAAATATTTATTATCAAGTAATTAAATATATATATATATATATATATATATATATATATATATATATATATATATATATATATATATATATATATATATTTGTTATTGTTTATTTATCTATGGACGTATACGTTTCGTCTTTTTTCAATCAAGACTCATCAGCATAGAAGTACGACTATTCACCACCGGTCACACGATTCGAAACCCTGGATTACAAGTATTTTTCAACCCCAATCCAACGTCGCTAACCGATAGGCCAGTTCTGAACAGCTTATAAACAATGATAATTTTAACACTTTTAGAGGCGGCGAAACGTACAGGCATTCACCTTCTATAAGTGAAGGAATGATGCATATAAAGCAAGTGACGTCACGCTGTGTTAGTACTACCATTTACAGTGCTCTACTTTTTAACGGGGCGCTTCAAATATATATATATATATATATATATATATATATATATATATATATATATATATATATATATATATATATATATATATATATATATATATATATATATATATATACTTTGTTTTGATCGTCTAGTTTTTCATTTTTTTTCTTTGCGTTTTTGCTTTGTTTTGTAAAATTAGCACTGAAGATCGCCACACCGAGAAAATACATGCACAGGAGCATTTTACAAATATACTAGTGTTTGCCGAAACAATTGTATGCTGAATAAAAATAAGTTTTATGAACTGACGTGAATCTGTATTTCATAACATTGAAATGGTATAAAATTACATAAAACACACTGTATATTGTATGCAACATAGCTCTAGCCTTACACTATTGAACTATTATAATTACTTTATGTTATAAAATTTATATTTGAATAGAAAAATTCTAAATGTAAATAAAAAATACACACACACACACACACACACACACATATATATATATATATATATATATATATATATATATATATATAGGGCACTCGACTTTGTCGTTACTGGCTCGCAAGCCTACCAACCGCGATTAGGGTGGCACTGCACAAATCTGCTGGGCACACTACGTGCTGACTAGAACCACTACGTACAGCGAAACAACTTCATTGCCTACGACAACTTGCGCATGACAAGGCCAGGTGGCCTGGGACTAGCATGGAAGACTGATTGCAGCTACGGGATGCCATTTGACTACCGTAGCTGCAGAACACAGTTTTAATAAATAATAATATATGCATTGTCGTCGCTGAAAAGGTAAATATATATACCCAATTAATCCTAACGCCGGTATGTAGGTCCCCTGTTCCAAATCGATCCAATAATTCTAGTTTTCTTTGATTTGTCTGGTTTTTTTTACGGCGTATCACACTTTTTCATGTTTATTCGTTGCCGAAAAACATTTTTAGAAAAAAGTTCGTTGTAAATGATTTATTATAAGCAAGCTCTATTTTACCCATAAATGTTGAGAAGCGCTAACGTTTTTTTTAGAAGAACCCCATCCCCATCCCCCGCCACCCATACCCACACTAACCTTGTGAACAATTCCACAATGCGTTCTAGATTGGCGTTTATTCTCCATTTTGTATGACCTAACCCTACTCTTAACCTAACGCATTACTATAAAAGTCTCACAAAAGTAGGTTAAGCGCGTGTGCGCACACTGCTCTTCTCTGGCGGGACTATTTTTTTGCCATTTTATTTTTTCATTAGTGGAAAACAAGTCTATAAAAGACTATACCCTACAAAAATGATACTCACTTTACTACTGGAATTGATAAATTAAAATATCACTTTTTAGCTCTAAAGCAAACCCTTCTCAATCAAATAGCCGCCATCTTGAATTCAAAATGGCGGAAATTTTACCATCATCCTCGGGATATTATCAATTCTTTATGAATCTCAATGTATTTACAGTATCTAAAGTGAAAATCTATTGA
>OY744543.1:74067439-74072439 GCA_963556195.1 Sepiola atlantica | reverse complement strand
ATTAATTGACACATTAATTGACATTAATTGACACATTAATAGAAATTAATTGACACATTAATTGAAATTAATTGACACATTAATTGAAATTAATTGACACATTAATTGAAATTAATTGACACATTAATATAAATTAATTGAAACATTAATTGAAATTAATTGACACATTAATTGAAATTAATTGACACATTAATTGACATTAATTTACAAATTAATTGAAATTAATTGACACATTAATTGAAATTAATTGACCCATTAATTGACATTAATTTACAAATTAATTGACATTAAGTGAGACATTGATTGAAATTAATTGACACATTAATTGACATTAATTTACAACTTAATTGACATTAAGTGAGACATTAATTGAAATTAATTGACCCATTAATTGACATTAATTTACAAATTAATTGACATTAAGTGAGACATTAATGGAAATTAATTGACACATTAATTGACATTAATTGACACATTAATAGAAATTAATTGACACATTAATTGACATTAATTGACACATTAATAGAAATTAATTGACACATTAATTGAAATTAATTGACACATTAATTGAAATTAATTGACACATTAATAGAAATTAATTGACACATTAATTGAAATTAATTGACACATTAATTGAAATTAATTGACACATTAATTGACATTAATTGACACATTAATTTAAATTAATTGACACATTAATTGAAATTAATTGACACATTAATTTAAATTAATTGACACATTAATTGAAATTAATTGACACATTAATTTAAATTAATTGACACATTAATTGACATTAATTTACAACTTAATTGAAATTAATTGACACATTAATTGACATTAATTTACAACTTAATTGAAATTAATTGAGACATTAATTGAAATTAATTGACACATAAATTGACATTAATTGACACATTAATTGAAATTAATTGACACATTAATTGAAATTAATTGACACATTAATTGACATTAATTTACAACTTAATTGAAATTAAGTGAGACATTAATTGAAATTAATTGACACATTAATCGAAATTAATTTACAAATTAATTGACATTAAGTGAGACATTAATGGAAATTAATTGACACATTAATTGACATTAATTTACAAATTAATTGACATTAAGTGAGACATTAATGGAAATTAATTGACACATTAATTGACATTAATTTACAACTTAATTGACATTAAGTGAGACATTAATTGAAATTAATTGACCCATTAATTGACATTAATTTACAACTTAATTGACATTAAGTGAGACATTAATTGAAATTAATTGACCCATTAATTGACATTAATTTACAAATTAATTGACATTAATTGACACATTAATAGAAATTAATTGACACATTAATTGAAATTAATTGACACATTAATTTAAATTAATTGATACATTAATTTAAATTAATTGACACATTAATTGACATTAATTGACACATTAATTGAAATTAATTGACACATTAATTGAAATTAATTGACACATTAATTTAAATTAATTGATACATTAATTTAAATTAATTGACACATTAATTGACATTAATTGACACATTAATTTAAATTAATTGACACATTAATTGACATTAATTGACACATTAATAGAAATTAATTGACACATTAATTTAAATTAATTGACACATTAATTGAAATTAATTGACACATTAATTTAAATTAATTGACACATTAATTGACATTAATTGACACATTAATTGAAATTAATTGACACATTAATTGAAATTAATTGACACATTAATTTAAATTAATTGACACATTAATTTAAATTAATTGACACATTAATTGACATTAATTGACACATTAATTTAAATTAATTGACACATTAATTGACATTAATTGACACATTAATTGAAATTAATTGACACATTAATTGAAATTAATTGACACATTAATTTAAATTAATTGACACATTAATTGACATTAATTGAAATATTAACTGACATTAATCGAAACATTAGTTGACATTAATTCACACATTAATTGAAATTAATTGACACATTACGTTGGTAAATAAATATTTAATTGAAAATGATCGAATTCTTCAATATTGTCATCTTATCTGTTTACTTTATTACTGATCAAGTTCGTAATAGTTTAATAAAAAAAACTATTATATATCCGTTCTATTAGAACAAAAAACTTATGGTAATCAGTCAGTCAGATATTTTTGTCCAAAACTTTAGAATATAGTTTTTAAATCGGGTAGCATTCAAGTCAATGCTGACTGTAAGAAGAATGTCAAGTTATCTTTGGTTAAACGTTTTCATCATCTTAAGAATGCGCTCAAGAAACATTATCTATATGAATATTTTCTAGAACACTGATGCTGTAGCCATTTGACGGTGGCTTTTGTCTTAAAAAAAAATTTTTTCTGTTTTTTTTCTTCATTTTTTCATTATTTATCTAGTCATTTGACGTTGGATTTTGTCATTTTTTATTTTTTTATTTTGTCTTTTATTCATTTTTTTTCATTATTTATCTAGTCATTTGACGTTGGATTTTGTCATTTTTTATTTTTTTATTTTGTCTTTTATTCATTTTTTTTTCATTATTTATCTAGTCATTTGACGTTGGATTTTGTCATTTTTTATTTTTTATTTTGTCTTTTATTCATTTTTTTTTCATTATTTATCTAGTCATTTGACGTTGGATTTTGTTATTTTTTATTTTTTTATTTTGTCTTTTATTCATTTTTTTTTCATTATTTATCTAGTCATTTGACGTTGGATTTTGTCATTTTTTATTTTTTTATTTTGTCTTTTATTCATTTTTTTTCATTATTTATCGGCCTTTTTTATATCTACTTACTCTATACATTTTCTCTCTGTTATTGTAAGATATAGTTACTCCCCCTCTCCTCCCATTTTCACTTTTTCACTTTTCTTATTATTGGTTTAAAGAAATGAAGGAGTGTGATTGAGGGCAACCTCCTTGCCCTATATAGTGAGATATTTCGTGTATATTGTATCTAGATTAGAATATGTATGTTTACTGTAGTTCATTTTATCGTTTTTTTGTGTTCAAGTAATTTTTAATAAATTTAATTAATCTAAAAAAATTATCTCGTATCTCACGGTGTTTTCAACACAATTATATTGTCCCCACTTCCCAAAGAAATTGAACTTCTTACACACTCAGCGCAATGCTTCAAGCAAACTACAACATCATTTTAGAATTAGATAATTTTCAACCGGAAGTAAATGAGTATTTGTCTACATTTTGAGATCACCGGTCGAGGAAGACAGAAAGGCGATTTTATTGTTTCCTTAGCAGCTGGCGTTCAACGATGAATACTTTTGGATTTTACAAGTTTCGGAGATGCGTGCAAAGCGTGAAATGTCGTTCTGCAGACTTGGACATTCGAAGAAAAAGGAATGATATTTCGTGTGGATCACTTCAACACGACATGATGTGCACAGCGTTCGGATCGTGAATTTTAAACAGATCAAAGCTATTGTGCTGCTTCGAGGAATGGCCAAACGGTCTATGCCTCGTTAGAGACAAGTCAAATGCAATCCACCAAAATCAAAGACTTCAACGCTGGAACATCGAATGTTGAAAGATGTTGAAATGAAAGCGATCAACTATTTATCGTTGAAATTGCAATGACACATGACGTACACATACATAACATAATTCTTACTTCAAACCGCATATCATATTGGCTGAAAGCTGTGCTTATAAACACATATACAAGCCGCACATGCGTGGTCCCCCTCTGTATGTGCCTGGATGTGGCGAGTGTAAAATGCAATAAATTTGAGCAATTTGGGGCATTTTTGACCCCCCCCCCCTTTGACCCCCTGGGGGCGCGAACCAGAATTTTTCTGAGATCAAGGATGCTCATTTTATATCCAGAACAATTGCCTCTACATTTTGGCCAAGTTTTAAAAAATTGAATGGATGGATCAAACGTTATGGGAGAAAAGGGTCATTTTTTGTAATTTTTGGGGGCTTTTGACCCCCTGGGGCGCGAACCAGATTTTTTCCAAGGTCAGTGATACTTATTTTCTATTAGGAACAATTGCTTCCACATGTTGACCAAGTTTAAGATAAATTGAATGGATGGATGAAAAGTTATGGGGCAAAAAATGTCATTTTTTGCCATTTCGGAGCCTTTTGACCCCCCCCTGGGGGGGGGGGGGGGGGCTAACCAGATTATTTTTCAAAAATCGGAGAATGTCACTTTCTAACCTGACAAAAGTTACAACTTCATGCAAAATTTCAGAGAAATTCAATGGATGGTTGCGGAGAAAACTCCGGACGGACGGACGGACGGACGGACGGAAATGCCTCAAAACGTAGGTCCCTCGATTTATAAAATCGGGGGACCAATAATGCCAGTAGTGTCATATCACCTTGAATGTGTCAAATGGGCAAACACTCACCGTCTTTAAAAAATAACATAACGAGAGAAGATGAAGTTAGCTGATCACATTAGAATCAGTCATAGTTTACGAAAGTAAAAAAATCACTTCTATATGTCCTGTAGTTAAATAGAAAGTGTTAGCTTTGTATACAAAAAAGATACAACACTTGTAACCAAGGTATGGTGGAAGCGTGCAGAAACGAGGTGAACCACCGAGAAGATGGCGTGATAACATATCTACCTGGCATTCCTGATAAGTCAGTCAACTAAACGAAGTAGTAATGGACATGAGGGCTTGGGGGCAGGTAAGATGATGAATAAAACTATGAGAGGATTGAAAACGATGAATGGAATAGGCAAAGGTTGACTACCTGAGAGGGAAGCTCGACAATAACTTGATGGCAGGTTAGACATGGTAGACCATATTCTTCAGGTTGCGGGGAAAACGTTTGATGCAACGTTTGGCGATTACTTTATTATTCTAACGAGTCATCACATGACCCAGGACAAACTCCACTCGAGAATAAGGTTCAATGAGATTTTCAATTAGTTGCTGAACAATACTATGAGAGGATTGTAAACGATGAATTACTTGAGTTCAACAAGAACTTGTT
>OY744543.1:74057439-74062439 GCA_963556195.1 Sepiola atlantica | reverse complement strand
AAAACTATCATATATATATATATATATATATATATATATATATATATATATATATATATATATGTGTGTGTGTGTGTGTAGAGAGAGAGAGAGAGAGAGAAATATATATAGAGAGAGAAGGGGGAGAGAGACACACACATACGCAACTTCAAAAATAGAGATTGATGTGTAATTTTTTATATCAATAAATATAAATCCGCCCCGTCACACAGACGTTAGCGAGTAAACAACTGCCGAATAATACCATTTCAAGTGTTTAGGGGAAGAGAGAAGACAAATAGCAAGTCAGACAATCCCCGCTGTCTAAAATGAATTTGTGAAGAAATTCTTCAATCTATTTCCATAATGAGACATTTTCCATATATTTTTAAATTTCTTATTTCTATACAGATTGATACGTTTTTCTTTCTTTCTTTAAACTTTCCGTTTGAGACGTTTTATCTCTTTCTTCTTTCAATTCTATTTCTTTTTGTTGATACCGTCTTTTATTTAACGGTTGAAATTTTATTAATTTTGGTGTTTAAAATTCTGCGGGCTTTTTCTTTTACTTTTACAATATACATACAATATATAGATACATAATATCCCGTGAGTATTCCCCCACCCACCCATAAAGAGATAGATAGATAGATAGATAGAGAGAGAGAGAGAGAGAGAGAGAGAGAGAGAGAGAGAGAGAGAGAGAGAGAGAGGGCGCCGTTTCGAACACATCCGATTTCTTTTGCGGTTCAAAAATCAGAGAAACATTTTATCAGCTTATCCGCTACGTGTCACTGGAGACTTCCTACCCGTGACGTAACATCCCGAACACGCAGCTCTAATGCTTATCTTTAATTTCTAATGGAATTTTACACTTTTCTACGTCATCTAATCTCATGTGGAGAGTTCCGATTCTAACATTACTTTAACCCTAACCCTAACCCTAACCCACGGCTAATATTGCTACATCAATATTGATGAGGCATAATAACGTTGACACACCGATGTTAAGCGACATTGAGCTTGGCCAGTATTTAAATGGGTGACCATTTAAGAATACCAGGTGCTCTATATTCTCTCCCCTTATCTCGGTATTGTTTCCCATTTTTTTCTTAATTTTTAAAAATCATTGTTCACCTTATACAAAGCAGACCGCCACTGTAGACGTAAGGGGCTACTGAGAATTAGGGTGTAAGTATTGGGGATCATCCCAAGTTGAGAACTGTGCAGCGAGATGTCTTTTTAGATTAGTTTTAAATTTCTGCATGTCGGTACTGTCGGGGAAACAGGGAGCAGGGAGGGAGTTCCAGAGGTCGGCATCACGATGGAAAGAAGCTATTGGAGTGGAAGGCTCTCCGGCATCTGGGGACCTCCACAGTGGATGGATGGGATTTAACTGATTGTCGGGTTGGTCTAGTGAATTTACGTTGTACTGGACGTCTCTTTGCCACCGAATTCAAGCGGTACCGATGCAGGAGAGGTGTGGGTGGTGGATGCAGCAACCCTTGCCTCTACAATTACACGCGCAGACACCCTTACATAGATTATCCATTGTTTCTAAAGACAGAACGAAGATCATGATAAGCATAGATATTGATTGGGCCAGTAGCCTTAAGAAAATCAATGTAAACTAACGTTACCCCGTAGAAATTCCATGGTGTTTTCTACATCAATCTGTATAATTTACTGTTAATAATAAAATATTATTTTTGAAATAATACATGTCTGCCAGGATCGATAGTGTTAAGAAAAAAATACTCTTTCCACCTCTAATATCGCTACAGAATAACTGCCCTTATTATTTTCGGTCGATGTGTGCTCCGGGCTTCTTTTTTTTTATAGATTTATTGTTCGTATATAGTGATATTTTGTTCTTATATTTTAAATAGAGTCATTATTGATTATTTGCGTATCGTGTAGCTGATGTTTCTTACGTAATTAAATCCGATGAAAAGATGGTTTTGACGTCTATTTTTAAATAAATAAACACGCATGCGTGATGTAAGCAGTCACGTTGAACGCGATATGAAAGTTCTCATAAACAGTTAGATTTAGATTCTTTTTAATTCGAACATTTTTTTGATTCCGTTCACCCTTCTAGAATTGGCTTGGCGAGGAAATTTGTTTCAAACTTTTCCCCGGGGGGGGGGGAGAATTTTTACACATTTGATTTAATTCCTACACAGATAAATCTTCAATTAATTTAAATGTAATGCGAACAAACATCTCGCTGCACAGCTCCCCGCTTAGGATGCCCCTATAAATATACCCCCCCCCCCAATCACAGGACCCTCTTACGTACCAGTTGCAATATGCCTTAATCAGGTTGAATAAAAGTATTACAAAAAATAGAGTTACGGTTACGTATCAGACAGGAAATTAACACAAACACGTAGCAGATAAGCTGGGAAAATCTTTCTCTTTTTTTTCCTGAACCGCAGAAGAGAATAGTATTGCTTTAAGATATCTGTACTCGTCCCCCTATGACACCAAGATGAAGGAAAGAACGTCACACATTTCCTTAGATTCCTACACCCACCTTCGTATCACCCTCTTTAAATGCTGCGTGTTTAGCAAGAGGCATCGGATACCATATATTGAGTCTTTGGTAGGATTCCACCGACGATTGAACTCCTTTCTCCCGGCCTTCATTTAGCTTCCTCCCACAAGGTAAGATGTGACACAAGGTCGGGAAAGTGGGATTTGAAAAACCCGCGCTCGAGAATTTAGGCGCTCTGGTCATTTAAAAATTGCCTGGGCAGCCCCGTCGGCATTCCCCGGTAGGGGCGCCTCAGGCGATTAGCAATAAACTAACCCCCTCTCAAAGGGTGAGAAGGCAAAGCCTGGGAGGGTGCACCTCCTAGAACTGCACAGGACGGACAACCGATAGACCGGCGTAAATCAAGACCCGAAGGCCCAGACAATACCGGTCTATTGGGTGGGGTAACCCCCCCCCGGCTACCTACCATTATTACGCGTAAGTAACCTTTTCAAACAATCAAGTATCATGCAACTTTTGTTGCGCAATCTGTTTAATTGGTCCCCCGATTTATAAAAACTTATGTTTTGAGCCATGTCCGTCCGTCCGTACAGATTTTTCTCCGCAACCATCCATTGAATTTCTCTGAAATTTTTAATGAAGTTGTAACTTTGGTCAGGTTAGAAAGTGACATTCTCCGATTTTTGAAAAATAATCTGGTTAGCCCCCCCCCCCCCCCCAGGGGGTCAAAAGGCCCCGACATGGCAAAAAAATGACATTTTTTTGCCCCATAACTTTTCATCCATCCATTCGATTTCTCTGAAACTTGGACATAATGAAGAGGCAATTGTTCCTAATAGAAAATAAGTATCGCTGACCTTAGAAAAAATCTGGTTCGTGCCCCCAGGGGGTCAAAAGCCCCCAAAATGGCAAAAAATGACCCTTTTCTCCCATAACGTTTGATTCATCCATTCAATTTTTCTGAAACTTGGCCAAAATGTAGAGGCAATTGTTCTGGATATAAAATGAGCATCCTTGACCTCAGAAAAATGTTGGTTCGCGCCTCTAGGGGGTCAAAGGTGGGTCAAAAATGCCCCAAATTGCCCAAATTTATTGCATTTTACACTCGCCACATCGAGTCATATACAGAGGGGGACCACGCACGCGTGGCTTGTTCTACATTGGATTCCACGTGCTTTTCCTCACCCTTGCGGGTCTCAACTAGTTCATACACGAACGGTTTTACAGAGTCAAACAATTTGGCGCGTGATTCTCTGTCGTTAAGACTGCTTTGGGAATTTGAGTTCGTTCATCGGAGCGGAATGAAAGCCAATGGCGTCATTTGACGACAATTTCGCGATCAAAAAACGCCGACCGTGACAAGCAATAAACAAGTCTTTTGGTGTAGCAACACATTCGGTTTCATTCGAAATCAAAGGCGCACAAAAATTAAAAGAAATCATTTTCAATGCAGGTATGTAACGGTTTATGTGCGCTCCTGGAAGCAAAGTATCTATCTATCTATCTATCTATCTATCTATCTATCTATCTCTCTCTCTCTCTCTCTCTCTCTCTCTCTCTCTCTCTCTCTATATATATATATATATATGCAGAGAGAGAGAGAGAGAGAGAGAGAGAGAGAGAGAGAGAAAGAGAGAATATAATAATATATATATAATAATATATATATATATATATATATATATATATATATATATTCTGTTTCTCTCTCTATATATATAAAGAGAGAGAAAGAGAAAGAATATATATATATATATATATATATATTCTTTCTCTAATAAAAGAAAAAATATTTTTAGCACATTATATAGTTGTTTTTGCTAAATACCGATTTACGTTGCTACAAATCTCTCTCTCTCTCTCTCTCTCTCTCTCTCTCTCTCTATATATATATATATATATATATATATATATATATATATATATATATAATGTATTTTATGTAATATATATATATATATATATATTTGGGATTGCAGTGTTCGTTGTTTATTTTGTTGTTTTTCTTGCTTACTACTGTTAAGAATGTCTCACTTCGTAAGGTATTTAGATGCAGAAAATTGCATTATAATAGGACGTATTTTTCGTTAATATATATATTTTTATTTATTTTATACGCACGTATAAAATTAAATATATATATATATATATATATATATATATATATATATATATATATAGTCTCGGAAGTTTCTCAACCATTAAAACTATATTAAAAAAAACAACAAAAAAAACTTATAGTCCCAAGTCTTTCAGTGAAAAAAACACTCATGTAAGTCAATTTATTTTTTTACAGTTATTATATTAGTTTGTTTCTAACACTATTTTAAGGGATCATCAGTTGTTTACCATGAAAAGCGTTTTCGGGAATATATATATATATATATATATATATATATATATATATATATATATATATATAGAGAGAGAGAGAGAGAGAGAGAGAGAGAGAGAGAAAGAGAGAGAGAGAGAGATTATATGTATATATACTGCTTCCTTCAAATGAAGAGAACCCGTTAAG
>OY744543.1:74044939-74049939 GCA_963556195.1 Sepiola atlantica | reverse complement strand
TATATAAAAAGGGTTTCAGGGACATAAATAGGAACAGCTCCCCATTTAAAAAATGTAAAAGTTCACATTTGCATCTAATTTCATACACAGTCATTAGACACGAGCAAAATTAAGCAAAATTAAGCAAAATTCCCTGAATTTCAATTTTTTCTTAAGACCCCTTAAGCTTAAGCCTTAAATTTTAGACATTTTCTAGAATAAAAATCATGTAATTGAGTTTGATTAACATTGGAATAATGATTATAGACAAAAGGTTTAGGATTATTATAATTTTTATTTTAATAGATTTAAAGGGACATAAAAGTGGTGCAGATAATTCTGTTCGGGGAATTAATTTAACCCGTCCTGGAACGGGTATTCTTCTAGTATATATATATATATATATATATATATATATATATATATATATATATATATATATATATATATAATACTAAAACTCTATTGGTCTTGTATGTTTGCAATCAGCTTTCAGCTTTCCGGTTTTCAACATCCGGTTGCGCATGCGTAAATAGCATCGTCTTCAATCTGTTATTCCAATTCCGTTAATCTCTATTATGATTAAGGAACGCATGAAATTTTTCATTCTGGAAATTTTTATATCGCTTTTAATATAAACAATTTCATTTAATTTCATTTAATTTCATCAAATAGTTTATTTGTTTTCTTCACGACTAAAAACATTCAACGGGAGCACTTCGTAAAGTCTGTCGCAGTTTCAAAAAACCTCCTCCCTTTTAAAAAACAAAAACAAACAAACAAAACAACAACAATCATTATTAATATCAGCGATACTAGCGATCGGTGAACGAAATCACCTCCCACTTTCCCTCTCATAGATTTCACAACTCCTACTCCCTCTGTTTTCGTTAGGTACGCGAGAAAGCTGAATCGGTAAATGCACACATTTCTATTACATTAAATAGTGTTTCCTTTTGTTGTTTTTTAAACAGCAAATATTTGAATCATATGTTTTACACATATTACATCCCCACAAAAAAAAACAATTATAATAAACAGAACGACTCATAGAATCTACCTATATTCTTTTTTCATTTTAATATACTTTCATAGAAATGCTTCTGTTATGAAAAAAAAACCTATTTTCTTTATGCCACAAGTGTCACGCTCATACATGAATTCCATAGCTAATATAACAAACTGACCCAACGGGTCACGGGTGGTCTAGTATATATATAAAGGGAGGTGCGATAGCGCTCTATCTCTTAATAGACTCACGAATGGCCTATGTTGGAAATCTCATTTCTTTGATCAATCATAACTCAAAAACCAATAAACCAAATTAATTAAAACTTTGCAAAAATTTTTTATTTGATAGGTTCGATAAGTGTGTAGAATTTCAGCATCATTAGTCAAGGAAACCCAGAGATCCAGAAAGTTCAATCATGAAATCATGTTATCTGTGTGTACGTACGTACGTATGTGTCACCCTGTATCAGCTGATTTCTGGCAGAGATAGAGGTTCTAGGGTCTAGTTGATGGCATTTAAATTTCAGTTTACCATATACCTTAATTTGCCAGAAAATTCTAAAAAACCTTATGAGACGGCATTGTATTGAGGCATAGCCTTTACAAAAGTAGTGACATTCCATGAGAAATGCCAGTATACTGAAATCATATGCCCTTAATAGGGTTAAGATGAAAATTCATATACATTAAATGTACAAAAGCAAGGAAATTCCCAAATTTTTACACTTTTATTGTCATTTAGGGTATGCGAGCACAACAGGGCTATGTATTTTACTCGTAGGAATTTTTCTTCAGCGCACCTCACACACTTCATCCACTCATGCATAGAGATTTATACTGTAGTGATGTTATAATGAAATGGTTTGGTTGATATGTAGTCATACCCTTAATGACAATAAAAGTGTAAACATTTGGGAATTTCCTTGCTTTTGTACATTTTGTGCATATGAATTTTCATCTTAACCCTATTAAGGACATATGATGTCAGTATACTGGCATTTTTCATGGAATATATATATATATATATATATATATATATATATATATATATATATATATATTTGGCTATCTGTGGATAGTTGTCTCCACAATTAAAAAAAACAACAACTTGTTTTTATTTGTAAAATATTGTTATTTATTTGACAAATAACAAACCGAAACATATACACAATCTTTTTTACGTATTTTATCCCAAAGCTTGCTATTTTGTATCGGCTCTGTCGGCCTTTGTAAGAGCTTGTATCTTGTCAGGCATTGTCAGACATGTTCGTTTCGACAGTATCATGTTTACTTGAGCTCAAATATATATTTAACTATAATAGAGCATTTGAGCGCAACCACTTTTTGAATCTACTATGTGTTCAAATGTGTTCAAACGGATTCAAATCCGGACGTTATCTTGGCCAGTTAATCGTTTTCAGTGCTCCAGGTTCATTTTTCTTGATCGCGTAGTTTTTTTGCATAGCTTAGAACTCTGTTTGAGGTCATTGTGTTCTTGCACTATGAAACCGCGATCAATCAGATTTAGTCTGTTCCATGATGCACTAAGATATTGTGTTAAATGTACATGTTAATGCTTCCATCGATTTTCAAGGGTTTACCGCGCCATTTCTGCAAAGGAAGCCATATACCATAATTGAATCGTGTTTCACTATTGGTGCAATGCATCTGAGATCAAAATGTTTGCCAGATTTTCACAATGATGCTGAAGTAAGTGTTCAAAATTGAACTCGTTGGTAATATATTACATACGCGCGCACACACACGCACACACACACACACACACACACACGCACACACACGCACACACACACACACATATATATATATATATATATATATATATATATAGTGGGAGAGAGAAAGAGACAGACAGAGAAGCAGAGAGACAGACAGACAGACAGACACAAAGACAGGTTGGGTTTTTATAAATAAAAGGAACCCTTTCGTCGTAAAAAAGATCGTACGCACAAAATGTTGTTAATGTTGAATTCTTGAAACTGATACAAATAATATCTCATAATTTTATTCATTTAAATTTACTATATATATTGCTCTTTAAAACCTAATGTGTGACAAATTAGCAGGCCTATCTCTGATTCATTCAGATTAATCTTTGGTTTCTCGCTTTCAGTGTATCAATTTCACGCCCACTCCTATTTGTTGTTTATCCTGGCCAGTTCCTCTGTCTTCTTCCCTCTTATCGCCTTTTACCCCCACTACCACCGCCTTCCCATACTAGCTCAGTAGGTGTGAAAGTGAAAAAGAAAAAGAAGATAAATAAAAATATAAAAAGGAGAATAAGAAACAAAGAAGAATGTGTCACCCACTTGTCATATTGCAACGTCACTTAAAGTCTTCTCATATGGTCCAATCGGATCATTCTTTCTTTCTCCCATGTATGTGCCTTCAAAATAAATTTATTTCCAACATGTGTATGTAACTGCATGCGTATAATACGTATTTCAAATAGATTCAATATAATCTTAAATAATTTTTATTTTTCAAATATATCCTATCTCGGATCTAGACAGAATTCAAACTTGTAAACCTTCCACAGTTTGTCAGTCGGTTGATGACACGCAAACGCCTGCCTGTTTCTCTTTTTTTCTTTCTTCCTTTCTTTTTCCAAGTCTAACCGAATTTATATGACACGAAAAATATTGTTGCGTGCGTGCGTTATCGTAGGATGTGTATATATGTGTGTGTGTGTAGATACGTATATACATTTTTATATCACCAAGTCGTAAGTGTCAAAAGAATATGTGCTTTTAACTCAGACGTTATTATTAAAAACAAAACAAACCAAAAAAAAACAATAAGATCAATTTCGATCGCCTTAGTTAAATATAAGATTTTAATTCCTCCTCGCTCTGTAAGGGGTGTTCAGATTGGTTGCAACCACCACTCTCTCTGGTTGTATTTGAATTGTTCAAGGTGAATTCAGTTTTCTGTCAGTCTCAAAAATTTAATTGTCTAGTTTGATGCTTGAGGAAACCACAAGGTTGAAATAAATTATTGCATCGACAATTATGTAATTTCGTGTTATTATATATTATGTTATTCTTGCTCTGTTTACCACATTGAGCTCTCATACCCGGATTTCTTCCTGGAATTATTCCATTATAACACAAATATATATATATATATATATATATATATATATATATATATATATATATATATATATATATATATATATATATGTGTGTGTGTGTGTGTTTCTTTTGTCATTATTCTAACGGTTTTTGAATTAACTCGTTCTAAACACGTGTGCAGACTTACATTCATGCATATACCTCTAGAATGTACCTCTATCATACCTACTCACATTTATACATACATGTGTAAATGCATGTACTACTAATATTTTACTAATACTCTCACATACTGGCATACCATACACATATGTCTATATAAAAATACCTACCAACATATATGGACATGTTCATACAGCACATACATAACTACACACAGTGAAACATAAATATGCCATTAACCTACGAATGCGTACACACGAAATAAATATAAAAATAAAAATATAAAAATACATAACTTTTGCATCTGCATAAACATACCTATACATAAAAGATATTATTTACACCCACATATATATACACCCATATATACACACACATATATACACCCACACACACACATATATATATATATATATATATATATATATATATATATATGCACACACATACATATATATACACATATATACACACATATATATATATATATATATATGTACACACACACATATATACACACATATATATACACCCACATATATATATATACAGACATATATACACATACACACACATACATATATACACACACATATATATACACAGACACATATATATACACATTATATATATATATACATACATACATACACACACGTACATACCGATACATACACATACATACACATACATACATATACACCACTACATATGTATATATACATACCGTTATATATACATATATAACAT
>OY744543.1:74034939-74039939 GCA_963556195.1 Sepiola atlantica | reverse complement strand
AACCTTTATGAGAATGTTATATAATGATGGACGTAACTTGTGAGATTATAAAAACCTTTATGAGAATGTTATATAATGATGGACGTAACTTGTGGGATTATAAAAACCTTTATGAGAATGTTATATAATGATGGACGTAACTTGTGGGATTATAAAAACCTTTATGAGAATGTTATATAATAATGGACGTAACTTGTGGGATTATAAAAACCTTTATGAGAATGTTATATAATGATGGACGTAACTTGTGGGATTATAAAAACCTTTATGAGAATGTTATATAATGATGGACGTAACTTGTGAGATTATAAAAACCTTTATGAGAATGTTATATGATAATGGACGTATGTGGTGGAGAACGGGTGTGGGATCGTTGGTTTGGCTTGTGCGATTAGTGCGGGCTACCGGGTGCATAGAGTGCGATGTTGTTTCCTGGGGATCGAAACATGACAAGTGACGAGACAGTGGATGACCCTAGTTCAAAAGGTCATCCTCCACCTGTGTGATGATCACGTGATATTACGTCACAGTTTTCATGTGTGAGAAAATTGGAGTTTTTAACTTAGTTCGCACTTAGGAGGCGCAGAAGTCGGACGCAGGAATTACGATGTAGCCAAGTGAAAACGGGAAATGTTTTACTCTAAAAAAAAGAATACGGGCGTACGAGATGTCCTTCTCCCCCCTGTCTCCTCAAATAACAAAGCACTGATTAGACAATAAGCTAGCTAAGAATTAACCACGATATTCGTAAGGCTCTCTCTCTCAACGATGAGCAAAACATCTCCACGGGCAATAGAAACTGACGCCGAATAAAAAGTAATTAAAATGAAAAGATTGTTGTCTTATGAAGCGAGAAAGGCCTTTTGTTACAGACAACTCACGGAGATGGCCACTACAGAGGCGAAGAAAGAACTAAACCACTAGATCACAGAGAAAACCGAGAAGAAACGAAGGTATTAATTACTAAAGGGCTATGCGACGCAACAACTGGGTTGATACGCTGTAACAGACAAACGTAAACGAAAAAAACAGTATATGAAATCGGTAAAAAAATACTGTACTGTATTAAGTCAAAGGAAAAAGAACAAATCTATGAGGATATATTTGTATTTTTCGGGTCTTAAAACAGAAAATAAACAGCTGGAGTCGTACGGTCTATATCAGCAAGGATAGTAAGCGCGTAGAGACAGTGGCAATGGTACATAGCTTCCGCGCGTAAAACTACATAATCATGGAAGCGCCGAGAGCCACTTATAAACAATTATATTGAAGAAAAAATCGAAGACTATTAAGCCAAAAGAAAGTTATTATGTAACGAATGTAGGAAATAAAAAATAAAATAAATAAAAAGTCCTTTTTCTAGATGTGATCATTTTGTAATTTATTTTGTAAACAATTTGTGAAAGATTTGTTTTGAAATGTTATCTATGAAAATGAAAGGACGTAGCATTTCATTTTATTTTCAATTTGCGTTACTTTTTTAAGTTTTTTTTTTAATAAAAAAGCTAAATAAGGAAAATAGATAATATATATATATATATACATATATATATATATATATATATATATATATATATATATATATATGTATATGCAAACATTGTTAAACATAACAGAATTCGTCTGTTTAATTATACCTTTTTTATTTTTTCAATTTTTCTGATGGTCTTTTTTGTATTAAAATCAAAAAAAATAATAAATGTTCCATAGGTTTCACAGAAAGAGAGAGAAATAGATAGTGAGAGATAGATAGATAGATAGAGAAAGAGAGGGAGAGAGAAAGAAAGAGAGAGAAAAAGAGAGAAAGAGAGAGAAAAAAAAGAGAGAGAAAGAGAGAAAAAGATAGATAGATAGAGAGAGAAAGAAAGAGAGAGAAAGAGAGAGAGAGAGAGGGAGAGAAAGAGAGAGAGAGAGAGAAAAAGAGAGAGAAAGAAAAGAGAGAGAGAGAAAGATAGATAGATAAAGAGAGAGAGAGAGAGAAAGAGAGAGAAAGAGAGAGAGGGGGAGAAAGAGAGAGAAAGAAAAGCCATTTTTCATGAGTATGAAACGGTCCCTTATATCATTCAATATCTATTATCTAGAAATTATAAATGACCACCCACAGCACTACGTAGAAACAACGGTGAAAGTATTAGTTAGATGAAGAGAAATAACACGCCACTTAATAAGTCCCAGGCCTGACACATAGATGGCGCCACTAATTTAAAACAAATGTGATTTTTATAAAGTAATAACCTTCAAATGGTATGTGTCAACAGTTGAGCACAATCGGATAATTAGTTTACAAATTACAGTTATTTAAGTGAAACTACTGTTGCAAATTTTAAAAACAGTAGAAAAATCTGGATTTCGTGTATGTATAAAGCATTGCTTTCTGATGGAAAACATACTGTTCAAGCAAAGCAATGAATTTATAAGTCAGTTTAGCACGTATTAACTGTTGTTTCTGATTGAGCAGGTTAACTTAAATAACTGTAATTTGTAGACTAATAATCCGATTGGGCCCGAATTTTGATCTGTGTTATTTGAAACTCAGTATTTAGAAAAATCATATACAGGGTGGGCCAAAATAAGGGTCCTATCTTTAAATTTGAATAACTTGAATTTGAATAACTTCCACAAAATAAAAGTTAAACTCACCAAACTTTATGTGTGTGTAGACTGACCCTTCCGAGATTTTTTGAAATAAACAAAACAAATTTTAGCCGAAAAACACTTCTTAAAACTTACAAAAACTAAAGTATTGTTTTTTACACTGTTTTGAGTTTTTTAAGCGAAAATAATGTTTTCTAAATGAGGGTACGTTCCTTAGGGCTAATACGGCTCATGCTTGCTTCGGAAGGGGTCCTTTACTTATTCTAAAAAAAAAATTAAAAAAAATCAATAAATAAAAAAGTTATGAATTTTTAAAAATAGGACCCTTATTTTTGCCCACCCTATACATGTTTTATTAGTGGCACCATCTATATATCAGGCCCGGTACACATTGATGTATGTGTTAGGTAGTACGTCGATATTGACCATGATGCAGTCCAAGAAGGGCACAGGGCTATTTCAAACTATTTCTATGTTCTGATGTAAATGTTTGCGTTCTATACTTAATTGACACATCGCTCATATTATTTATTTAAATTACTTCATGATAGGTAAGACTCGGTATTGCCTGCGTTAAACATAGTTAACTCCCGGGCAACGCCGGATAACACCTGCTTATAAATACGTGAAACATATTTCTCACAGATTCGTAAAATAGCTCACAGCACTCATCATATGATATCATCTCAGGATAATTACTCAGCACTTTTCGCAACGATCAAGGAGTAATATCTGTTCCAATCTGCCCCGTTCTGTTACAGGGGTCCTGCTTGCTGAGGGCCTATCCGTGAAACAGAATGAGGGCATCGCCCCAGGCATTATTCCCTCCTTTTGGAAGGCGGATTTGGTTTAATGCAGGTCGCCCGAGGCACCCCGACCGGAGAATGCCGTGGGGGCTATTCACGGCAAATTTTGAACAACTGCAATCCAGCGTCTATATTTACTTGCTTCTCCACGAGGGCAGGGGGAGAAACAGGTTCGGTTTTTAATGCAGGGAGAATTTAGCTCCCCAAATAAGGGGCACTCTGGATTAGAGCAAAAGTAAAATTGTCTCAGTCTAGAAGGATTTCTTCACTGACCGAGAAAAAAAAATGGAGTATATTAATAGAAAATGTACTACATTTCGCAATATTTATTTGCAAAATATATTTTAAAAAAATAAGGCACAAGGCCATCAAAAGTGTGAGTAAGTGGGTCGTTGGTCATCCTTGGTCAAAAATAATAAAAAATGCCTATCCTACTCTTAACTAGAATCATCTCAGTTACCACAATAACACATTTGCTCTAGGGCAGGGGCGGGCAACCTTTTCAGAGTGAGGGCCAGATGAGACTTTTGGAAGGAGATCGCGGGCCAGAGTGAAAAACGAAATCTCAGAATTACTATATTTTGTTTACATGAATAAATTGTACAAAAATTGCATTGAACACTCTACAAATCTGATATTTTTTCTCAAGAGACTTCTGTATGTGATGTGATAAAAGGCGCCGACGAAGAGCCCTTTTGGAATCATAAAAAATAATGACGGGGGAAGTAGCAAATTGATCCAGCATTCGTTTTGACACACCTCACATAAGTTCTCTGTTTCATGGCCTTTCCTCGTCTCTCGTTTCCTCTTTGCCTCTCTCTTTCTCTTTTTCTATTTTTATCTCAGGCCAAGGATTTGAAATTAATAGTTAAAGAAAAATGAAATATACATGCATCATCGCTCGCTTATATTCATAGATTTTTATCCCACTGTGAATCTTAATCAAAACCTACTTTTACGTTTATGTCACGAAATGGTATGAGTTTTACTGGGATGTTCGCGGGTTGGATTGCAATAATAAAGCATAACAGGGTGGCGGGCTGGACGCTAAGCCTTCGCGGGCCGGATGTGGCCCGCGGGCCGGAGGTTACCCGCCCCTGCTCTAGGGGGCATTCTACTTAAGATATATCCAAATTGGTATGAAATCTTTATTTTTCATGAATATGGTTATCTTTGCTCTTAGCCAAAACGCCAAGGAAGCTGTTTGCAATCAAGTGTCGATTTGAACTTAAAACACACCGGGTCGTTCTATCTATATGTATATATAGGAAATCAGAGATAGATAGATAGATAGAGAGAGAGAGAGAGAGAGAGAGAGAGAGATAGAGAGAGAGAGAGAGAGAAGGGAAGAGAGACAAGAAAAGGGGAAGAGAGTGAAAGGGGAGGACGGAGAATTCCATAGAGTTCATCAATCCGATTACAGTTCTGACAAAACAACAACAACAAAAAAAAAACAACTCAAAAAGCAAACAGGATGCGTGGGCGTGTGCGATGGGGGAGAAATGAAGGGAGGTAATGTTTGTGTGGGTGCGAGATCGGGGATTAAAGATTATTGATTGCTTTTTTTGCCACCGACATTTGCCTTTCTTTTTTCCCTAA
>OY744543.1:74024939-74032439 GCA_963556195.1 Sepiola atlantica | reverse complement strand
TTTTGGACGACCATAGCGAATAGATCATGTATCTTCTAAGATCCAGTGTTGAATTTATTCATTGAATTATTAATGCGGGAAGCATATTTCTACTAGAGTAACCAACTTGTCCCAATCAGATGGAAATCACAACATACACGTACGACTCCGACGTCATTGTGATGACAGGGTTTCATTCTGAGTTAAGTGTTTAATGATGCTTGCGTGCATTTGAACTTGAGAGTGACAGACCGACGAAAATGTTATTACAAATATAAAGGTGACCGACCAACAGAGCGTCTTAGAGATCTGTCTAGACCAGGGGCGGGCAACCTCCGGCCCGCGGGCCACATCCGGCCCGCGAAGGCTTAGCGTCCGGCCCGCCACCCTGCTATGCTTTATTATTGCAATCCGGCCCGCGGACCTCCCAGTAAAACTCATATCATTTTGTGACATAGACGTAAAAATAGGTTTCAATTAAGATTTACAGTGGGATAAAAAAAAATGTATAAATATCAGCAAGCGATGATGCATGTATATTTCATTTTTCTTTAACTATTAATTTCAAATCCTTGGCCTGAGATAAAAATAGAAAAAGAGAAAGAGAGAGGCAAAGAGGAAACGAGAGACGAGGAAAGGGCATGAAACATAGAACTTATATGAGGTGTGTCAAAACGAATGCTGGATCAACTTGCTACTTCCCCCGTTTCTTTTTTTTATGATTCCAAAATGGCTCTTCGGGCGTCTTTTATAACATCGCATACAGAAGTCTCCTGAGAAAAAATATCAGATTTGTAGAGTGTTCGATGCAATTTTTGTATAATTTATTCATGTAAACAAAATATAGTAATTCTGAGATTTCGTTTTTCACTCCGGTCCGCGATCTTCTTCCAAAAGCCTCATCTGGCCCTCACTCTGAAAAGGTTACCCGTCCCCAAAAGTCTAGACGCATCTAAAATAAGATTCACACTTTGAATCTGTGCGATTCGTGAAGATAATGAAGATCAAAGTGTAGTATTGCACTCCTCATCATGTTTCCCCGCCTCCTTCACATCCCCCTCCTTCTCGTCCTCCTCCCCTTCTCCCTCCTCTTTTTCTGCTCCCCTTCTAGACTGAGGAAATGTTTATTTTTTGTTCTAATCGAAAGTGCTTCTTTTTTGGAGAACTGGATTTCCTCCCCACATTAAAAACCGTTCTTGTGTCTATGTTTGCCCTCGTGGGGAGACCAATAAACAGGAACGAGCTACCACCGTCGATTAAATAAACGGTTACGTCTGAAATTCTGTGTAGATTCCCGAGTCCGACAAGACTCACTTGAAGAAGGTCGGATGTTATATCGGTCGAAATCTTTGTGAGAATCACATCCAAGATGAGAACAGTAGTCCGAAAAAAAATCCAAATAACACAGGACGATAATGCTATTCCCAAATGAAGCGTGACCGACAGCCCAAGCGACGGACGTAGCTTCTTATTTAGATGCGATGACGCACCACAAATGAATTATTTTTATAGATTGGATGAATGCTTCCCATGACACGAGAAGCACCGTCAGAAGATATACTTAATATACGCGAACGTGAGCCGGCGTATTCTTCTGCAATTCAATACAGCTTTGTTGGGATTCTCTTTGATGCTGAAGTTTAAAGGCATTGTCTGGTGCAGGTGGCATTTTCCAGGAAAAATGCTTTGGCGTTTCTTTTATACACACAAAACAATAAAAAGAAATGTACATGACAACTCCATGTTATCAATTGCATAGCATTAAAGTGATGCCGGTACTTTGAAACTGAATATCATTTATTTATTCATCTAGTTTTTTTGTTTTTTTTTGATGCCTCGCAGGGAATCGGTGCGTGTGGGTGTGCGGCGAGGGACGTGTGTGTGAGAAAGCATGAATTATGTAATGGATACCTGCGCGGAAATATATTACGTCCAATTAACACCGTTAGAAAGGCCTAATCATGTTGACACACCGGTTCTCGTTAGATCACCGAAGTTAAACGGCGTTGAGCCTGGTCGGTACCAGATGGGTGACCATTTGGGAATACTAGGCGCTTTACGTGAGAGAACAGCGACACCTTCCTCCAAAAAAAAAAATACAAAAAAAATACAAAGAAAAAATATTTTAAAAAATACAAAAAAAAATACAAAAAAAAATACAAAATTTTTATTTTGTATTTTTTTTTGTTGTATTTTTTTGTATTTTTTTTGTATTTTTATTTTTTTTTGTATTTTTAAAAATATTTTTTCTTTGTATTTTTTTTTCGTATTTATTTTTGTATACAAAAAAAAAAATACAAAATTTTTATTTTGTATTTTTTTTGTATTTAAAAAAAATTTTTTTTGTATTTTTATTTTTTTTTGTATTTTTAAAAATATTTTTCTTTCTATTTTTTTTTCGTATTTTTTTTGTATACAAAAAAAAACCAAAAAAAAAAACCTACGTCGTTATCTCACCCCCACTCCTACCCTTAGACCGGGTTATACACGCGACTGAAGAACACTTGTGAATCTAATTCCCTAGAAACTTACTTTTTCGGAGAAAGCCGGCCTAACCCGCACCAGGTACCACTGAATACCGGCGCGAACGGACGACCCCAGCGTGACATGTTCGAGTTTTGTACTGATCAATAGCACCCATTTTTACTACGGATATTAACAACCTTCATGGGGTCTCTCCTGTGAGTATCTGCTTCTAGAGAAAAACCAGGGAGACCAATGCCAACAACAGAATACAAAATAAAATGGTGATAAAGTCGTAACATGCCGATTTCAGACAAATTTTAAAGGTCCCAAATGAATAATCGTTAGTCATCGATGTAGTAAAGTAGTTAAACTTAAAGATTTTTTACCAATTATTTCATTTGAGAATGAAATGAAAATTAAGTATATGTTCAAAATAATGAAACTTCTTAGAATGGAGATTTTGTGTCTGTATTTAATTTAATCGAAGCTAAATTACAATTCTAAAGAGTTTTGATTTACTCCTCTCCAGGAGTTAGGCACAAGGCCAGTTTTATCTTACTCCCACAAGTAAGATGTGACCCAAGGTCGGGTCGGGAAAGTGGGGTTTAAAAATTGCCTGGGCAGCCCCGTCAGCATTCCCCGGTAGGGGCGCCTCAGGCAGTAAGCAATAAACTTACTCCTCCCCAAAGAGGGGAGGCAAAGCCTGGGAGGGTGGACCTCCTAGAACTGCACAGGACAGACCCATAGACCGGCGTAAATCAAGCCCCGAATGCCAAGACAATACCAGTCTATGGGATGCAGTATCCATCGGAACAGATACTACACTTTGATCTTAGCCAAAAGGCCAAGATCTAAAATGTTATTACGTCATATTCTCAAATATATTTATGTAATCTTAATTATTGCTTTATTTTAACAATATTGCTTTCACGAAGTTATGGACCATATCTCCTCTCCGCGGATATGAACGAAATAATAGGGTCGAGAGTGTTTCAACCTGAAGGGTTGTATCACATGTTACTAAAATAGTAACATGTGATACAACCCTTCACGTTGAATTAAAAAGATGGCGTTTAAATTAGTGCATTTCTTGAAGAGGTTGTTGAACGATTCTTGTCCATTTAATGTTTGCTAGGAACAACATTTAACGACTGAAGTCCGTATTAAGATCGATATATCCGCCTTGACAACGTCTTCGTGTTCACAGCGGGGTCACCATGTCGCCATGTCGCCTTCAGCGGCATCAAATTGTTGCTTTTATCTGGTATCAAGCGATGGTGATGTCTCAAAAGTTTGACACCGTTTCGCAATCTTGTGTCACGTAAACACCGTGTTTGTACGCGCGCGTGTGTGTCTTGAAGAGGGGGAGGGGGAGATATTTCTTCTAACACATCTAATAAATTCCGAATGAAGAAAAGAATAATTCTGTCTCAGTTTACCGATAAATACAAAGAACTTTTATTAATCCCTTAACATTTCAGATATTTCTTCACTCAATAAATTCCGGGCCTGACATACAGATGGCGCCACGAATAATAAAAGAAAATCCATATGATTTTTATAAAGTACTAACCTTCAAATGTCACGTGTCAAAATTTGAGCCCAATCGGATTATTAGTTTACAAATTACAGTTTTTTAAGCTACTGTTACCTGAATTTCGTGTAATGATAAAAGGATTGCTTCCGGATGGGAAACAATGGTCATACCGACACAAATGATGCTGAATGCTGAGGCCGCCCAAAATCAACTGTTGCGTTAAAAAAAGTAACGAGGTTTGTGTGGAGGGCTTGTTGGGCACCTTCCAATTTTATAAAATACTAATCTAGAAATATAATGTGAAAAAAAATCCTCTCACAATGACGTCACTTCCGTTAAGATGACTTTGCAATTTTAACAGAATTTGCCATTCAAATTATGGTTTTAAAAAACCGGCTGGTTTCTGAAGGAAATGTCTTTAATTAATTGTATGAATAATTTTTATTAATATCACCTTATCGGAAAATATTGTAAATACATATGTAAATTTGATAATAGCAGTTATAAGTGTATATTTGTAAATATGAATTTAATTGAAGTTTAAAAGGAATGAATTATGTAAATGGCAACATCCATCTGGTGTCTGAGCGACTTTTGTAACAGTATATAAGGAAGGTGAAAAAGTAAAGATCAAAGTGTAGTATCTGTTCCGATGGATACTACACCCCATAGACTGGTATTGTCTTGGCCTTCTGGGCTTGATTTACGCCGGTCTATGGGTTTGCCGTGTGCAGTTCTAAGAGGTCCATCCCCCCAGGTTTTGCCTCCCCTCTTTGGGGAGGAGTAAGTTTATTGCTAACTGCCTGAGGCGCCCCTACCGGGGAATGCCGACGGGGCTGCACAGGCAATTTTTCATGGCCAGAGTGCTCACCTTCTCGGGAGCTGACTTTTCAAGTCCCACTTTCCCGACCCGACCGTGGGTCACATGTTACCTTGAGAGAGTAAAATAAAACTGGCCTTGTGCCTAACCTCCCGGGGAGGTAATTCTGTTCGAATCGCAGTCTCGTCTTGAAATAGCTTTCTACTGTGTTTATATGTTATTTCATATTATTTAATGTTGTCTAATGGTCATACAGACACAAATGATGCTGTTGTGTTAAAAAAAGTGTTTGTACGCGTGTGTCTAGAGGGGGGGGGGGGAAGGATGAGGCGATTGTGCAAGAGACCCTACGCTTTCGCCTACGACATCTGCAGTAAATGAATCGTTGCTTTGGTAGATATAACGAAATTCGAAATTGGTGGCTTACATTTCTTTACATCGGATCCTCCGATGACCACAATGCAAAGACAGAAGCTGAAATACCACGGACACACGTCACGCGATCGACAGCGTGGGTCAATAATATCCTGCAAGATATAGTCAAATCAGTGAAGGGAGACAGGCCTAAATTAGAGTGCCACATTTAGAAAGTGAAGAAACTGAGACTAATGGAGAGAGACAGTTGCTATATCTTATTTAACGCCCCTCATAATCAGTCAGACTATGGTTAGGGTTAGGGTTAGGGTTATTTGTGATGGTGAAACCATAGGATGGGTGATAACAGCTTGTTTTTTAACCACCGGCCTTCTTCAGGTGTATCGGGAATATTTCTATATCGTGTGGTTACAGCGCTTGCTTGCAGAGTCTAGGTTTATTCTGTGGTAGGGTTCGAACCGTGTGAGTATCTGAGATTATCATCCCTACACTGATGAGAGCGAAAGCTTGAAATGCTGGCGTATGTACGTAAAAATAATTTAGTATCATTTACTTAAAATTAATATATATATATATACATTTATATATATTTATATATATATACATTTATATATTTATATATATATATATATATATATATATATATGTGTGTGTGTGTGTGTGTGTGTGCGTGTGTATAGAATTTAGCTACCTTCTAGCCATTCTAGTACGATACATACCGATCCAGCATACGAAGCGAAAACTCTCACTAGGAATATGGAAGATAAATTCTCACTAGGAATATAAAAGCGGGGATGCTTCTGTATTGTTAGCAGTGGGATCTGTTTCTGTGGATGATCTCTATCAAAAAATTCTTGCTTGCATTGTATTCGTAATCTAGAATATAAATGTATTTTTTCGTGCATAAACGATGGTGAAAAATTTCTTTTTGAACACGCATACACGCACATATATACTTGTTAATTCACAATCAGACACACCACGCAGTAGTTTGAATTACCTACTAGACACAATCCCTGAGTATCTCCGGTGTTTCTGTGCAAGGGTTTGTCAGGACAACCTGACATGAGGATACTCCACCTTACAAGTAAACACTGACCAAATATTTAAAATAACAGTATTCGGGGCCTAAATAAGCTCGCCTCGGTATAGCTACATACCGGCTTATACGAGGAATGGTGCACATTCTCCAAGTGATGTTGCATCTAGTAACAGCACTGAACTTGGTACTCCACCAGACTAGATGAATTCTTGTCCTGGAATCCGGAAATACAAAGAGACCACAAGAAATTATTGAAAGAAAACAGTCCTCATTTTACGCTTTTGTGGAGTGTTTTGTGCTCTCGAATTTTTATTATCAATCGTATCAGAGTAGATTTGCGTGCATTTTGACTCACCCTGTATATACATAGATAGATAGATATATTAATATATTGATAGATAGATTAATGCAGAGATAGATAGATATAGAGATGGTTATCACCTTCCATTATACATTCATATTTGCTTTGTTCACACGTTAATACAGAATCGTCGTAATCTTGTCCGCGTTCTTCAGACCATGGGATGCAGGATGCGTTAATAAGCGTTCTAACATTACATCAAATGTTCAATTATATCGCCTTCTTCAGCTTCAACCACAAGATCTGCAAGTTTCACCAAATTATTTACAGCACGCCCAAGTTGATTACAGGAAACTTTATTTACCTCTTAAATGATGCGATCTTTGAGCTCATTATTATTGTTAGGCCGAAATTGATGCAATACGCGGGCCTTCAGCATGTCCCCCAAAATAGAAGTTCAGTGGGCTGAGATCAGGCGACCTTAATGGCCTTAGTGTTCCGTATCCTCGGCCAATTACAGGATATTCTTGAAATTTTGAAGCGAGAAAATCTCGAATCAACAACGAATAATTGGGAGGAGCTTCGTCGTGTTGAAAGACAACAGTCCTTATTTAACGCTTTCATTGAGTGTTTTGTGTTCTCGTCAAAGTAGATTTGCGTGCATTTTGACTCACCCTATATATATATATATATATATATATATATATATATATATATATATATATATATATATATATATATATATATATATATATATATATAATATAAATATAGAGGCAAAAATGCCTTCAAAAACCATGTATTAGATGCGAGTAATTAAATCAAAAGAAAAAGAAAAATATTTCGAAACATTTAACAAAATATTTCAAAATACCTTCCGTTCTTTTTTTTCTTAATCTTGATTTTTTTTTAGCTAATATTTCGCTTGACAAAAACAAGCTTCAACAGAGCCAAGACAAATAAAGGTATAACCTTTTTTT
>OY744543.1:73999939-74019939 GCA_963556195.1 Sepiola atlantica | reverse complement strand
GACCTCAACCCTTACCCTAACCCTGACCCTAACCTCAACCCTTACCCTAACCCTGACCCTGACCTCAACCCTTACCCTAACCCTGACCCTAACCTCAACCCTTACCCTAACCCTGACCCTGACCTCAACCCTTACCCTAACCCTGACCCTAACCTCAACCCTTACCCTAACCCTGACCCTGACCCTAACCTCAACCCTTACCCTAACCCTGACCCTGACCTCAACCCTTACCCTAACCCTGACCCTAACCTCAACCCTTACCCTAACCCTGACCCTAACCTCAACCCTTACCCTAACCCTGACCCTAACCTCAACCCTTACCCTAACCCTGACCCTAACCTCAACCCTTACCCTAACCCTGACCCCCATTGAAAAGGGTGCGGATAGTACTAACACTTTGGAGAGTCTTAGTGTCACTCAAATTTAAGAGAAGACCAATGGTCATTGCTAACGAGAAATCAATTGTAAACGGCTGTTGCGATAACACAGTGTTTTTACATTGGCCATTGAAAAGAAGTGGAAAGTGCTTGAAATATGGGGAGACTTGTTGCCACTCAGACTCCAGGGAACACCACTGGTTATTTTCAGCGAGCAATCAATGATACTCACTTGTGTGAAAAGGCCTAGTGGGTAAATAATAATAATAATAATAATAATAATAATAATAATAATAATAATAATAATAATAATAATAATAATAATAATAATAATAATAATAATATAGGCTCCAAACTATAATTTCGTCGAATGTCGTATGAAGTGTCATTGTTATGCTGTATGTAATAACAAAAAAGAATGCTGATTCTGATGCTTAAATAAATCAGAAATCGTTTGTAGAAGAAACGCGCCATACCCTAACCCTAACCGTAACCCATACCTTAACTCTAACCCTAATCATATACCCTAACCCTAACCCTAACCCATACCTTAACCCTAACCCATACCTTAACCCTAACCCTAACCCTAACCCTAACCCAAACCCATACCTTAACCCTAACCCATACCTTAACCCTAACCCTAACCCTAACCCAAACCCATACCTTAACCCTAACCCATACCCAAACCCATACCTTAACCCTAACCCATACCTTAACCCTAACCCTAACCCAAACCCATACCGTAACCCTAACCCATACCTTAACCCTAACCCTAACCCATACCTTAACCCATACCTTAACCCAACCCTAACCCTAACACGCGGCTTATTATTCACTCTAGAGCATGGAATCCATTTATGTCATTGAGTATTTGCATAGAACGATTGTTTCCTTTAGATATTTTGGTCCACATAAATTCACACGGAGAGCCGGCAACCATTCCGCGATGCACTCCATAGTGGCGTTTATTCTGTATTTTTTTACGAGGGAAAGTTTAATCGATCCTAACATGGAGATCTGGACCCTAATCCGACACATGCTAGACAGAACTCACAAAAGTAAATCAATATCGTGTTCGCCACTGCACATGGCTGGCCAGCCTATATATATATATATATATATTGGTGGTGGGAGGCAAACTCGCTATCGCTTCGCAATTTTATTCATATCCACTAGCGGAACCCGTGTAAATTACACGAAATGATGTTTTCAATACGGGTCCTAATGTAACAAAGCACCCTCTATTTGTTAGTAAGTTACGCTTGCTTTATTATGAGCCGCCCCCCCCCCCTTCTGGATAAGAGTGAAATAATTGTTTAAAATAGTAACTCGTGTACGATGGACACTGTGCATATCTACTAAAAAAGGTTGATATGCCATCCGTTCAAAAAAAAAAACAACAACAAAATAATACTGGCCGATACCCTACTTTTTAAGCAGTCAACGTAATTAAATAGACAATGCCATTAAAAACGGCAACATAAAAACAAGAAATAGTTTTAAGTTTTAAGCAACACAAAAAAGTAGTTTTTAACCAGGTGATAAAAAAATGTATTATTTCTTCCCCTCCTCCTTGAAATGTAGAATAAAAATCTCAGAGGTTGGTTGGATCGAACTATAAACCAGTCGGGCCGAAGTAAAAAGTACTACCTCGGTAACAATTGCACCAGAGGGAAAAACATGTAAACAGTTCTAAACGCAGGCTACTTGAATGTTTTTAAAAATTTAGGTGCGGCACGCATGCGCAGAGCTTTTGCCGGAAGTGTGACACACGAACACACACGCTATCGTATTAATATATAGATTACTTGAAATCATTGAAACGAAAGTAATCGATAAAAACAGAAATACTCCCTTTTCTCTTTTTCTCTCTCTATCAATAAGAAAAGAAGACTAAACTAATCGATAATAAAAAGAAGACTAAACTAATCGATAATAAAAAGAAGACAAAACTATTCGATCATAAAAAGAAGACTAAACTAATCGATAATAAAAAGAAGACAATACTAATCGATAATAAAAAGAAGACAATACTAATCGATGATAAAAAGAAGACAAAACTAATCGATAATAGAAAGAAGACAAAACTATTCGATCATAAAAAGAAGACAAGACTATTCGATCATAAAAAGAAGACAATACTAATCGATAATAAAAAGAAGACTAAACTAATCGATAATAAAAAGAAGACAAAACTATTCGATAATAAAAAGAAGACAAAACTATTTGATCATAAAAAGAAGACAATACTAATCGATGATAAAAAGAAGACAAAACTAATCGATAATAAAAAGAAGACAAAACTATTCGATCATAAAAAGAAGACAATACTAATCGATAATAAAAAGAAGACTAAACTAATCGATAATAAAAAGAAGACAAAACTATTCGATAATAAAAAGAAGACAAAACTATTTGATCATAAAAAGAAGACAATACTAATCGATGATAAAAGAAGACAAAACTAATCGATAATAAAAAGAAGACAAAACTATTCGATCATAAAAAGAAGACAATACTAATCGATAATAAAAAGAAGACTAAACTAATCGATAATAAAAAGAAGACAAAACTATTCGATAATAAAAAGAAGACAAAACTATTTGATCATAAAAAGAAGACAATACTAATCGATGATAAAAAGAAGACAAAACTAATCGATGATAAAAAGAAGACAAAACTATTCGATCATAAAAAGAAGACAAAACTAATCGATGATAAAAAGAAGACAAAACTAATCGATGATAAAAAGAAGACAAAACTAATCGATGATAAAAAGAAGACAAAACTAATCGATGATAAAAAGAAGACAACACTATTCGATGATAAAAAGAAGACAATACTAATCGATAATAAAAAGAAGGCAAAACTAATCGATAATAAAAAGAAGACTAAATTATCTCCCTCCCACTTTCGCTCTCCCTTTATTCTGTTTTAATAATAAAGGAATATTTTTGTGTCAATATTACAAGTGAAAGATATTCATTCCTTTCTTTATTATTATTATTATTATTATTATTATTATTATTATTATTATTATTATTATTATTATTATTATTATTATTATTATTAGATATTATTGAGATTAAGCAACTCCTTCTTTGCTCATAAAATTTAAATTTGCCTACGCGATTATTCTTTTCTCTCTTTATGTTATAAGTTATTGTTTAGATCAAACTTTTCCTTTCTTGCTCATAGATAGAAATTTGCATACATGATAATTGAAGTGAGCCGGACACACACACGTTTACTTTAACTGTATCGAGTAATAGTACATATTGAATCGCTTATAATATTTATTGTTTCGGCATTAAATAGCCGTAAAAGAGTTGATATGGCGTAAACCAAGCGAGACGAAACGAGAAAACAGTCGAATCTATAAAAAGAAAAAGAAAATGAATAAGATAAAAATCTGAATTCGATTTCAAATGAGCAGTTGCCGCCGGCACGCGACCGTTCTAAATCGTATTAATAGATTTCTTGAATGGCTGTTAAAAATAGGTATCCCCTGAAGATTATCCCAAGCCTCACCCCACACAAAACCACCCACCCACCCTCGCCACAACCTGCCTCAATCTATAAGCAAGTTACGAAGCGGCTTAAAATGAAACGGATTGATGTCGATTATAGATTTATATTTCAGTATATCGCGGTGGTTTCACGTGAATTGCAAAGTTATAGCCCGAAAGCTTAATCTAAAAACTATTTAAAAATGAATTAAACAGAAAATGTTTACACGAAGCACCTCCAACACCGAAGATATTATGAACACCTCAACATTTTCGGCATTTTAATATTAAATGTTAAATAGCAATTGCCATCATGTTAAGATGTACTTAATGCTTTTTTACAACTGAAATAAATACGTTGGAGAACAACACTTGAAACTGCGCCCGCCTTGTGGCCAAGCGGTTAGAATCGCTAACTATGAACTAGATGATCGGGGTTTTGATCTTGGGGCAGGTGCTACTCTAGCCGGACTGAAGAGCTGTGATACAGCAAAACAGTCTTTTTGCGGATGTCTCTTTCTCTGTATATATCGGATGTAAGTTGAAATTAACAAAATTAGAACATTATTTATACCAGTTCCACAAATTAAAACACAACGATTATTTGGCATATATATATATATATATATATATATATATATATATATATATATATATATATATATATATATATATATATATTCTTCATTATCTTCCTCGGGAATGAAGCACACACTTTTCTGTGTAGCTTACTTGCCATTAGTATATATTTTAAGAACTGACGATATTTTTTATATTAAAAATTAAATTACTTTCGTAATTCTATGATTGTATATAAATATTAGTTCGAACACTGGTGAGGCATACTATTATTCCAGTCATTTTGGACGGATCGTGTACACTAGTTCAAAATAATGCAAACATGTCTAAAGCATCCGATATTTCGGTCGTAGAACCGACCTTAGTCTGTGCTAGATTAAGGTAGGTGCCACGACCGAAATATCGCTTTGCCGTAGAGTTGTGTTTGTGTGGATATTTTAAATAATCTGTTTATATGCTTATCTACTAGTTCCATAGATTAACCATTCCAATATTATTATATTTTTTCTCTGCAATGACCTTTCTAATGTTTTTATTTTCAATTTTGTAAGGTTAATATGAGAAGATGGTTAAAAAGAGATGCCCTAATAGAAATAATGGTACTGATATCGATCCTGACCCAGTTTTCGTGAGGTTCGACTCGGAAGCGTTCGGCTGCCCTACGCAAACGCCCGAGAGTTGACGAGCCGATTTGTACCAGACGATAATTTTGATACGGTGCTGCGTCCTATGATAATGTTTTGCCTGTTTTTTTTTTAAGGTTAGGTTTTAGGGTTTAGGGTTTAGGGTTAGGGTTAAAAATATTTATTTGGTTACAGTAATTTCGTTCTGTTTTGCTTGTTTTATTTGTTTTGTTGTTTAAAAAATTTCTTGCAACTATAACTAAAAATTATAGGACGCAGCAACGTATCAAAATAAATAAAAAAATATTTATGTGATAACAGTAACTTCGCTATGTTTTGCTTGTTTTGTTTTTTTTTGTTGTTTCTTTTAGAAAATTTCTTGAAAATATAACTTACTATCACAGGACGCAGCACCGTATCAAAATTGTCGTCTGGTACCATTCGGCTCGTCAACACTCGGGCGTTTGCGTAGGGCAGCCGAACGCTTCCGAGTTGAACCTCACGAAAACTGGTTCAGGATCGATATCAGTACCGAAATAATAATAAAAAGAAGATGAAGAAGAAACAGAAATATATAAAGAATATTGCACTAAACCAAGGTAACTGAAACTGCACATGTTGATATGTAAACAAACAAACGCATTGACACCAGCGATCATGAAGTGTTGTAATTGTATTCTTAGTATCGCCCGTACTGAAGATTACCCGTCAACTTCTAGGAGCAATTAAACTTAGCACTTTTATCCGTTGCGCCACGAATCATTGCGGACAGTTTTATTACGAATTACTTAAGGCTTCTAGTCGGTCATGGCTGACGGAACGAGAGCAAGTTACCTCATGGATTAAATAAAGTGCTCTGTTCGAAATTCCGTAAAAATCCACAGGATTCACGTTTTCGGCAAGATGCACATGAAGAAAATCGGATAGTACACCGGCGGAAACGTTGCCCTGAATAATCCAAATAATACAAATTATCAATTCTCATTAAAAAAAAACAGTTGTTCAAATAAAACAAATACTACAAACTCCAAAATAATTTTTTCAATGGGAAGTCTATTCCTTTATCTGAGTATCCTAAATATAAGTCGACAGGGATAGGGAGAGAGACAAGAAGGTGAGAGAGAGAAAGGGAGAGAGATAAGAAGGGGATAGAGAGAGGGAGAGAGATAAGAAGGGGATAGAGAGAAAGGGAGAGATATAAGAAGGGGATAGAGAGAGAGAGAGGGAGAGAGATAAGAAGGGGATAGAGAGAGAGGGAGAGAGATAAGAAGGGGATAGAGAGAGAGAGGGAGAGAGATAAAAAGGGGGAGAGAGAGGGATAGGGAGAGAGATAAGAAGAGGGAGGGAGAGAGAGAGGGTGACAATGATAGACAACAGTAGTTTGTTTTTAACTATTCATTTCAATATCCCACTTTAATACGTCTACTTCGGTTCGCTCTCTAGCCGTTTTTTTCATTTATGGATTATATTCTTTCGATGATGTCACCCCTAATGTGATTCATACTTTCTTCACTTCCGTTCACACGTTTTTAGCACATCTACCCTTGCTAGACAGTCTTTTACTTTGGCTTTTCTTTCAATGCTTTCGCACTGACACTGACAATCAATATACAATAAATTCTTGAACGAAATGTGGATGTTCCAACTCTACCCCGTATAATCAATCGTTTTGGAAGGGAATAAACACAATGTTTGTTTTTTTTCCGAGGAAAAACGCTTATTGCTAACGGGTTTTGGTTTATGTTTCCTTTTGTAAAAAAAAAAAAAATGGCGTTGGTTGTCCGTTTCACTAGTGCTATGGCGTTCTATATTACAGGCCATTTCATGGCGCAGCTGAGAAACCCGATTTGGGTGACTACTGTACGTGTTTGATTTTTCAGAGATCTTTCAAAGAAATTAAGCCAACAATATTTGAAAATATATTGAATAACATTCCCACCCGTACTTAAAGATTAGACAATGTGTTGAAAGATAAGTAAATGAAACTACGTATGCGTTTTTTTTTTTAACAAAGTTCACTCCAAACGAGGCAGACCGCTATTGTAGACGTAAAGGGCTACTGAGAAAAAGTGTGAAAGTTTTTTGGGGGGGTTCAACTTAAATTGGGAGCTACGCAGCGAGATGTCTTTTTACATTAGTTTTAAATTTCTGCATGTCAGTACCGTCAGGAAAACAGGGAGCAGGGAGTGAGTTCCAGAGTCCAGCAGCACGAGGAAATAAGCTTTTGGAGTATAAAGCTCTTCGGCATCTGAGGACCTCCACAGTGTATGGATGGGATTTGGCAGATTGTCGGGTTGGTCTAGTGAATTTACGTTGTAAAAGAAATTAGTCCAAATAAAAATTAGTACAACACTTTTCCTTAATTTCAACACCTATCTGATTACTTATTTTTAACCAAAACAAGAAGTCTCTAATATCAGGAACCAAATCTAACCGGACACCGTTTGCTGCGGACTTTGAGTCGGGGATTCTACTGGTTTGTCGAAATTTCTGTTGTTAGTATACCCACGACCAAAAATAGCTAGATATGTACTCGTTACGTATCTGTCCGTGAATCTGTTTACACAGGCGTTAGATATGCTCGCCACACGGTGCTGATGCTGGTTGGCGAACGGTGTAATTTCGATGTTTTCATTCTCCTAGACGCGTTGCCTAATCAGGACTTGAGAGTCTAATCTATCTTACTATTTTACACCTGGTTGTAAAAACAGATTGCACCACCCTTTCAAATAGATTTGATCAAAAGTGATAAACTAACTTCTTAACGAACTTGTACACGTAACGCCGTCCACAGTCCACAGTCCACGCTGGAGATCATACCAATGCACAACGGTATTTAATTCCCCCCCCCCCCTCACCGCAGGAATATGTGACACAAGGTCGGGAAGGTGGGGAAGAGTCAAGCTAGCGCCCCTAAAGAAGGAGCACTCTGGCCTAGCAAAAATAGCCTGGGCAACCCCGTCGGCATTCCCCGGTCAGGGCGACTCAGGCAGCAAGCAATAAACTTACTCCTCCCCAAAGAGGGAAGGCAAGGCCTGGGAGGGTGCAGCTCCTAGGACAACCCAGGACAGTATACCTCAGCCCGGTAGATAAAAGGCCACCGAAAGGGCCCAGTTCCTACCGGACTGATTGTCGAGAACGGATCCTCGACTGGTATAACCCCATCCCGACGTCCTCAATCAACCGAAATTAATGAAAGACTGATCGGGTTGGGGTTGTGCGCAACCGTCGATTCCTGTTTTGAACGATGGTAAATAAAATCGGCAATTTGTATTCAAATACGAAAAAATAAACCCGAAAAGATATACAGATCGTCACATGACGACGCTCAGATATTATTATAGATACACAGGAAGACGATTTTTTTTCTTGCAGAAATCAAACGTTAAGAATTGGTAGAATTGATATCTGAAAAATATACCCACCAGCCAATAAGAACTCCACATGCATACACACGCGATGAACTAACATTTTACAAACGGCTTGGCGCGGTTTCTTAAATCAATATTCATTGTTGGCGTCAATCTCCTGCAAGGCTATATCGTATTTCGACGCTTAAATCGCATCGTGAATGAAAAATCCGACACTTCGACATTGGAAAAACCGCATGGAAATATAGTCTGGCGTAAAGCAACATGTAGAATCCTGTGAGTATATATATATGATTTCTAAATGGGTAGCTAACATAACAAAACATATCAGTAGAATATATATATATATATATATATATATATATATATATATATATATATATATATATATATATATATGTATGTAAAAATAAAAATGGAATAAAGGATAAGCTAATCAACAACTAGCAAAAATTAACTCAAAAACACATATTGAAAAGTTCTACCGAAATATTTCAATTGTTAAAATACAATCATCATCAGTTGGTAGCAGAACTTTAATTAAAAACAGAAAAGTTTTCAAATTTATACAAAGAACGCAATTTGGAAAAAAAATAGTCATGTGTAATAAACAGTAGAGAGGGAGAAAGAAAGAAAGAAATGTTAAAAAAGAAAAAAGAAAAAGAAGAAGAAGAGGAAGAAAAAGAAAAAGAAAAAGAAAAAAATCAACAGTTAGCTTATAAACGCCGATTAGAAACGCTGTAAGTTAATACAGTCGGGAAGAAAGATTAGTAGTAATTTTAAAATAAATGACAAGGAATTATACAAAAAAGGAGGAGGAGGAGGAAAAAGGACTAAAAGTTGTAGAAGTTATCCATTATCATATTGATTTAGGTTCATTTCGATTAGAATCGATCTGGCAGAAGATGTAGCAATATTATAGAATCCTGGTCTTTGAATAATTGTGTTATTATGACGTAGGATTAAACAAGATTCTATGAGACGGTACTTAAGCTTTTTTTAATGCCTATATACTGTTATTGCTAGCTACCATATCACAGAATGGTTTTGGAGTGTAGTGTTTGGATATTATTATTATTATTATTATTATTATTATTATTATTATTATTATTATTATTATTATTACTATTATTATTATTGTTATAATAATAATAATTATTATTATTACTACTACTACTATTACTATTACTATTATTATTATTATTATTATTTGATATGCAAATTACCATATCACACTGGAAAGTCTTAGAGTAATATATTATTATTATTATTATTATTATTATTATTTATTTATGTATATATTAGTGAAATTAAAGCTGTATTATTTCTACATTTGATTATTGGGGAAATGGTCGTTTGATCAGTACCATTGGAGAGCCATGAATATTATAACTGTCCTGTTTTTAAATCTCCGAAACAGTTACATGGTAAACAGTTGATGATCCCCCATTTAATATTTCACGCTTAAGTTAAGGTCCCCTGTTTTTGTTTCACTGTTAGATACTTGAATCCCCTTTTTTATTTATGAATTTTTCAACGGTGCGTCGGCTTATGCAAGTGCTAAGTCTGCGATATCTTTGATTTAGTTAGTTTCTCTTGGAATTTAAACTGCATTGTCTTTCTTTGTTTAAACTGACTCAAAGCTTCTTTAGACTAATATATATATATATATATATATATATATATATATATATATATATATATATATATATATATATATATATATATACAGGGTGGGCCAAAATAAGGGTCCTATCTTTAAATTTGAATAACTGGAATTTGAATAACTTCCACAAAATAAAAGTTAAACTCACCAAACTTTATGTGTGTGTAGACTGACCCTTCCGAGATTTTTTGAAATAAACAAAACAAATTTTAGCCGAAAAACACTTCTTAAAACTTACAAAAACTAAAGTATTGTTTTTTACACTGTTTTGAGTTTTTTAAGAAAAAATAATGTTTTCTAAATGAGGGTACGTTCCTTAGGGCTAATACGGCTCATGCTTGCTTCGGAAGGGGTCCTTTACTTATTCTAAAAAAAAAAAAAATCAATAAATAAAAAAGTTATGAATTTTTAAAAATAGGACCCTTATTTTTGCCCACCCTATATATATATATAGGCATCATCTTTTCTTGGAGGCAACTGTTGTTAAATATACCGGTGTATTGATAAGGACATGTTTTTAGTTTTTAAGTTGGACATGTAATAATTGCTACGGTTGGACCTAGCATGAACCTCATAGCGACGCCATGATCCCGACATCATTATAAAAAAAGCAGATAAAAGTAACTCGAATGTCATACTTAATAAATCTGATTACTACCTACTCAAAACTAGAAAGCATTCTCGAAGATCGTAACACATTCCAAAAATATAAGCCATAATCCGACCCCCCTCCTCAAAACAAAAAATAATAAATTAATTACTGCCAACAACGCTTGTATATTTACTCCTCGCGGAGTTAGGCACAAGGCCAGTTTTATCTTACTCCCACAAGTAAGATGTGACCCAAGATCGGGTCGAGCAAGTGGGGTTAAAAGCCAGCGCCCGAGAGGTGAGCACTCTGGCCATTTAAAAATTGCCTGGGCAGCCCCGTCGGCATTCCCCGGTAGGGGCGCCTCAGACAGTAAGCAATAAACTTACTCCTCCCCAAAGAGGGGAGGCGAAGCCTGGGAGGGTGGACCTCCTAGAACTGCACAACGCTTGTATTGATAATGAAAATTACTCAAAATTATAGGCGACTTCAAACCCGGATGTATTTATGGAACAGTTAAAATACATAAGCTGAACCCTCCCTTTCGTCCAATTATCTCCGAAATACATACACCCACTTACAAATTATCAAAAACAATCAACAATTTAATATCCCCAAACAAATTCCAAACAAATATAGTATTAAATCCACAAATCAACCTATACAAACTCTAAGAAGTAAAAACAACGAACATGGTGTTATTGCCTCCCTAGACGTAGAAAAGCTCTTTACTAATGTACCTGTTGAAGAAACTATTAACATAATCGGGTATCTTTAAGAATAGCCCTACAACAAAAACGCTGAAAAAACAAATATACAACAAATAAAAGTTACCGTAGCCGATAAAACTGAATTTCCAAGTTAACTGTGACAGTTATTAATGATTATAATTTGTTAAAAGTGCTATTTTGTTATAAATTGATAGTTTTAGCGTACGTGAAGTGAAAAAAAATTTAATGGCCGCTTCTCGATAGAAACTGCAGCCTCGTTCTCGTTTCGATTGTTTTTTTAGTGGGACTCATAGTCAAAGCGCAATTTTTGCATTTTTCAGCCAAGCAGAAGAACAAAACAAAACTACATTTAAGCAAAAGGAATAATATAATTTTCTTTTGATTTACATGTCAGTGTGCTTTTATTTACATATTATTTTCATTCGTCACACCGTAATGTTTTTTTCTCTTGTTGTTTCTGTAAAAAATTCCATACCGTAACCCTAAACCTAACCCTAACCCCAACCCTAACCTAAACCTAAATATAAACCGAACCCCAATTTTTCATATTTCAGTAAAGCAAAAGAACAAAACCCAAAAAAACAACAAAAAAACGCCGCTTTGATTATGAGTCCCGGTAAAAAAAACACACACACACACACGTGACACCGATAGCCAAAACTAGAGACGCCATTTTTTTTCATGTCTAATAAAAACCCATTTACCATATGTAAACATACAAACAAATGGAATAGAAAACTAGGAAAATCTCCGGTCTCTACGTACGTTGCATTTATTTGTTGCATATTCATTCTTTTGACCACGTTCTACAACTTTTACTTAACCCGACTCGCGAGTTGTAGGGCTATTGTAAAACATTCCCACATAATGATTAATAATATTAATAATAACCCCAATAACCGCCCCCTCAAAATAAATCATAACACCTTACGTAAAATTATGTTGGCTTGCACTACGGAAGTTCCTTTTTACGATCATCGCGGCAACAGAAATATCCAAAAAGATGGCGTCGCTATGGGCTCCCTGCTTGATCCAACCGTTAGCAATTATTACATGTCCAACTTAGAAACTAAAGTGTTTCACCTTATCAATACACCAATATTTAAGATACGTAGATGATATTTTGATACTTACAAATACTATAAACGAAACAAATTTATTAAAAACTACATTTCAGAATAATTCCGTTCTTGATTTCATTTACGAATTAAACAGGTATAAAAATACCTTTTTAGACGTTTTAATAGACACTAATCACAATGAATTCTCTACATCTACATATCAAAAAACCCACTAACAAAAAGTCATGCGCCCTTAACTTCCTTAGTGAATGACCCTTTAGATATAAAACAGCCATCATTAAAAACTTATTAACTCGAGCCAAACTTATCGTCTCCTCCCCTACTATCTCCCAACATGAACTTAAAAATATAAAACACACTCTAGTAAATAATGGCTTCCCTAACTATATAATCGACCAACAAATTCTACTATTTAAAAATAATCCCACGGTAATAATAATAAAAAATGCAATTCTCCACTTAACACAACTATTAAACTACTTTATTGCAACCAGTTTCACCTCAATTATAAAATAGATGAACAAGTTCTAAAAAAAATTATTAATAAAAACGTACTCCGTATCGACCCAAATAAAAAAAAGGAAAACTGATCATTTTCTACAATAAAGTAAAAACCACTAACCTCATAATCACAAATAATTCTTCCCCCTCGATTAGAGTTTTGGATAAGACAAACCTCGTGTATGAGTTCAAATGTCCTTTGGGAGACTGTGTTTCCGACAACCCAGAAAAAAACATATACATTGTCGAGGAGATTGACGATGCATTTGTCGAATACTAGCGCCATAGCCCAACCCTAACCCTAACCCTAACCCGACCATTCCTGCCCCCGCTTGGAAATCCGAAAACTCTTAATAGAAAATACCAAAATCTTAGAATATAGTACTAACAAACACTCCATATATTAGAAGCTCTAGACATAAAACCCTAATTAACAAAATTAACTTCAATACCAATAAAATGTCTATAATGCTAACTATAGTTTCGTACTTATTATATAATTCGCGCCAAAACCATCTATAATACGAACACATGATTATCCTCATTCTCCTGAAGATGGACCCGGATTGGTCTGAAAGTACTTGAGACAAAATTGGAAACTTTGACAGATTCATCAGTAAATTTCGTGTACAACAGAATCGTAGGATCAATTTTAGAGGAAGCATTATTATAATCAATGAAACAGACGAGTGGAAAAAAAGGAAAATTGTTAAAATTACCTTAAAGCCTTATTGTCTGACCCTCTGAGAGGAAACGTCAGAATGGTAAATTAAAAACTAAAAGTCGAATGAGATATGAGGGAAAAAAACTTATTTCAGTTGGAGGAAACGATTTAGAGGAAAAAAAAAGGGTAAATCTCTCAACATATATATATATATATATATATATATATATATATATATATATATATATATATATATATGTGTGTGTGTGTGTGTGTGTGTGTGTGTGTGTGTGTGGAGTCATTTTAGTTTATCATTTTTATTTGTTTGCACACTTTAAAACTTAAGGTGGATAATTCATATCATGTTCTTGAATTTAAAATGAGTTATATCCCTTGCTGATTTTTTTTGTGATTATTGAAAAAGTTTCATATTAGCAGTCATCTGGGTTGGAATAAGTATTTAAAAAATAAATGATTGCTATTGATTTTATTAGATTGCCAATAACACGGTATATCAATAACAAATGAAAATTTGACTAGTAAAGAAGCAATGTTAGGTTCATCATCTTAATGCAATCTGGGTCTTACTTGGAAAATCCAAAAAAATAACTTTATATATATATTTATATATATATATATATATATATATATATATATATATATATATATACTTTTAGTTTCATATTTGATTATATATATATATATATATATATATATATATATATATATATATATATATATATATATATAAGTTATCTTGTTGGATTTTCCAAGTTATACACAGATAGCATTAAGATTTACATACACACATGCTTACTTATATATATATATATATATATATATATATATATATATATATATATATATATATATATATATATATATATATAATTATTTTTTGGGGGGTACAAAACTTTATTAATGCAATAATGAAGGGAAGACGTGTTGAATTTTTCATAATTAAAAGATTTAGGGGATGAAAAAAAAATTGCCAGTCGACTAGTTTCGCCCACACTTCACATGACTAATCCCACTCAACCCCAAGAGACACGTGGGCCGAACGACGTTGAGATTAGACAACAGAGTACAGCAACACATCCCTAGTAAAATCAGGAATGGAACCTTCCAGTCACGGGACGTTCTAAGAAATACATACGGTTCTTCGATAACTGACCATCTGATAAATAACCCGTCGTGCGCAACGAACTTCAGCACAGATTCATTTTCCATCTTAACCTGTGCTCACTCATCTTGATGATAAGATTTCGATCTTTGAAAAGTCTTGGCTTAAGGAAAGAATAATGAACATAATTTTATTACAGAATATACCTTGCACCGAACAATCGAAGTTTGAAATAAATCTGGACATTCGTACATGTTTATCACTCTTCTTTCATCTATCTTTATATATATATATATATATATATATATATATATATATATATATATATATATATATATATATATATAATTAATTAAGCATGTGAATATGTAAATCTTAATGCTATCTGTGTCTTACTTTGAAAATCCAACAAGATAATTTTATATATATATATATATATATATATATATATATATATATATATATATATATATATTAAGCATGTGTATATGTAAATATATATACATTTGTTTGTTTATGATTCACTCCTAAACTAATTAAACAATCATTATGCATTTTAACATAGCTGCTAGGCGTAATGGGTCCAAATGTGGGATATATTTAGTTCAATTTAGTTTCATGCAAAGGTGGTAGAAGGGGATTGCAAAATTTCCTGAATGTCTAGATACCTCCGAATTGAAAGAAATTTTAATTGGACATCAATTATTAAATAGGGGACTTCTGGTTTACTTTCAGCAGCCTCGTACCTCTCGCTTCCATTATTTGATTCTTTAGTCCTCACATTCCATGAGCGATTTTTCTGATAAAGGGGGAAGAATTGCTGTTTTACTTGGTAGGAATCTATCCATCTAATGCTTATTGTTGGCTAGTTTTTGTATCTTGAATTAGTATTTTTTCATTTCCTTAAATAAAGTGGCTTCATGCTTTGTCTGGTTAGTTCACTCCAAACAAGACAGGTCGCCACTGTAGACGTTAGGGGCTACTGAGAATTAGGGTGAAAGTTTAGGGGATCATCATCAATTGGGAGCTGTGCAGCGAGATGGTTGTAACCATTAGTTTTAAATTTCTGCATATCAGTACAGTCGGGGAAACAGGGGACAGGGAGGGAGTTCCAAAGTCCCGCAGCTCGAGGAAAGAAGCTATTGGAGTAGAAGGCTCTTCGGCATCTGGGGACCTCCACAGTGAATGGATGAGATTTAGCTGATTGTCGGGTTGGTTGAGTGTATTTACGTCGAGGGGTCACCAGAGTAGCAAGTTAACAGGATCACATTCCATTGAAGTACTTGTAAAACAGCACAAGGATGCAACAATGCGGTGATGGGACAGGGGCTGGAGTTTGGTTGATTAGCGACTCTTTTTTGGACCTTGTCTAAGAGGGAGAAACTAGTGGATGGTGCGCCAGCCCAGATGTGACAACAATACTCCATGCATGGGCGGATGGTGGCTTTGTAAAGATATAGGATAATGTAAGTTGTGAGAAGTTTTCTAGCTCGGTAGAGGGAGCCTACCTTCTTTGCAGCAGCCTTGGCAATGCCTTCTATCTATTTGTTTCAATTCATTTTACCTATGAATGTTTGGTCGAGGAGTTTGAACGTTGGACTTTCAGGTAGAGTGTTATTTGACAATCGATAGTTGAAGAGGGTTCTTGTAGTTGTTAAAGGAAAGAAACTTCGTCTTAGCATCGTTATATGTTACCATTCTTGATCCTATTCCACTACAGACTGGAGGTCAATTTCTAAGGATTCAGCTATTGCCTCGGATATGTGCGCGGCCGTTTTACCCACATAACGAGATAACGGTATAATAAATATACGTAATTAACGCTGTGCTGTAAGCTTAATCTAAAGCACATGTAGGCTTAGTTATCTGATTCTAGCCTATGTCCTCTAGTCAAGGGGAGGGTGTTCAAAACATATACTCGTTGCCTGTGCATATGTTTGTCAGAGTCTTTACGGTAGAGTGGGAGTGGGATGTATTCAGTCATGTTAAAATGGTTTGGAGATATTGATGATTGTAGGTTTGTTTCGCTTAGTGCTAAGATATCCGGGAAGTTTAGTGGGAGAAAGGTTTATACGTCATTGATGTTGGTTCTAAGCTCCCGGATGTTTGTGAATGCTAGCCTCAAGGGCGAAGACGAAGATGTTTTTTTTTTGTGGGTGTCTGGTTTAGGGTTGTTTGCTTTATGATAGCCTCTTCAGAGCCAATTGATTTAATATAAAAAAAAACACTAAGTCGATTTATATGATTTATATGTTCAACATTGGAAGTTTAAATGTTTTTGAATTTGTGATTAAAACCTATGTTAATCTAGTCTAGTCTCTTGTTGCTTTGTTCAAAATGAGTCATTGCTAACACTATTTGATATCTACTCGTATGGCATGCCCTCTGTTCAGTCTAGAGCAGTGGTTCTTAACCTGTGGGGAATTCCCCACTGGTGGGGAATGGCGAAGTTGCCAAGTGGGGAATGACCGGTCGGACAGAAGAACCACTGCTTCAAAATTTAATACATTACATCCACAAAACGCTCAGCAATGATTCGATGAAACCCCATCAACTGAAGAAGCACTTCTCCAATGTACACCCCGAGTTCGTTGGCAAGGAGAGGCAGTTTTTTTTAATTGAAGGCAAAATGCTTGAAGAAAATGAGAATGGATCAGGGCGGAAAGTTTCAAATTGAGTCGAAAGCGATATTACACGCATTGTATGCTGTTTCTTTGCTGGCGGCGAAGGCGAAGAAGCCACATAACATCGGAGAGACGCTGATATAGGCCAAATGTATTTAGAAAAAAACATAACAAATCTTTTCGTATGTATTTATTTCCATGTGATAACTGTGGTGGGAATGGAGAGCTGGCACTAGTCTTGAGAGACTATGGACACCCCCTGTAAGGGGCTGGCTGCGCGTGTAATTGTGAAGCAAGGGTTGCACAATTACTAACAACACTTCTCCTGGGTCGGTACTGCTTGATTCCAATGGCAAGCAATTCAAGACGACTGGAAACAATGCAGAGATAAGTAGAGAGCATATACAGCACCTGTTATTCCCAAATAGTCACCCATTTAGTACTGGCCAGGCTCGACGTCGCTTAACTTCTAATGGGAACCGGTGTGTCAACGTGATTGTGCCGTATATACTCGTATAGTATACACATTATTGCAGAAACTGTCCTATAGGATAAAATATAGAATAACTACACTGCGACCAGTGATAATAGCTTTGTTACAAATATCCTTATTTCTCAATTTTCCATGACTCAATTAAAAAAAAAATTAATGGGTAATCTTGCACACTGTTATAAAAGTGTTGATAAAAAATAATCAAAAATTCATTTGCAAAATAACACATTTGTTAAAAATAACTGAAAGTTTGGGTTAGGGTTAGCTTTTCAATTACAACAACCAAAATAAACGTTTATTAATGAAAATAAGGAATAAATAAATGTCTTTGAATTTGTGATTCTGTGGTCTTATTGGTGAAGACATTTAATATATACGGGCCACTGTTCTACACGACTTCAGTTATAAAACACTTTCTATTTAGCATCATTCTGCACATTGGATGGCCATGCCGCGCTGTGTATAACATGGCGTTAAAATCTCACAAAAGAAGACATATGTGTTTCTAATGAAAGCCTGAAGAGTTCTGCTGACAGTCTTCATCAATCATTCCGCTTTAATTATGGAGGGACACTTTGAACCAAAGGCAATATCTCACGTTAATGCTACGAATATCAATGAAATTAAAATAAATGGCGCTGTATATAATAGCAAGGAAATTTCAATTTCAAATACAATTTCCTTCACTTAAATATCAACCCCGTCAACGACACGCATCTTTTATCTGGATATACACCAACTAGCTGACAAACCAAGGCTTGCCTGCTCGTCATTCTCTACTTTATAATAAAGGGCAATGTGTATACCTTTGTATGTAATTATCCGTTCCGTCACACACATGTTAGCGCGTAAAAAAACTGCTTTTACGTATTCAGGGAAAGTGGGAAAGCAAATTTATGTTCATGTGTTTTTCTTTCTTTTTTTTTTCTATACCGATATATACGTTTTTCTTTTCTAATTTTTTTTCTCTTTCTTATTTTTTCTTAATTTCATTGAATCAGACATTCTTTTATAGGAATATGAATAAGTATATGTGGGAACACTGGCGAAGGATAAGTTTTGACGTCATTTTGGCGAAGCGTTTACACTCATGAAGAGTGTACACTCGTATATATATATATATATATATATATATATATATATATATATATATATATATATATATGTGTGTGTGTGTGTGTGTGTGCGTGTGTGTGTATATTTTAAAAAAATTATATTTAGAATTTTTTCTATTCAAATATAAATTTTATAACATAAAGTAATTATAATAGCTCAATAGTGTAAGGCCAGAGCTCTACTATATTCAATATTTATATCATAATATCAGACAAGGGTAGGATTTTAATTCTGCTTGATGAGATCTCACTTTCTAACAGCTGTTGATAGTGTCGCAGATTTTGTACATGTCTGTATAAATAAAATAATCATATATATATATATATATATATATATATATATATATATATATATATATATATATATATATATATATATGAAGCAATCCAACAAAAGATATAAGCGTCAACTAATATCTTATAATTTGTATTATTTTGATTGATTTATTTATCATTAACATTGAATATGGACACATTTCGCGACTGGATAACTTTGCCGGCCCCTTCAATTTCACGTATTTGGACTGCTGTTTGTATCTTGGAGTAATGTCCTTCCTGATTATGCTTCTCAACTTGTATGACCTGGATGGACTGTATGGATTCAACAAAAGTATGTTTTTGGATTGATATGTTTGATGTTATGTATTTTGATGTATTTGTGTATATAATTTTATATATTTTCAAAGCGTAATTTTATTGCCTGTAGTAGTATAACTGCGGTAATGGTCCTCTGAAGAGAAGAATTATCTTTGAAAACTCATGAGCTAAGGACTTAAGGATGCTTTGCATGAACTTTGAATTCTAATAAAATTTGATTGACACCTTATTTTATTACTTCATTTTATATATATATATATATATATATATATATATATATATATATATATATATACATGCTTTAAAAGTTTTAAATATTTGATTTGTTATTCAATTTTCTGTCTTTTCGCTATTTC
>OY744543.1:73977439-73994939 GCA_963556195.1 Sepiola atlantica | reverse complement strand
GGTGATGCTGCATGTTCTCAGCTGTTTCCATTCCATCTTAGCTTAATGATGTCTAGCGACAAGTCGTTAATAATCTACAAAAATATCTACCCCGCATGTGGTATCTATGTTACGGACAGAGCAAAAAAATAGAATAATTAGATGTCGAATACGCATTTCTCTCTCTCTCTCTCTCAATAACATAACTAGACACCACAACAACTGAATGTATGTTTTCCATTAAAACTTGAATTACATTCGTAAATAAAGAGACTAAAAAAATCGGATAAAAAAAATTATACTTGTTAATACGTAGAACCAAAAATATTCACGTTTAGAAATTCGTTTACATTTTTGTGCCGTAAATCATTAAAAAGATAAAACGAAACATCGTGTTACTGGCTGAACTATCAACATAACTAGCGGGACCCGTGAAAATTCCACAGTTTATCCTTCATTAGTTGAATATTTCTGCCGTGCATTTTATGGATGTCCGACGCGAATGCAGACCCCACGCTATTACTGTACCACTTTTGTTCAAACTGAAACATGCTTATCTAAGTACTCTGGTTAATGGAGTTTCAGAATATATCTGGTTATGGGGGTATATCTCCCAAAAACCTGTAAGTGTTTGTGACATATGAACGCCCGGCGCGAACGCAGACCCCACGATATGGTTGTACCCTCTTTAGACAGAATATTACTGTACCACTTTTGTTCAATCTAAAACATCCTTATCTAAGTACTCTGGTTAGTGGAGTTTCAGAATATATATATAGTAATGACACTCGATCTCGAAAACCCCTGTAGGAGTTTGGACGTTCGGCGCGAACGCTGACCCCACGATATTATTTCACCATCTTTGGTCTTAGCCCGAATTCCAAGAAATAATATTTTAATTCGAGGTTTTACGTTCGACATACCAGCGACATCAGATTAAATTTAAATAATTGGGCAATCCTATTTAAAAAAAAAAGCGTCTGAGGGTTATAACGTACGCACGTGCATGAAATTGTCTCAGCGTGTTATTACTACCTATAAAAGAATGCGGTAAGATATTTCGTGTTTGTACGTACATTATTATTAACCCCCTTTAAAAAAATGAGATCGCCCAAAATGAAATGCAAAAAATGATTTACGCTAAGCTGCAATCGATATTACCTACGTTTTAAATAGATTAATCCAATGAATAGCTGTATAGTATATGTTGTCTTCATTGTGCCATAATCCCGAACATTACCTCCTCCTGGGGCGAGGGTAGTATATGTTACATCTTCATTAGGCGATACTATATTTGTATACATAAGTATACGTCGTCATTTTTTTAAAACACGATAGAACTATACAACAGATGAATGATGCAACCGTGGATTTTCCACGGATCCCGCTTGTCATTAAAATAAGACGAGTCTACCTTCGTTTGTAGGTACATCACCACCATTTCACACTTAATTAAACAAATGAGATCATCCAATCACCAGAAATAATTGAAACATATCTGATGTCGCTGTTGCCAAAAATGAAGATTTTGTCCATTTCAAAATAAATTGTTCCCAAATCGAATAAACCGTCATACATAGAATAATTTCGTTTTGTCGACTTGAACATTTTTGAAACCTACTTTTTGCATTCTGTTTGTTTCAGGGTAATTTTCATGTAATTTTGATACATCTAATTGTTACAAACATTATTGTAAATAAATGAAATAAAAACTGGCTTAGTGTTTATCTTGCTGACAATTATTTTACGGTAAGAAAAAAGAGAAGACAGTAGTTATGCAATGTACACGGGATTGCCGGAAGTCACCAGCCTCCTTTTTGTTTGTTAACATACATACATACATACATACATACATACATACATACATACATACATACATACATACATACATACATACATACATACATACATACATACATACATACATACCGGAAGAAAAAAGAGAAGACAATAGTTATGCAATGTACACGGGATTGCCGGAAGTCACCAGCCTCCTTTTTGTTTGCTAATGCATATTAATGTCTATCAGGGGTTCAGAATTAATTACAACCCGGAAGTAATTACAACTCGAAATTAATTACAACTTGGACTTAATTTATCAATTTTATTTGTTATTCAACTAATAAATCTCATTTTATTTCTTTCATTTGCAAAATTATATTGTACGAATTAAAAAAAAAAGAAGTTTTATTTCATTTTATCATCAAGAATTTATAAAGTCGTATATTAATCATATTTGTTAAAGAAATGTGTAAAGTCGTATATTAATTATATTTTTAAAAAGAAATTTGTAGTATATTTTATCATTTAAGAAAATTCGTAAAGTATATTTATGATATTTTTTAAAGAAATTTGTAAAGTATATTTATCATATTTTTTAAAAAAATTTGTAAAGTATATTTATCATATTTTTAAAAAAAATTTGTAAAGTATATTTATCATATTTTTTAAAGAAATTTGTAAAGTATATTTATCATATTTTTTAAAAAAAATTGTAAAGTATATTTATCATATTTTTTAAAGAAATTTGTAAAGTATATTTATCATATTTTTTAAAGAAATTTGTAAAGTATATTTATCATATTTTTTAAAGAAATTTGTAAAGTATATTTATCATATTTTTTAAAGAAATTTGTAAAGTATATTTATCATATTTTTTTAAGAAATTTGTAAACTATATTTATCATATTTTTTAAAGAAATTTGTAAAGTATATTTATCATATTTTTGAAAGAAATTTGTAAAGTATATTTATCATATTTTTTTAAAGAAATTTGTAAAGTATATTTATCATATTTTTTAAAGAAATTTGTAAAGTATATTTATCATATTTTTTAAAGAAATTTGTAAAGTATATTTATCATATTTTTTAAAGAAATTTGTAAAGTATATTTATCATATTTTTTAAAGAAATTTGTAAAGTATATTTAGATTTAGATTAGTAATTAATTCCGGTTTGTAATTAATTTCGTCACCCGTCTATTATACAATGCGACACAACGGAGTGTGTAAATATCTACCATATGTCATAACAGGTATGATGTATTCATTGAACACTTTCCGTTTAATGTTCATCGTGGACTTTTTACTCCTCATGATATTGTCTACTTTGGAAAATGCTGGCCATTCAAGCGAAGTTTCATTTTTTATGGAAATCGCTCCAGACAAGGCATGAAGCCACTTGATGTAAGGAGCTAAAAACCTACTACTTCAAGGTCAAAAACATCCAACGAAAAGTGCTAAGTGGATAAATTCAGACCTAGAAAACAGCACTTCTTCCCCCTTTGTCAGAAATATCTCATCAAATGTGCAGACTAAAGGTCAAAATAAGGGAAGCGAGAGTTACGAGGCTGTCGAAAGTAAACACAAGTTAGTCACTTTCTACTCTCGTTTCAAGCATGATATCAGAGTCGCTTCTCACCATCTTCCCTAGATAGATATATTTAACGCAAAACGCGATAAATCCAATTCGTTTAAATTGAGATCTTAAACAATAAAAACACGAATATATTAAATCTAGACAGTGAATAAAAACTGATTTTAATTAGAACCAAAAAGAAATTATTTCGGTATCATATTATGTAACACATAGTTTTGGGGTGTCGTCGAGTCTTGAAATGCAACACTTTTTGTAGGGACAGTTTGGTGATTTTGAAAATGGCGTTTATCGCGTTTTGCATTCGAACTCTTCAGTTGTGGGGAAATCGAAAGTACAGCGTTTATATATTCAGTACTAGTTCGAACGCAAAACGCGATAAATCCAAATCGTTTAAATTGAGATCTTACACAATAAACACACGAATATATTAAATTTAGACTTCCAATGAAAGCTGATTTTAATTGAAATCAAAAAGTAATTATTTTGGTATCATATTATGTAACACATACTTTTGGCGTCTTGTCGGATGTTGAAATGCAACACTTTGTGTAGGGACAGTTTCGTGATTTTGAAAATGACGTTTATCGCGTTTTGCATTCGAACTCTTCAGTTTCAAACGCCTATCTCATATTTTCTACGACGGATTATTTTTTTACGACGCGTAGCCATACTTTTATTCTTTGAACTTGTAATGCAATTCTCCACTTTCGTTGTACTCTAGACTTATGTGAAAAAAAAACAAAAACATTCTTAACATCAAGTACATATGCACATCAATCATGCCACACAGGAAAGTTCATGAAAACAATTTATCAAAAACAAAAAAATTGTCATAGATATCTTTTTTCGCTTTGAGTGTCTTTCTTTGAATTTGGACAAAAAAGCAGCGGGAAAAAAGATCTATGATAATTTTTCTTTAATAAAAATGTAGTTTTCAAGGGCTTATCTGTTATCTCTGTAAATATACGATCGGCTTTTGAAAACTATGCTAGATATTAAAAAGAATGAGTATTTGAAATAAAAGCTATGAACACAAATGAATATTGTAAAACAGTAAACGTTGTACATTATATTGGTTCGCTACCTTGCAAAGATGAATTAAAATCTATTTTTATATTCCATGAAAAATGCCAGTATACTGAAATCATATGCCCTTAATAGAGTTAAGATGAAAATTCATATACACTAAATGTACAAAAGCAAGGAAATTCCCAAATTTTTACACTTTTATTGTCATTAATTAAGGGTATGACTACATATCAACCAAACCATTTCATTATCACATCACTGCAGTATAGATTTCTAGGCATGAGTGGGTGAAGTGTCTGAGGTGCGCTGAAGAAAAATTCCTACCAGTAAAATACATAGCCCTGTTGTGCTCGCATACCCTTAATGACAATAAAAATGCAAAAATTTGGGAATTTATTTGCTTTTGTACATTTAGTGTATATGAATTTTCATCTTAACCCTATTAAGGGCATATGATTTCAGTATACTGGCATTTATCATGGAATGTCACTACTTTTGTAAAGGCTATGCCCCAATACAATAGTCATGTTTAAGGTTTTTTGGAATTTTCTTGAAAACTAAGGTATATGGTAAACTGAAATTAAAATGCAATCAACTAGACCCTAGAACCTCTATATCTGTCAAAAATCAGCTGAATCCATCAAATAGTTGATGAGATACAGGGTGGCACAAACGTACGCACGTACACACGGATAACACAAAATAATGCCTGACCTTTCTGGATCTCTGGGTTGCCTTGACTAATAATGCTGAAATTCTACACACTGATAGAACCTATCAAATAAAAATTTTGTGCAAAGTTTTAACTAATTTGGTTTATTGGTTTTTGAGTTGTGATTGATCAAAGAAATGAGATTTCTAGCATAGGCCGTTTTTGAAGTCCATTAAGGGACAGAGCGCTCTCGCGCCTCCCTTGATTTGTCAAGATCCGATATTTCATATTTCAATATCGTTAAATAATTGTCTTCATTTAAACATGTCAAAAGTAGATTTTTTAGGAGTAACCAAATAGCGTAAATAAACATATTATATATGCTTGTAACGTTATGCAGTTTAAAATATATCGTAAGAAATTGTGATTGGTATAAAAACTATCGCTTTTTTAAAAAATAAATATCGTAACATTGGCATACACGTATGCGCACACATACATAAAGGGGTACGATATAATAATAACAACAGTACACAATCAACTCCAATGTTTCAATTACCTATAATGTAAACAATTTTGATTCAAATTTTTTATGTAATGTTTTTTTTTAATCTACTTAGATTTAGATGTGCAATGCTTTTGGTAAAATATGTCTACGAATGTGTGACTTAACAAAGTTTTAAAAATAATTAAGGCGCGTAAGGCAATGGCCTTGATCATCAAAACAGTCTCACGAGGAATTAGTTTTTCGGTAGCTACCGTATCGAAGACATAATTCAAAAGTAAGAACAACTCTGCAGATACTTTTGGATGCAGACAGACAAGAATGAAAACAGATAGTGGGGAAAATATAATCTGAAGACATATATATATATATATATATATATATATATATATATATATATATATATATATATATATATATATGGGAAATAAAAAAGGAAAAACCAAAAGGATGTTTTTTTATGTATTCATCAACGTTCTGTCTTTATTTGTAAGACTTCCTCAGGATGATAATTTTAAGAAAAATGTCATACAAGTACATGAAAATATTGGGTTGACATGATGGGTTAATGAGAAGAAGTAGTAGCCACTACTGGGAGCACAGGACCGAGGTCCGGGTTGAAGGAAGTTGGTGGCAGGGAATGAAAATAATGTGGATGGCACCGACTTCCTTCAACCCGGACCTCGCTCCTATGCTCCCAGGATGCCTTACAAATAAAGACGAAACGTTGATGAATACATAAAAAAACATCTTTTTGGTTTTTCTTTTTTCATTTCCCATTACGTCGGATTACCTTCATCCTTCCTTTCTCATATATATATATATATATATATATATATATATATATATATATATATATATATATATATATATATATATATATATATATATATATATATGTCAGCAAATCTTATAAGAAAAAATATATTTCCGATGAGATGACAGTTATGAGGCGAGTTACTCCTCGTCAATTTAAAATTCTAGCACTTCATATGTAAAAAATATATAAATTCTATATAATTCTCCCACCTCACATTCAAGCTATTCCCCCCTCTCTCGCTATCTCTACGTATTTCATCCCTTCTAACACCTTCTCTCTCTCTTTCGCTCGCTCTCTTTCTCTCTCTCTTTCTCTCTCTCTTTCTTTCTCTCTCTCTCTCTATCTCTCTTATTATGCCTCTCTTTTCGCTCTTGCTACCTGACGCACAAAGCGGTTTTCCATCCCTAACTATTTTTTATCTCTATGTATTTAAATCCTCTTAACTTTCTATAGGAAACCCTAAACTTAACCTTAACCTTAGCCCTAACCCTAACCCTAACCTTAATCCTCACTTTAACCCCAACCTTCACCATAACCCTAACCCTAACCCTAACCCTAACCTTAGCCTTAACCTTAACCTTAGCCCTAACCCTAATCTTTACCCTAACCCTAACCTTAACCCTAACCCTAACCCTAACCCTAACCTTAACCCTAACCCTAACCCTAACCCTAACCTTAACCTTAACCCTAACCTTAAACGTAACCCTAACCTTAACCTTAACCGTAACCTTAACTGTAACCCTAACCCTAACCCTAACGTTAACCTTAACCCTAGCCATAACCTTAACCTTAACCTTAACCCTAACCTTAACCCTAACCCTAACTTTAACCCTAGCCCTAACCCTAACCCTAACCCTAACCTTAACCTTAACCCTAACCCTAACCCTAACCTTAACCATAACCCTAACCCTAACCCTAACCATAACCCTAACCCTAACCCTAACCTTAACCTTAACCCTAACCCTAACCTTAACCCTAACCCTAACCCGAACTCTAGCTATTCTCTTTTCTCTATTTATTTCGTTTTTCTAGTTTCTGTTCTCTTTTTTTTGCTCTAACCATTTCACCCTTTCGCCTTATCTATTTAACTCTTTCTCTTTTTTGCTATTGTACACACTTCAGTTATCCCAACATTCTCTCTCTCCTCCCTTTCTGTCTAATTTACAGTCTGTCTATCTATCTGCCCTTTCTCTTTCTCTCTCCCCTCTTTCTAAATCACCGTCTGTCCGTCTGTCACACCTTTCTCTCCCTCTCTCCCTCTCTCTCCCTCTCTTTCTCTCTCTCTCTCTCTCTCTCTCTCTCTCTCTCTCTCTCTCTCTATCGACCTACCTGGCTAGCTATTTTACCATTTCTCTCGCTTGTTCTAGCTGTCGCTATGTTTCTCTCTCTCTCTCTCATATATATATATATATATATATAATATATATATATATATATATATATATATATATATATATATATATATCGTAGAATGAAAAATCACACTTGGAAGCGTTGATGAAATGACAATAATGAGAATATTTTGAAAACAATATTTAGAAAAAAAACCTGGACAACGAATCTTTATGTTTTTTAAAATCAAAACGAATTTCAACTTGACTGCGATAAATAATTAAGAAGGATTAAACGAAAAAAGAAGAGAACAAAAATATGCTTATACTTTTGACAAGGGTGTATTTCACCGAAAGTGCTCAATGTTTTTAACATAAATAATTTATTTTAAAGAACCTAAATGAATGCGTTGTCCAGGTTTTTCTAAATATTTTTTTAAATTATGCTCCTTATGATATATATATATATATATATATATATATATATATATATATATATATATATATATATATATATATATATATATATATATATGTATATGTATATATATGTATGTTTATATATGTATATATATGTATATATATATATATATATATATATATATATATATAAAAATATATATATGTATATATATATTTATATATAGTACATGTATTAGTTTTGTTTCATAGATGTTAATCTAATGAAACTCCAGTATTTATAAAGAGTGCTCAATAACAAGTAGAGCTGCGTTTTAGTATAATTTTTTTTATACAAATATTGGTTACATATGTGCATACATGTTTCATATGCGATCTCTCGAGAGATCCAGCTTCCTTAGACCTATAGAAAAAAGATTTTTCTAAAGGTCTGAAGAAGCTGGCTCTATCGAGAGATCGCAGCTATGGATGCCCATATGTAAACTATAATGTTTGTATAAATAAAAAATATATATTATATATATTCACACACACACGCTTGTGAACACATGCACACACTTTGTTTCTCTTTCCCTCTAGCTAAATTATTGTTTTTTTAAACAATAAAATATAGAATCGTTATGTTTGACGCTCTCTCAAACCGACGCTATTTCACCCTTTCTATTTAAGTCTTGCTAACGTCTCTCTCTTTCTCTCTCTTTATCTCTTTCTCTCTTTGTCTCCCTCTCTTTCTCTCCCCCTCTCTCTTTTTTCTCTCTCTCTTTGTCTCTCTCTCCCTCTCTCGCTCTCTCTCTTCCCCCTCCCTCTCTCTCTCTCTTTCTCCACCTCTCTTTCTCTCTCCCTCTCTCTTTCTCTCTCTCTCTCTCTTTCTTTAGCTATGTAACTCTGTTCCTTTAGCTATTTAAACACTCTCTCTTTGAATCTATTTAACCTTCATTCTATCTCCCTCGCCTCTCTCTTTCTTTCTCTCCTTCTCTCTCTTTCTCGCTCTCTCTCTCTCTTTATCTCTCTCTCTTTATCTCCCTCTCTTTCTCTCTCCCCCTCTCTTTTTTCTCTCCCTTTGTCTCTCTCTCTCTTCCCCTCCCTCTCTCTTTCTCTCTCTCTTTCTCCCCCTTTCTTTCTCTCTCCCTCTCTCTTTTTCTCTTCCTCTCTCTCTTTCTCTTTCTTTGGCTATGTAACTCTGTTCCTTTAGCTATTTTAAACCCTCTCTCTTTGAATCTATATAACCTTCATTCTATCTCCCTCGCCTCTCTCTTTCTCTCTCTTTTTCTCCCACCATCTCTTTCTCTCCCTCTCTTTCTCTCTCCCTCTCTTTCTCTCTCTTTTTCTCCCACCATCTCTTACCCTTTCACTGTTTTTCATCTCTCTTTCAACGAGGAAGCATAACACATTTTACGTTAAGAAAACAAAACTAAAAAACCTAAACAAAGAAGAAACGCTCGCTTGGTTACCTATTTGACGCACCCTCAAACCGAAGCTCTTCATACATATTTTTTTCATCCGCCCGCAAAATTATTCTTTTTTTTTAAAAATTTTTATATCAGCAACATTAGTATTCTACGCACGGACATGCGCATTTAAGCCTTATCCGTCACTTCCGATACTTCACAGCTTCTAACTTCCTTTTACTATGGCGCCTATTCACGACTCCGCCATGATTTAGTAAATACAAAACAATAAATAAAACAAAATATCAAAATAATATTCGAAAAAAAAAGCAGCACAGCTATATACAAGGGCGGTATTCCATGATATGAATTTCAACAGCAAGTATCGAAGATTTAGATACCCGTCAAATAGCGCTTAGAGGGTATACACGATATTCTTGACAGATACAGTGCAGGGGATACAGTTATGTAATTTTAAAGTTACATACACAAACACTCCTAGTCTCAAGGTGCGATATTTATTCAAGGTGTGGATTCAATTCTAATACTGTACTTCATCTTTTCTAACTTTGGTCTTTGTGGCGGACGTGATGATCCTGAACTCGGATCGAGCAGTGAAAGTGGCCCCAAATTGACTAATCCCCGCCATAAACGGGTTCGTCTTTGCTTGGCGTGTGATCTGAAAATTAAAGAAATGTCGAAGTCATAGGTTAGTAGTGAGGATCGAAACCACAACCTATGACTGGTTATTGCACTGCAATAAGCAAATTCACCCGAATAACTAAAATGAATTATCTGTATTCTCATTGGTTAAACATTATCTGTATTCTCATTGGTTAAAATTATCTGTATCCTTGTTGGTTAAACATTATCTGTATTCTCATTGGTTAAACATTATCTGTATTCTCATTGGTTAAAAATTATCTGTATTCTCATTAGTTAAAAATTATCTGTATTCTCATTGGTTAAATATTACCTGTATTCTCATTGGTAAAAATTATCTGTATTCTCATTGGTTAAAAATCACCTGTATTCTCATTGGTTAAAAATTATCTGTATTCTCATTGGTTAAAAATTATCTGTATTCTCATTGGTTTAAAATTATTTGTATTCTCATTGGTTAAATATTACCTGTATTCACATTGATTAAAAATTATCTGTATTCTCATTGGTTAAACATTATCTGTATTCTCATTGGTTAAAAATTATCTGTATTCTCATTGGTCAAAAATTATCTGTATTCTCATTGGTTAAATATTACCTGTATTCACATTGATTAAAAATTATGTGTATTCTCATTGGTTAAAAATTATCTGTATTCTCATTGGTTAAAAAGAATTAACTGAGATTATTCAATGTCTGAGATTTGCTGACTTATTTTTTTATTGGTTTGAAAACATTATTTATCATCGAACATGCTGATTACCTATTTAGCGGGTGTTATAATGCAACATCATACTAGTACCTACTCACACTTTACAACAGGCTCGTTGCAGATGTGAAACAAGTTGCCGTTTGACACAGTTTCGTTCAATATTATATTAAATAGACATTTTGTTTGAATGTGTCATATTTGAAACAAAAAGCATTTAAAGGTTTAAAGAGAAGAGCAAATGAAGGGGAAAGGAGAAAAGTGATTATTTTTGAAGGAGGCAACAATTATTATTTTCATTTTAATCCAGTGATTTTTATGTACACAGAATATCAAGTCTTTATGTTGCATTATTGATTGAAATAACAGTAACCCGTTTTGATTATTAGATAGGAGTGATGAATGAAAAAACCTTTCGCATTTATTCATTTATATATATATATATAGAGAGAGAGAGATAGAAGAAAAAAAAGAGTGATAAATATGCGACGATTGACCAAATTTATTTCAAATTTCAATTGTTCAATGCAAGGTGTATTCAGTAATAAACTAGTGTTTATTATTCTTTCCTTAAGCCAAGGCTTTTCAAAGATTGAAATCTTATCATCAGAGGAGAAATACAGATGGATAAGTTGGCTTTCGAAAAAAACAAAGTTCAAATATTTGAAAAATATGAAAATTATTATTAAAGGAATTTTTGTTAAAAAAACGCAGTGAATGAAAAGAAAAATTCCGTGAAAAATATATGCAGATTGTCCGGGTGGTAAATTTCCGTTGAAAAGAAGTCAAATGAATTGTAGAATGTGAAGAAAACTCTTTGCGTGGGAGCAGTGTGGAGAAAGTGCTCAAAATATAGGTGAATTGAATTATTAATACCTACAGACGCTAGCGTTTCAAGCTTATTGCTCTTGTAAGTGAAGGAAAGTAACAATTTCAGATGGTCGGGAGGCGCGAACCAGGTTTACAGAGTCAGCCTAGAATCTGCATTCGCCATATCCACTCGGCCACCGAAAACTGTCACGTAATTAAGGGGAATTAAGATCTATATGTATCTAGAAGCGGGCACAGATAGAAGACTAGTCGAGAGTGTTCGACGAACGTATTCGAACTTTTCATATATATATATATGCATATATATAAAGTGGTGAACTAAAAGCAAACTTTTAGGAAAGGTAAAACCTATTGTGAAAAGTATACAACTCAATATCCAGGGCAGAGCAGATAGATATGTAGAAGGATGAAGAGGAATTAGAAAAGCAAAAGTCAAATCTTTTTTTCAATTCAGTTACTCATACCAAGGTATATTCCGCAAAAAGGCAATTTATTCAAGTTAAATTTTTCCTTAAGCCAGGCTTTTCAAAGATCAAAATCTTATCATCAGAGGAAGACGCTGGGATAGATAAGTTGGCAAAGGCCAAAATTTTAAATTTGAGAAAGTAAAATAAAAATTGTAGGGGAAAAAACACAAGGCAAAACTCTGCCCGAGTGCAAGCAAATGTCCGATTGCAAAAAGGTCCGGTGTCAAAAAGTCCAGCGGAGAAAGTGAAATGTAGATAGGTAGGTCGTTAAAAGGCACGAGAAGTGACAAGAGAGGATTCAAAGTTTAAATCCCCCAAAAAAACAACGTCTTCAGGTGCGGCGAAGATAGGTAGAATCCAGAGGGTAAAAGGTCCAATAAACGGTACGTTCGTAGATGCAACAGGGCTCAGTAAAACGTGAGGTGGAAAGTATTCGCCATTTAAAAGACTTCATGGGCAAAAATTCATGGAATAGGAATAAATAGGCAAAAATACAGCCAATTAATATTAAAAGTCAAGCCCGTTGAAAAACAAGACTAGTCTGAAGAAAGGCAAACACTCATATGCGGCCATTAGGCAGGAAAGGAATGTGAACGGGGTGCGAAGGGGGAGAAGGGTGCGGGTGCGATGAATAAGTGCGATTTAAAACTAAGAGAGTGAGTGTGGGGGGTAGGTCGCTTAAAGTTAAAAGTGGACGTTAGTGCGAATTAGGGTTCAACTAGAAAAGGGATAGGAGGGAGTGGGGGCAAGTCAATGAGTGCGGGGAGGATATGAACTGGGGTATGGGGTTAGGTGTTTAAACAGATGACCTTACTTATAAACAATGAGGCAAAATATATTTGAAGGGTAGAAATAAAAAAATATAAAAATAGTAAAAATAAAAATTAAAAGTAAAAATAGAAATGAAGATAATTAAATGAAAAAAATAAGAAAATAATAATACATATATATATATATATATATATATATATATATATATATATATATATATATATATATATTGTGTATTTAGGCCGCATTTTCTCATTTATTCAAACATTGTTATAAATAGCAGAATTCGACTGTTTAATTATACCTTTTGAAAAAAATTTTCAATCATATTTTTTCATTTTGTCAATTTTTCTGATAGTCTTTCTTGTAATTAAATCAAACAAATTTATAAATGTTCCGTAGGTTTCACAGGTTTCACGAACGTTTTTAATTCTTCGTCCAATCATCCTCATGTGTCAAAAGCGAATGAACAAAAAAAAGCTCGAGAAAGAAGCGAATTTTAAAAAGACGGCGGAGAAACGCGCATAGAACGTGTTTCGCTTTGTTCCAGGAAGTCGTGGACGATTTAAATTCAGCAACGCTGGATGGCATCACAGAACAAAATCGCATTACGTTAAGCATTTTAAAATGTAACCACTGGTTTCATATGCGATGTTTTTAATTTCAGGTTGTTGTGTTTTTATGTAGATACGAGCTTCTAGTATTAAAATAAAGTTATAATTAAACAGAGGAATTCTGTTATTTTTAACAATATATATATATATATATATATATATATATATATATATATATATATATATATATATATATATATATATATATATATATATATATATATATGTAAGTAAATTACGTGTACAACAGAATGGTAGGATTAATTTTAGAGGAAGCATTATTAAAATCAATGAAACAGACGAGTGGGTAAAAAAAAAAAGAAAAAAAAAGGAAAATTGTTAAAATTACCTTAAGGCCTTGTCGTCTGACCCTCTGAGAGGAAACGTCAGAATGGTAAATTAAAAACTAAAAGTCGAATGAGAAATGAAGGGGGGAGAAAAAAAAAACTTATTTCAGTTGGAGGAAACGAATGAGAAGGGGAAAAAAAAAATTAAATCTCTCAACGTTATGGTGGCTTTGAATCATTAAAGATCTCCAACTGATGTTTCAAAATCTTTTGTCTACACAGGCTAGGTCGATAGTTGTTAATGACTAACGCCTCAAGAATATTGAGATGGTAGTTCGACCTGGCACTGTGTAAAACAGAAAACCACCCATCGGAATACCTATATATATATATATAGAACAGTTTTTTATTATATTCCAATAACCATGGTTTGTTTTATTACTTTTATTTTTATTTTTTTCACATTTCCAAAAATTCCAAATTTCTTTGAGATATATTTAACGGTCCGTTTCATTTGTTTTGTGCCAAACAACATTTGTATTTCAATATCGTCTCTGCAACACTACAAAATCATAAGAAAAAGTTCACAAATAATAAAAGAGTTCTTAGATTAGAATGTCTTGAAAAAACACCCAAAAGTAATAAAACAAACCATGGTTATTGGAATATAATAAAAAAACTGTTTTATATTTTGCTCTGTTATCAATAATTGACAAACATTGAGCTGAATTTTCAAAGGAGACTACAAAGTAAAAGGATCTGATGATATATGATAGTACATATATTGTCTTTAATAATTAATTATATATATATATATATATATATATATATATATATATATATGATTATTTTTATTTTCACAGACATGTACGAAATTTGCGACACTGACATGTCGATGTTATCAATCAACAGATATTATAAACCGAGATCGCATCTTTCCAAATATGATCTAAGGTTAAGATCGAATTTTAACTCTGTCTGATGAGATATCAGTTTATAATAGCTGTTGATCGATAACATCGACATGCCAGTGTTGCAGATTTTGTACATGTCGATGTAAATAAAAATAATCATATATAAAAGCCCGATATCTTACTAAGCTTCTATCTATCACTATTACCCTCTCTCGCTGTATGTTGTTTGACCGCCGCTCTTATCGCATGCTGTATCTATCACGCTCACTTCTCACTCTCTCTATTTTCCTTTTAATGTCTCATTTATCTCTTAATTTTTTTTTTAATCGTACAAAATACATGTAAAAATATTCTTTGGTTTCGGGAATGATTTCTATAGTATATTTTTTAAGCATGTCTTTTGTAAATTAGGAGAGTAGAAAGTGACTAACTTGGGTTTACTTTCGGCAGCCTCGTAACTCTCGCTTCCCTTATTTTTTCCTTTAGTCCTCACATTTCATGAGTGACGTTTCTGACAAAGGGGGAAGAATTGCTGTTTTCTGGGTCGGAATCTATCCATCTAACATTTATCGTTGGCTGGTTTTTGACCTTGAAGTGGTTAGGGTTTGAGATGGATCTGGGGAGGTTTTCCTACCGGTGCCTTAGCATGTTTCCTAAATGGAAACTTAAATTGCTTAATGATAGGCTTATACCATTGATGTGATACCTTATTTTTTTAACATGGTCCCATACATTTTTTTAATGGAAATCGCTCCAGACAAGGCATAAAGCCACTTTGAAGCGAGTAGTTTTTTTTTAGTTCCTAACATCAAGTGGCTTCATGCCTTGTCTGGAGCGATTTCCATAAAAAAAACCTTAGGTCTCTGCATGTGTTGATATACCCCTTGCTTCGCTCAACATGCCTGAACCAGCGAAGACGGTTTGCCCTTATTAGGACATCAAGTTTTGGAATACCCAATTTCTCAAGTAGAGTGTCTGACCTAATGTTCTGAATCTGGTCCGGCTTTACATTGCATAGGAGAGTATTGATTTACTCCTCTCCAGGGGTTAGGCACAAGCCCAGTTTTTATCTTACTCCCACAAGTAAGATGTGACCCAAGGTCGGGTCGGGAAAGTGGGGTTTAAAAATTGCCTGGGCAGCCCCGTCGGCATTCCCCGGTAGGGGTGCCTCAGGCAGTAAGCAATAAACTTACTCCTCCCCAAAGAGGGGAGGCAAAGCCTGGGAAGGTGGACCTCCCAGAACTGCACAGGACATACCCATTGACCGGCGTAAATCAAGACCCGAAGGCTAAGACAACACCAGTATGGGGTGCAGTATTCATCGGAACAGATACTACACTTTGATCTTAGCCAAAAGGCCAAGAATGATACATTGCATTTTATTTACTCCGCTACAGGAGTTAGGCACAAGGCCAGTTTTATTTTACTCCCACAAGTAAGATGTGACCCAAGCTCGGGTCGGGAAAGTGGGGTTTGAAAAGCCAGCGCCCGAGAGGTGAGCACTCTGGCCATTAAAAATTGCTTGAGCAGCCCCGTCGGCATTCCCCGGCAGGGGCGCCTCAGGCAGTAAGCAATAAACTTACTCCTCCCCAAAGAGGGGAGGCAAAGCCTGGGAGGGTGGACCTCCTAGAACTGTACAGGACAGACCCATAGACCGGCGGAATCAAGCCCCGAAGGCCAAGACAATACCGGTCTATATGGTGCAGTATCCATCGGAACAGATACTACACTTTGATCTTGGCCAAAAGGCCAAGAATGATACATTGCATAGGAGAGTAGAAAGTGAACCTTCGTAACTCTTGCTTTTCTTACTTTGTCCTTTAGTTTTGTTTATATGCATTGGTCTTATTTGTAAGAACATGACATCAGCCGAGGGTTGTTAAAAGCCAGATGGGGTGGGATGCTAGAAAATTTCTCAAATTGAGAGATGCCATACATGCAAGGAGAGTAAAATGTTGACCTGAGCTTTACTTTCGGCAGCCTCGTAACTCTCGCTTCCCTTTTTTGTCCTTTAGTCCTCACATTCCATGAGCGATGTTTCTGACAAAGGAGGAAGAATTGCTATTTTCTGGCTTGGAATCTATCCATATAAAACTTATCGTTGGCTAGTTTTTGACTTTGAAGTAATTTTTAGCTCCTTACACCAAGTGGCTTCATGCCTTGTCTGGAGCGACCGCCATATATATAAAAAAGAAGTATGTTAGAAATATATATTATTTAACCCATAGATGGCACACAGAGAAGTGATACCACTTCTTTTAGGTGTAGATCTTAGAGTTATGACTACTAAGAGTCAACTCAACGCTCATCAGTTTCCAAATTGAAGCTTCAACACCGGATATTAGGGTTAGGGTTAGGATTAGGATTAGAGTTAGGGTTAACCAGAGTGGATAAAATGGGGTGCTGGTGTATTTGAGTAGTACCCACTTTCTGTCCGTGAAAATCTCGCTCAGATGCTCTGATTGCGAATTCGTGGCCAACAGTCATAAACAACGTTTTAAGTGTTAGTTAGGCGATTTCACACCGATATAAATCATTGCACCCTAAAAATAATTAAATTAAAAAAAAGAATTTTTTAATCGAAAATTCCCTTTTTACTTGATATTTGATTTTTATATTTAAAAATTGTTCCAGAAAATTGTAATGAATTTTAATTATAATTTTTTTTTCAATTGAAACATTTTTACAGTTAATCAATACTAAAAGGTTATTAAAAGCTGATGTCTTAGAACAAATTTGATA
>OY744543.1:73967439-73972439 GCA_963556195.1 Sepiola atlantica | reverse complement strand
TTCCGATGGATACTGCACCCCATAGACTGGTATTGTCTTGGCCTTCGGGGCTTGATTTACGCCGGTCTATGGGTCTGTCCTGTGCAGTTCTAGGAGGTCCACCCTCCCAAGCTTCGCCTCCCCTCTTTGGGGAGGAGTAAGTTTATTGCTTACTGCCTGAGGCACCCCTACCGGGGAATGCCGACGGGGATGCTCAGGCAATTTTTAAACCCCACTTTCCCGACCCGATCTTGTGTCACATCTTACTTGTGGGAGTAAGATAAAAACTGGCCTTGTGCCTAACTCCTGGAGAGGAGTAAATCAATACTCAGAAACCGTCAGCATATACTTACAGGTTCGTGTTCAGTTCACAACCGCAGGGCCAAAAAATAATTACTTTATTATTATTTTTTTTTAATACGAACCAATAGTGGTCGTTTCTGAAGAGATGTTCAGATCAATCCGAAAGACAAAGCACGAACCTGCTATTTATTTTCCCCAGCAGCTGAACACTTATCGCCGATCGTTCCCCACCTTTTTTTTTTAAATTCTATCTGGAAAACGTCTCAAGGATGCTAGTTTCTCGTCTCAGAGTTGAGGCCCTCAACCCGATAAGAGCAGCACAGCGTTTATCTGCGCTGACCAGGCGAATGTTCCAAGCACAATATCTCTCCACTCATTGCCTGTCGCTGGAGGGACAAGAGTGGGGGTTATTCGACTATCACACTGGCAACCTTCTCACGTGTGAGCAGGACGGGGAGTGGCGGAAGAACCGGATCGAGTTCTACTGACTGAATGTATAGAATTTGTGTGCGTCTCTCTTAAGAATTATTCTTTAATATTCGCATGATGCTACTTGTGTATCTGGAGGCGAAACTAAGTTTCTATATATCAGAGAATGTGCATTACATTACACACACACACGCGCGGATATATATATATATATATATATATATATATATATATATATATATATATATATATATATATATATACATATATATATATATATATATATATATATATATAACTTCTTTGTAATATAGTAGGAAAAATCCCAGCAGAGTGCTCGATTAATTAAGAATTAAAGTTAAAAATTAAGAGCATAATATTTATTTATTTTGGTACAGAAAAATTAATACAACATTCGTACCGTCGGTTTCAAGCTCGGAAAGTCTTAGCCATCCGGCTCTCTTCAGCTTCTGTTGTCAGAGATGACAACAGAAGCTGAAGAGAGCCGGATGGCTAAGACTTTCCGAGCTTGAAACCGATGGTACGAATGTTGTATTAATTTTTCTGTACCAATATCTCTCTCTCTCTCTCTCTCTCTCTCTCTAAATTCCCGAAACAGTTTTTCATGGTAAACAACTGATGATCCCTTAAAATAGTGTTAGAAACTAACTAATATAATAACTGTAAAAAATAAATTGACTTACATGAGTGATTTTCCACTGGAAGACTTGAGACTATAAGTTTTTTTAGTTTTTTTTTTTTATATAGTTTTAATGGTTGAGAAACTTCCGAGACTATATATATATATATATATATATATATATATATATATATATATATATATATATATATATATATATATATTTCTATATATATAGATATATCTATATATATACATAGATATATAGATATATAGATATATAGATATTTTTAATGAATTAATTTATAGATCAATTTACGCGTGCATTTTGAAAGTTAATTAATATCTAAATTAATTTTTTCATGTGCACGCAAAAAATAATTTATGAATTAATTAATTTTAAAATACTCGCATAAATTTATTTATATATTAATTAATAAAAAATCTATATATACAAAAATTGATGACACGCCCGATTCAGAGCGAATAAATATTCCTTAAAAAAAACGATCAGGGTAGCGACAAATAATAAACTATCGCCAGTAAAAAAGCAATAATAAAAAAAATCAGCGCATATATATATATATATATATATATATATATATATATATATATATATATATATAATTATTTTTAATTTATTTATACAATATCCGCTACACTGGCATGTCGATGTTATCGATCAACAACTCTTTGAAACTGAGATCTCATCAGTGGGAAAGAAAATCTGATCCTTACTTCAAATCATATTTAGAAAGAATGAAGTGGAAAAAGAAGAAGAAAAAATGAAAGGAAATTTAAATTTTTTCATGATCTGAGGGAAGGATCAGATTTTCTTTCCGCTTGATGGAATCTCAGTTTCTAACAGGTGTTGATCGATAACATCAACATGTCAGTGTCGCGGATTCTGAACAGACAAATAATTATATATAAAATCTCTATTTGATATTGAGGACTCTTTATAAGACCGGTTGGAATTCTTTGGATTTTTATTCTGCGGATGTTTACTTTACCTGGATTACTATATATATATATATATATATATATATATATATATATATATATATATATATATATATATATATATATATATATATATATATATCTTTAAAATTTTACAGAAAAACTTCACACTATTGACCCAAAGCTTCTTTAAACATATAATTACCAAATACAAGTTTTTCATTTGAACTATAGCTAATCCGTGCAAGATGATACATCACTAGCAACACGGACGGAGACGCTTCTAAAAAAGAGACTCCGCTGGTTTGGTCACATTCTTACCCCGTGAGATTCATCCGCAAGTTGGTGGCCCCAATCGCACCCTATTTGCTGGAGGAAGGGCATAAGCGGCCTTCTTCAAGATATGGATTAAAACGGTCGCGACAGACATGGAGCTAATACCTGTCCCCCCGCGTTTTTTTTTGGGGGGGGGGGTATTTGTCGCAGGAACCGGGAATGGCCGAAGTATGACAAGGGTTCATCTACCGATCGACGTGGGTGGACTGCCTTGACGCTGGACGCAGTATACTCATATGGAGCCCCTCCCACTTCCCCCCAAAAAATTAATTACAATTTAGTTACAGGTTATAACTGATGGGAAAACGTAGGTTTATAATGTGACAAACATAGATCCGACTGCATCTGAACTCGAGATGCCCGTTTCCATCGTCCACGACGGTATTCATTACGTTAATAAGGCCCCCCCCTGCAATGGAATGATTCAATGTTTAGAATAAAAATCTAGAAAGAAAAAATATGGTTTCAAACCAAATGTTGAGTTCTTTTGTGATTTTAATCAGCCCGACATATGTGTGGCCTCGTGGCAGGTTTTCCATCGACAAGTGACGATTAAATACAATTAAACGGCTTTTCACGCAGACGAATTATGTTAGACTTCGCTTTTCGATAACAAGTCGAATTAAGTTGTTGTGTTTTCATTTTTCTTACGCATCCGTTTTTTAATTTTTTTTTTTTTCGACAAATAAAGTTATGCACAAAATAGCGCGAAATTTGTGTGTTGCCATAATGGCGACTGCGACGGCGAAAAAAAGTTCGATTTCGTTTAGGAAAATTATTCCCACAATTATCGAATTTTTACGATAAAGGCTTCGATCAGACTCGCACAATTTTTTATCGTGATTTTCTACGTATTCATGAGGTGGAATATTTTTTCCGAATGTATTATAATAGTAATACATTTTTGAAAGGATTTATGGTTTTACTAGTCTGTAATACCTGTAGTCCATTATTCCGTTATTCTGTTATTTGCTTATTCAATTATTCTCTTAGTCAATTATTCCGTTATTCCGTTATTCCGTTATTCTCTTAGTCAATTATTCCGTTATTTCCGTTAGTCAATTATTCTGTTATTCCGTTATACTATTATGCCATTATTCTGTTATTCCGTTATTCCGTTATTCTTTCATTCAATTATTCCGTTATTTCCGTTAGTCAATTATTCTGATTCCGTTATTCACTTAGTCCATTATTCCGTTATTCCGTTATTCCGTTATTCCGTTATTCTCTTAGTCAATTATTCCGTTATTTCCGTTAGTCAATTATTCTATTATTCCGTTATTCAGTTAGTCCATTATTCCGTTATTCCGTTATTCCGTTATTCTCTTAGTCAATATTCCGTTATTTCCGTTAGTCAATTATTCTATTATTCCGTTATTCAGTTAGTCCATTATTCCGTTATTCCGTTATTCCGTTATTCTCTTAGTCAATTATTCCGTTATTTCCGTTAGTCAATTATTCTGTTATTCCGTTATTCAGTTAGTCCATTATTCCGTTATTCCGTTATTCTCTTAGTCAATTATTCCGTTATTTCCGTTAGTCAATTATTCTATTATTCCGTTATTCAGTTAGTCCATTATTCCGTTATTCCGTTATTCTCTTAGTCAATTATTCCATTATTTCCGTTAGTCAATTATTCTGGTATTCCGTTATTCTCTTAGTCTTATTTTCTCGAAGTTGGTTCATTAATTTAAGAGAGAGAGAGAGAGAGAGAGGGGGGGTGTTTATGTGTGTGTGTGTGTGTGTGTGTGTGTGTGTGTGCGTGCGTGTGTGTCAACCTAACAGATAGACAGAAAGATTTTATCGATCGCTACATCTTAAAACCGATCTTCTCTCCGCACTTCCAAACGGAAACTTCCGCCAAAATCTCACCTAACGTCGCCGATCATGTCATGGGACTCACGTCTTTTACTTTTATGTGTTCCCACATATATCAAAATTAACCAAAATATAGTATTACTGGTTATCACGTTAAAAAAATGTACTGGTGACCCCAGAAAAATGTCCCCAAAATGATAAAGGTTGCACTTTTTTTTTACAAATACTCATGAGTTTTCCCTCAAATCCAACAAAAATTGTGATTAATGGGTTTCTACACCATTAAAATAGTAGTAATCGCAGGGGAGACAACTCATACTTTACTTTTTTATATAATTAATTTCTTGTGTCCGTCTGTAACCAAAAGTGCGTCACATAGAGATAGTCATGCAACTCATGTATCCTGTAGAGCGCCCTAACCGGAAACATTGTGCTAGACTGGGTTAGGGTTAAGGTTAGGTTTAGGGATAGCGTTAGGGTTAGGGTTAGGGTAGTGTTTTGAAATAATATCAAACTATAGAATAAAGAATCT
>OY744543.1:73957439-73962439 GCA_963556195.1 Sepiola atlantica | reverse complement strand
TAATAAATATCATGCTCTTATTAATTATTTAGTTAATTTTACTTTTGCATTAATAATTGAGCACTCTGCTGGGAAACTCTCCCAATTAAGAAATACGGTATATATATATATATATATGAAGAGACAAAATGGTGCCACACTACAAAATGAATAATGAATAATATGGGGAAAACTTTATATAAGATGAAAAAGAGAGAAAATAATTTGCTATAAAACAAATTTAAAAAAAAAAAAAAAAAACCGTTATTCGGCGATTCGTGGTCATCCGCAAGGTGATTTGGGGAAAAAAAAAAAAAAATATATATATATATATATATATATATTCTTTACTTGCGTTTATTTATGTATATTATTTCGCATGTATACAACCTTATGCCACCTGCTTGCAACTTTATTTTACACCAGTTTATGGTTGTTCGTGTATTTTAATCACTTTACCGACGATTCCCCTGACGAGGGTCGGACGAAAGGCTGCCTTGGGAACTCCAAAGTTTTTGTGTTTTTTGTTTTTTTTATGCTAATGTGAGAACTTTGTTTTTATTCGTGAATTTTTTTATTCGTAAATTCCGAAACCATACAAAACGGTGTTTTTTTTTTTTTTTTTAAATTTGTTTTATAGCAAATTATTTTCTCTCTTTTTCATCTTATATAAAGTTTTCCCCATATTATTCATATATATATATATATATATATATATATATATATATATATATATATGTATATATATATAATAATAATAATAAGGAATAGGGTAAAATAAATACATTTCAAGCATTTAACGATGCGATATTAATTTTTCAATTAGATGCTTTAAAAAAATATGAACCCTAAATTTTTATATATATATATATATATATATATATATATATATATATATATATATATATATATATATATATATATGTATATGTGTGTGTGTGTGTAAAAAAATGACATATCTGTCTGTCGCTCATTCCAGTTTCTACCGTATACTTAGACGTGTGTGGCCATTTGCACATACGAATGTATTCTTTCCTATACATCAATCGACTCGTAATCAACCCGCCTGTCTAATGATTTCATGTTATTTTTATTTTATGTTTACGTATCTTTTATGTGTGCATGTGAGGATACATCAATCAAATGTTCTTGTTCTCTTTCATCAATCGATTTGTGAATGGGCGTCTCTCTCTTCATTTTCTCCACAGAACACAAGTATCAGTCACGCACGCGTGAAAGCGCCAACAATCGCCGCCGACTGTGAGTGTAAATACACGGTTTTCGGCATAAATTTCATAATCGTTTGATATTCTTTCATTTCAGAACGATTTGAAGTATTGAATAGCGGTAAAGTGCAACGGATAGCTGATGTTAACATTTTTTTTTTTTTACTTTAGTTTATCCAAAACAAAGCACGATGCCATTAAGATATAAGGGGCTACTGTAAATTAGGCGCACCTTAAATGGGGAGTTGTGACGCAAGATGATTGATCACATTACATTTACTCTTCTGCAGATCAAAGTGTAGTATCTGTTCCGATGGATACTGCACCCCATAGACTGGTATTGTCTTGGCCTTCGGGTCTTGATTTACGCCGGTCTATGGGTTTGTCCTGTGCAGTTCTAGGAGGTCCACCCTCCCAGGCTTTGCCTCCCCTCTTTGGGGAGAAGTAAGTTTATTGCTTACTGCCTGAGGCGCCCCTACCGGGGAATGCCGACGGGGCTGCCCAGGCAATTTTTAAACCCCACTTTCCCGACCCGACCTTGGGTCACATCTTACTTGTGAGAGTAAGATAAAAACTGGCCTTGTGCCTAACTCCTGGAGAGGAGTAAATCAATACTCTTCTGCATGTTTGTACGCTAATTGAAAACAGGGAGTCGGAAGGGAATCCCAAAGGCTAGAAGTTCGAGGACTGATACTATTAAAGTATAAAGCACTCTGTTATCTTGAGACCTTTACAGTGAAGGGGTGGGATCTTGCTGACTGACGAGTTTATCGGGAGTATTTACGTAGAGGGAGCACCAGTGCAGCACATTCTTCGAAACACATTCCATTGAAGTACTTATAAAACAATCACACTGATGCAATATTGCAGCGATGGGACAACCACTTGTGCTTGTTAGATAGTGTGGGATCTATTGAGTTAGAGACTCTATTTTGGACCCTGTCCAAGAGGGAGACGCTAGTGGTTGATGAACTAGTCCAGATGTGACAAGAATATACCAGGCATTGGCTAATGGTGGATTCTGTGTACTATTGGTTGGTTTGCTAGCTTTAGACTATTGACGATTGGAGGGTAGACTATTGACGATTGGAGGGTAGACTATTGACGATTAGAGGGTAGACTATTGACGATTGGAGGGTAGACTATTGACGATTGGAGGGTAGACTCTTGACGATTGGAGGGTAGACTATTGACGATTGGAGGGTAGACTATTGACGATTGGAGGGTAGACTATTGACGATTAGAGGGTAGACTATTGACGATTGGAGGGTAGACTATTGACGATTGGAGGGTAGACTATTGACGATTAGAGGGTAGACTATTGACGATTGGAGGGTAGACTATTGACGATTAGAGGGTAGACTATTGACGATTGGAGGGTAGACTATTGACGATTGGAGGGTAGACTATTGACGATTAGAGGGTAGACTATTGACGATTAGAGGGTAGACTATTGACGATTGGAGGGTAGACTATTGACGATTGGAGGGTAGACTATTGACGATTGGAGGGTAGACTATTGACGATTGGAGGGTAGACTATTGACGATTGGAGGGTAGACTATTGACGATTAGAGGGTAGACTATTGACGATTGGAGGGTAGACTATTGACGATTGGAGGGTAGACTATTGACGATTAGAGGGTAGACTATTGACGATTGGAGGGTAGACTATTGACGATTGGAGGGTAGACTATTGACGATTAGAGGGTAGACTATTGACGATTGGAGGGTAGACTATTGACGATTGGAGGGTAGACTATTGACGATTGGAGGGTAGACTATTGACGATTAGAGGGTAGACTATTGACGATTGGAGGGTACCTGGATATTGGAAGATACTGACTTGCATCATAGTGATTCACGTCGTTTTCAAAATGCCGGAAGCTGCATCTCAGTTCTCTTCGAATACCTTGAAGGACGTGGAGTGTGAGCTGGAGAATTGCGACGGAGACGAGGAAGCAATGACTAGCAGGAAGGATCATAACATGCGTTCTGTGTCCTCACAACGAATTTTTTCAAGAATCTGCAAAAAAATGGTATGGGAAGATTGGAGCAATGTGAACTTTGCCGTCATATAAATAATTGGGTATTTGTTGTGGGGTACAAATCACCCCTATTGGAGAACTGATGATATCAACCAGGTATAATAAATACCACTGGTTGCAGAGACTCAGAGAGACTTTCATACCATGTGAGAGACTTTCATACCACGTGTAGTATCTGTTCCGATGGATACTGCACCCTACAGACCGGTATTGTCTTGGCCTTCGGGGCATGATTCCGCTAGTCTTTGGGTCTGTCCTGTGCAGTTCTAGGAGGTCCACCCTCCCAGGCTTTGCCTCCCCTCTTTGGGGAGGAGTAAGTTTGTAGCTTGCTGCCTGAGGCGCCCCTACCGGGGAATGCCGACGAGGCTGTCCAGGCAATTTTTAATGGCCAGAGCGCTCACCTTCTCGGGCGCTGGCTTTTAAAATCTCACTTTCCGACCTTGTGTCACATACTCCTATTGTGGGTAGGCGTTAAATAACGACTTTCATACCATGTTTTACCGCATGTTATGAACCCGTTCATCTCCTACCACATTAGTGGCGTTCTGTATTGCTTTATGATAAATACATTGTTACATTTTAACTCTGTCACTATTTGTGGTTTATTTCTTTGTGACACCTAGCACGGGTCTACAACAGTATTGTATGGTTATTAATTAACTGTTAGTTTTGATAATATATATATATATTTTTTATTTGTTTCTGTCTGTTGTTGTTTTATTTTCGTATTTTTTTAATTTTATTATTTTTGTTCCTTCCAGCTTACAACCTATCCGACACTCTGCATTGCCCTCAGCCTTCTCAACATATTACTAATATATATAATATATATAGTAAGCTATTAAAATATATTTATGGCAATTAAGCTACACAGAGGCTCCCACGTTTCATCCCCGGGGGAATCTTCAGGCTAAAATGCATGGAGTTATTTTTGCCGGGTGTTTTTATATACACGGCTAGCTAGTTAACCAATCAGATTCTTTGGGCTTCCCACCGAAAAAAAGCGCGCAACACGGATTTTTGGCACTCCTCATCCAAGAGTCGCAAGGGCCAAGTATGTACCAGCTTTGACAAGCGGGAAGGGTAATAGTGAATCAAAGTCATTTTCACACTTATATGCTCCAAACATACTGGTTAGAATTATAGCACGTTTAGCACGAAGAGCTTCGGATATTTCGTATCAGAATATACGCCTGATAATAGTAGTAAACAGTTATGGTTAAAAACTATTTGTTAGAATTGCACTTGATTCGTCACGAAGAGCCCCTAGGATGCCGGATGTGATACAATTAATAGTAATTATGACCCGAATCGACACATAAAGTACAAACAGACACATAACATATACAAACAAGCACAAACCCATAAACATAAACAAAAATATGCATACGCATATACAAATACGCACACATACAAAATACAAACAGGACACAAAGAAACAAATAAACACATTATACATATACAGAGAAACGTGCAGACATATCCTCAGAAGTACACAGTCGCACGCAGGGGTATATTTTTTGTTAGTCAGCTTTGTGAACTCTTTCTTTTCAATTGAGCTGTTGAAGAGCTTATATTTTGGCGAAACTGTTTGGAGTCCAGGGGATTGAACGCTGGCGGTGGTGTTTCTTTCAGGCTTGGTTTACCTTAAAATGATTTTATCTTCTTCAGTATCTATATATCTATCATCTTGTGACCCTCTCTCCCTCTCTCTCTCTCTCTCTATATATATATATATATATACATAT
>OY744543.1:73909939-73952439 GCA_963556195.1 Sepiola atlantica | reverse complement strand
TTTCTCGACCAAAGTGGTTTGCCAGAGTTTATCTGATTGACTGTCAGTCTTGCTTCTTCGGAAGAAAGCAGTCGATCGGATCGATACAGTATATCAACTGTGTGTCCGGTTCTCTATAACAGCACAGTCGACCGTTGAAAGATTGTCTAGCAACTCCTTCCATTATTGAATGACATTTGTTGATTCGTTGACAATATTGGTATCAGCTAAGACGAGCGAGTATGTTGGTGAACCGAAGATGTGTGGTATCAACGACTAAAACACATTTGGTATGTTGCCATGACAATTTTTCATCTTGTAGTCTTTGTCATTTTTTGTCGCTAAAGGGATAGTCGCGTTTTAAGGCCAAAGGCCACTCGAGGATGCAGGTCAATGAGCTAGAATAATAATCAGTTACGATTAAGACCATTATACGAGAATTAGAAGAGATTGGTGGAATGGACCAAGCTCGAATCACTAGTGGTGAATTCATAGCAGGAATCTGTTGACATTGGGTTTAAAGACCACACTGTTACAATCTGCGGGTAAGCAGTCCCGTGGTAATGTGTTTCAGAGACGTGGAGCCCTTGCAAAGAATATGTTAGTGGAAGTCCCGCCTGTTGTAAATCACTAGTGGGGAAAGACCACCATGATGTAGTCCCGTGGTAATGTGTTTCAGAGAACCTGGCACCGCATATCCTGAATCTGCGCCGTTAACCACTTGGAAAAAAGTGTTGCAAATAGTCAAGGCAAGCCCCGAGCCGTGTTTGATCAACTTCAGGTTGTTGACATTCATTTCACCGATGCTAAAAAGACCGATCGCGCTCACATTGCGCCATATCTACCCACACGAATGACTTATTCAATAAAATAACATCCTCCCACTCCTCTAGTTTTGCAAAGAATATGTTAGTGGAAGTCCCGCCTGACGCTCGGCGAGTGGAGGAAGACGAAAGATTTATATGATTCTGTCTGTGCAGCTTTTGAAGTTCTCCGATATAACCATCGTTATCATTAAACCAGTCTTCGTGTTACCATCGTTATCATTAAACCAGTCTTCGTGTTACCATCGTTATCATTAAACCAGTCTTCGTGTTACCCGGTTATAAAACCGAGTACCTCTACTCCTACTAAGTGAACTTGATTTCTAAAGTTCTCCCAAGTTTTGCGGAAGTTGTGACTATCGAGTCTTTTAATTAATGCTGCACACACATCTGGCTGTCTAAGTCTGGCGATATTAATTCAACCCGGAACCTTACCCCCCCCCCCAGATATAAAAATTATTTTTACCGACACCCCTCATGAACTTGTTGTGGTCAGTGCCATATTCTACACTACACAACCCACTCAGCCATAAGCACATAAATCGTGTCCATGCTTGGATCTTAGGTGATAACAAGTATTTTGTTTACCTCCTCTCCAGAAGGTTAGACACAAGGTCAGGTGTGGGTTTTGATAAAAGTGTGTCTATGGAACGAACTGGATTCGAACCCTGCACATCCAGGTCCTCAGTCCACGTCGTTAACCACTATACCACCGTGCCATCCCATGAAAACTAGATATTTTGTTTACCTCCTCTCCAGAAGGTTAGACACAAGGTCAGGTGTGTGTTTTGATGAAAGTGTTTCCGTGGAACGAACTGGATTCGAACCCGGCACACCCAGGTCCTGAATCTGCGTCGTTAACCACTTGGAAAAAAGTGTTGCAAATAGTCAAGGCAAGCCCCAAGCCGTGTTTGATCAACTTAAGGTCGTTGACATTCATTTCACCAATGCTAAAAAGACCGATCGCACTCACATTGCGCCATATCTACCCACACGAATGACTTATTCGATAAAATAACATCCCCCCACTCCTCTATGGACCAAATCCATAGATTTTTTTACTTTACTTAAAACGGTTTGAAACGTTTGTTTTTGAAAGTACTGGTTTTCTGATCGTAGCCCTCTTGTAAAATCCGGCTTTGTGCAGCTTGCAGCGAACAGGTTTTCTTGAAGCTGGCTTCTCAGTGTGGCAATTACTCAGAAACTCCAGAAAAACTGCACACATTTGTCAACGTCCTAGTCGTCTCAATTACGTCTCACAGAGAATTTAGAGAAAAAAAAAATTGTAAACTGATTCAAATTTCCATTTCCAGAGTTCAATATATGACACGTGAAGAAGACCGAAAAGTAAAACGGCCGAAACGTTTTGATAACAGCAAATAATATGACGACGGCATGAAATGACTACACGACGGTTGACAACCCGTAAAACACGATAACCAACTAATCAAGATTAGGAAACATCGTCTTACTGCCTTTACTGTTGTTGTTAAGCGAGTGGGACTTTTGCATAGAACTCACGAAGATCGTGCCTCATGATTGCCTGGTCTGCATGAAGTCCCCCTCGTTGCAAGAGTGCCGTATTTTTTGGAGCCGTACCTTTGTGATCCTTCCTAAGAATTCTCCTAAAACCCCGACTGTCCGGATCTAGAAGTTTTTGTTTACTTCCATTATTTCGTTTTTGACGCGGAGGTATTTCTCAAAGGCTGCCATTACTTGCGAGGCAGTGCCACTTTCTACACTAAACATTTCGGCTGTTTTGTTCACGCTAGCGCCTGTCATAGAAGTACCAACAATGTAACCTCTTTGAAAATCCGATAGAGCTATCGTTTTGTGATTATATCGACTACTATTCTCATATTGGGTATTACTCTCACAACGTTTCGGCCAATGTAACCTTCGACCTTCTACTGATGCGTCACGTCGGACACAGGGATCTGTACGGAATTTCGAACAGAACCCTTTATTCAATCGACGGGGGCTAGCTTGCGTTCGTTTTGTTTAAACCATGATCAGTTAGAAGTTTTAAGTAATTTAAAATTGTATTCTTAGTGTCGTCTGTACCGAGAATTGAACCTTCAACCACCAGAAGACTTCACTTAGAACTGATTATTACTTAGTATTTATATAAATTGCGCCACGGGGTTTCGTCTAAACAATTTCGAAACATAATGATGAATTTTAACAAGCCGCGTGTGCGTGGTCCCCCTCTGTATGTGACGAGTGTAAAATGCAATAAATTTGGGCAATTTGGGGCATTTTTGACCCCCCCCCCCTTTGACCCCCTGGGGGCGCGAACCAGAATTTTTCTGAGGTCAAGGATGCTCATTTTATATCCAGAACAATTGCCTTTACATTTTGGCCAAGTTTCAGAAAAATTGAATAGATGGATCAAACGTTATGGGAGAAAAGGTTCATTTTTTGCCATTTGGGGGGCTTTTGACCCCTGGGGGCGTGAACTGATTTTTTCCAAAGTAAGCGATACTTATTTTCTATTAGGAACAATTACCTCCACATTTTGGCCAAGTTTCAGAGAAATTGAATGGATGGATGAAAAGTTATGGGGCAAAAAACGTCATTTTTTGCCATTTTGGGGTTTTTTGATCCCCTGGGGGGCTAACCAAATTGTTTTTCAAAAATCGGAGAATGTCACTTTCTAACCTGACCAAAGTTACAACTTCATGCAAAATTTGAGAGAAATTCAATGGATGGTTGCGGAAAAAATCCGGACGGACGGACGGACATGCCTCAAAACATAAGTCCCCCGATTTTATAAATCGGGGGACCAATAAATCAGGGAGAAATACCAACTTATGGTGAACCAACACGGACGACATGGCGGTTCGAAGAGACTCATAAATAGACTCAAATACCACTTTATTCGTCTGCATGGTCGCTGAATGGTAGCTATAAAAGAGACTTACATATCGACAGTATGTCAAGTGGACACACAATTCAATGATACGACTAGTCACGCTAGAAGCACATTCCATGTGTTCAAGAAGATGTTCAAATTGCAAATCGAACAACACGCTTTTTCCTTTCGAGTTTCGTTTCAAGCTCAGAAGGCGTTAACCTACCGGTTATCTAAAAGCTTTTTAAAAAAAATTTTTTTTTTTTAAATTAAAAAAAAAAAAAATTTTTCATTTAAAAATTTTTTAAATTTATTTATTTATTTAAAAATTTTTTTTTTTTAGATAACCTACCGGTTATTAAAAAGCTTTTAAATCTTATTTTAAAAATACTTTAAAATTTTAAATCTTAGCTTTCCTATTTTATCCCCCCTTTTTGGACTTTATTAAGCTTTTTAATCTTCACATATCTTTCTCTAATACAAAATTTAGACGATACTAATTTAACACTCCAAAGTAAATTACGTGGCTCATACGAGACCCTCCATTTTCTCTACCAAGTGACAACAAAGCTGAAGATAGCCGGGAGGTCAGCACCTTCTGGCCTTTGAAACCAATAGTACTGATGTACTGATTTTCTGTACCAAATATATATATATTAAACGAGAAAAAGAGAAAAAATTCTTATACTTCTGACAAGGGTGTATATCACCGAAAGTACTCAAGTTTTTAAAGTAAATAAATAATTTCTTTAAAAAAACATAAATAATTTGCGTCGTCCAGGTTTTCAAAATATTTTGTAAAAAAATATTCTTCCTATAATTGCCATTTCAGTAACGCTTCAATGTGTGACTTTTCAAACTCTCTCTCTCTCTCTCTCTCTCTCTCTCTCTCTCTCTCTCTCTCTATATATATATATATATATATATATATATATATATATATCACTGAAAGTACTCAAGTTTTTAAAGTAAATAAATAATTTATTTTGAAAAACATAAATAAATTGCGTTGTCCAGGTTTTAAAAATATATATAAAAAAAATTCTCCTTATTATTGCCATTTCAGCAACGCTTCGATGTGTGACTTTTCATTCTACCCTATTCACGTCACCGCGTGCTACACACACCGGCATATCAACATTAATCGTCGATAACATCAAGACGAATTTCAACTTGACTGCGATAAATATGTCTCAATAAAGGAGGATTAAACGAAAAAAAAAGAGAAAAAAATGCTTATATTTCTGACAAGGGTGTATATCACCGAAAGTACTCAAGTTTTTAAAGTAAATAAATAATGTATTTTAAAATACATAAATAATTTGCGTTGTCCAAGTTTTCAAAATATTTTATAAAAAAATATTCTCCTTATTATTGCCATTTCAGCAACGCTTCAATGTGTGACTTTTCAAACTATATATATATATATATATATATATATATATATATATATATATATATATATATATATATATATATATATATATAATAGATTTGGATTTTTCACTTGGAGAAAAAGATTGTTCAGTGAAGACCGGGATTATTCCAATAAAAAAGCTCGATGATACTCGATTACAGGCTACAGACCATTTATATGTGAACATTTTCCCCTGATGATCTGCCAAGCAAGTACCTGCTTGGTAGTGAAACACGTGTAGGTAATAAACACTTTGATTTGACAGATGATTAATAAATGATTTCTGAATGAAAATGTCTTCTGTGGTGTTGTTTCGGCTCCTGAACGGAATGCTTTGGTAAGCTTTCAAAAATTCACAGACACACACACATATATATACATATATATATATATGTATTTTATATATATATATATATATATATATATATATATATATATATATATAGTAGTAAGTTTTTGAAAGACTGTGGGCAATGCAATTCCGGGTAAGATGCAAGTTGAAAGGAAAGGAACAAAAACAATAACAATAAATCGAATACGATATAAGACTTACTATTTATTTAAGTAAGTCTTATATCGTATTCGATTTATTGTTATTGTTTTTGTTCCTTTCCTTTCAACTTGCATCTTACCCGGAATTGCATTGCCCACAGCCTTTCAAAAACTTACTACTACTATACCCAGCAATGTTTCAAGCAAACTACCATTCTCTACTATATATATATATATATATATATACATATATATATGTATTTTGTATATATATATATATATATATATATATATATATATATATATATATAGTACATGTATTGTATTAGTTTCTGTAAATGTAAATCCGTAGAAACTCAAGTGCTTATAAAAAGTACTCAATAACAAGTAGAGCTGTTTATAAGTATAAATTTCTCGAAAATTCTTGGTCTGATGAGGTTGACTTTCTGTGCAACCGAAACATGTATGCACATATGTAACCAATAATGTTTGTATAAATAAAAATATAAATAAAAATTTATACTTATATATATATATATATTTAAAGCAAAGGTGTCATATGTTGCCCAGTAATGAAAATGGTTATTATTAATTAAAAAAACGAAATAAATGTAGTATATACATTTGTTATATTTAATAGTTGGAAGTGCAAATTTTGTTTTTTTCCTTATTAAAAAGGCGTCACTATTTATCAAGGCTAGATGCCAATCGAGGATAAGTGTTGATAATAATGAACCATTGTCAGAACCAAATCTGAATATTTATAGTATCTGTTGACATTGGCTTTGAAGACAACTAAGTTGTAATCTGTGGGGAAGCAGTCCTGCGGTCATGTGTTCCACCAGCGGAAATCCCTTGCGAAAAAGCCGTGTTCGTGGACATTTCGCCTGACGCTCGGTACAGGAATGAAGGAAGTAGTTTTTGGTTCATTGTGGGGAAAAAAGACGAGTTCTTGCTGTAAATGTCTTATAAGGAAAAAAACATGATTTATTCCATTATTCTTAAAACTCAAAGAAACTATATAAACAAGTTTCTAACTATTCTTTGATTTGGACTCCGTATTTTCTTTTTTTTTCCATTGCGTTTTTTTTTGCGTGAAAAAAAAGAACGCCATTTTATGTCGGAAACAAAAGTCCGTGGGGATATCTCAAATATAAAGAGAGGTGACGAGCGCGGAAAGAAAATGAAAAGAATGTGGATCTCTCCTTCCTAGAGTCGAAGATCAACGTCGGATAAACATGCATGAATTATCCTTGGAGAAATCGGAAACGGGGATAACAAGATATTGAAGTTATTTAGTTACGAAAATCTTTCGTAAGTGTTTTTAGATTTGATAATGGCCGGACACGAGAGATTCATTACACTGATGAAAACAACTTTTATAACGTTCACGTAAATCCACAAATACGTTACTCTAAATGTAAACTTGATATTACTAACACAAAAAAAAAATATGACACGGTAAGACAGAAATATCTCCCCACATTTGAAGTGAGCACTAATATATATATATATATATATATATATATATATATATTGCATTTCTGTATTGTGTTTAGTATGACAAATAGGCATTGTGTTTCACTATTCTGTTTCGTTTTTACAAATAGGCATTGTGTTCCTGTATTGTGTTTAGTATGACAAATAGGCATTGTGTTTCACTATTCTGTTTCGTTTTTACAAATAGGCATTGTGTTCCTGTATTGTGTTTTAGTATGACAAATAGGCATTGTGTTTCACTATTCTTTTTCGTTTTTACAAATAGGCATTGTGTTTCTGTATTGTGTTTTAGTATGACAAATAGGCATTGTGTTTCACTATTCTGTTTCGTTTTTACAAATAGGCATTGTGTTCCTGTATTGTGTTTTAGTATGACAAATAGGCATTGTGTTTCACTATTCTGTTTCGTTTTTACAAATAGGCATTGTGTTCCTGTATTGTGTTTTAGTATGACAAATAGGCATTGTGTTTCACTATTCTGTTTCGTTTTTACAAATAGGCATTGTGTGCCTGTATTGTGTTTTAGTATGACAAATAGGCATTGTGTTTCACTATTCTGTTTCGTTTTTACAAATAGGCATTGTGTGCCTGTATTGTGTTTTAGTATGACAAATAGGCATTGTGTTTCACTATTCTGTTTCGTTTTTACAAATAGACATTGTGTGCCTGTATTGTGTTTTAGTATGACAAATAGGCATTGTGTTTCACTATTCTGTTTCGTTTTTACAAATAGACATTGTGTTCCTGTATTGTGTTTTAGTATGACAAATAGGCATTGTGTTTCACTATTCTGTTTCGTTTTTACAAATAGGCATTGTGTTCTTGTATTGTGTTTTAGTATGACAAAGAGGCATTGTGTTTCACTATTTTGTTTCGTTTTTACAAATAGGCATTGTGTTCCTGTATTGTGTTTTAGTATGACAAATAGCCATTGTGTTTCACTATTCTGTTTCGTTTTTACAAATAGGCATTGTGTTCCTGTATTGTGTTTTAGTATGACAAATAGCCATTGTGTTTCACTATTCTGTTTCGTTTTTACAAATAGGCATTGTGTTCCTGTATTGTGTTTAGTATGACAAATAGGAATGTTATTTCACTATTCTGTTTCGTTTTTACAAATAGGCATTGTGTGCCTGTATTGTGTTTTAGTATGACAAAGAGGCATTGTGTTTCACTATTCTGTTTCGTTTTTACAAATAGGCATTGTGTGCCTGTATTGTGTTTTATTATGACAAATAGGCATTGTGTTTCACTATTCTGTTTCGTTTTTACAAATAGGCATTGTGTGCCTGTATTGTGTTTTAGTATGAAAAATAGGCATTGTGTTTCACTATTTTGTTTCGTTTTTACAAAGAGTCATTGTGTTCCTGTATTGTATTTAGTATGACAAATAGTCATTGTGTTTCACTATCCTGTTTCGTTTTTACAAATAGGCATTGTGTTCCTGTATTGTGTTTTAGTATGACAAATAGCCATTGTGTTTCACTATTCTGTTTCGTTTTTACAAATAGGCATTGTGTTACTGTATTGTGTTTAGTATGACAAATAGGAATGTTATTTCACTATTCTGTTTAGTTTTTACAAATAGGCATTGTGTTCCTGTATTGTGTTTTAGTATGACAAATATGCATTGTGTTTCACTATTCTGTTTCGTTTTTACAAATAGGCATTGTGTGCCTGTATTGGATTTTAGTATGACAAAGAGGCATTGTGTTTCACTATTCTGTTTAGTTTTTACAAATAGGCATTGTGTTCCTGTATTGTGTTTTAGTATGATAAATAGGCATTGTGTTTCACTATTCTGTTTCGTTTTTACAAATAGTCATTGTGTTCCTGTATTGTATTTAGTATGACAAATAGTCATTGTGTTTCACTATTCTGTTTCGTTTTTACAAATAGGCATTGTGTTCCTGTATTGTGTTTTAGTATGACAAATAGCCATTGTGTTTCACTATTCTGTTTCGTTTTTACAAATAGACATTGTGTTCCTGTATTGTGTTTTAGTATGACAAATAGGCATGGCATTTCGGTATTTTCTTTCCGTAGTGTAATAACCGTTGTATTTCGGCATGTTATTTCTGTATTACAAATATGTCTCGGTATTACATAGATCGAGAAGTGTTGATAAACTTTAAAAATAAAAGCGTTTTAATAGATACTATGTTTTGTGTTTCAGCATTAAAAAACAAAAAAGGTTGATATACTGTAATACAGACGAGAAAAGCCTTCGAATGTTTTTTCGTATGAAATAACGCAAAAAAAAAGTGTATATACTGTAAAACAGATATACAAAGTCAATGTGTGAATCGTTTGCAAAAGTTATTTCGTATTTCGGCAATAAATTATCCGAAATAGGTTGATATGACGTGAATGCCCTTCCTATTTCGATTTAAACAACTCCAACTGCTGACGTGGCAAAATAGACAGACAGAAAACATCAGTCGATGTCTCGTATAGTAATTAGTCAGCGACAATAAATTCCAATGAACAAGTGACAGAAATCCAATAATCGTAAAAATAAAGCATTTTATATTGATTTTAAAATGGCGAAGAAACAGTATGAGAGCAAAAAATACAAAATAAAAATTTAAAACGGAGAGACACAAATAAAAGAAAAATTAAAAAAAATGAAGGACAATTCACGTTTATAACAAAAACATTTTTTTTATTCGCTTAAAAATAGATTTGAAGATTTTTCTTATATTTATTAATGTCGACATGAGTTTTCGCCTTTTTTTTCATTTTTTTTTTCGTATAGTGTTTTTACTGAATAATCTATGGAGACGTAAATAATCTTTTTATAAACCAAACAAAAAATAAACAAATAAACATAAAAAGAAAATATATACAAGGAGGTGAGCGAGAAATTAAACAGAGATGCTCCCTTTTCTTTCTTTCGTTTTTCTTTTTTTCTTTTTTCTTTTTTTCCGTTTCTTTTTTCTTTTTTCTTTTCTTCTTCTTTTTCTTCTTTTTAATTTTTCTTTTTTTTACCGGAAAAGCTTTTAAAAGAAGTACTTTCTAAAATCCATTTACACTTAGAAAACTCCGGCGAGAATGGTCGCTTTAATCAGTCTATGATTCAGGTTTTGGCTGCTTGTTTTCGGTTCTAAAAACACCGGAAAACAGTGGGACTTCCATTATCTAAAAAAGGGTTGGGAGGATCTTACTAACCAGGTTTTTGGTTTTTGTTGTCAAACTCCAAACTGCCAATGAATTTGTAAAAACTTATATTTGTGAAAAATATTTATATTTCGGTAAATGTTGAGATCGCGGTCGGAAAGAGGTTCTTCGAAAATGCGAATAAAAATTGTGTAATGCGAATAATATTTACAAAAAAAAAAGATTATAACATGATGAAGGTTTTCGGGTTAAAATCAATTTAGTATTACGTAGTAATAGGAAGGAAAACATATTTTTACAATTTTGCGATATGAGCGATATCAAAAAACTAAATTGTAAACGATATGTAATCAAACGAAGTAAAGTTTTTTAGTGAATAATAAAATAAATAATTAATAAAAAAATTAAAGTATTTATAAAAATATTTGTTTCACAAAATTTTCACAATATATAAAAATTAAATTATAAAAAATATTCTTTTTTTCCTTTAATTTGTTTAATATCATCAATTATAAAAATTGGATACTTGGATAATGAAAGTGCTTACTTTGTTTTAAGTAACGCATATATTATTCCGCCTTTTACCTAATCCTACTTCCGGTTCAAGTATGACGCCATCTTGAAAAAATGTTGATTATGGTAGCATATTTATTCGTTTAAACGTGTTTTTTCTTCAGATTTCAGGCGTAATCCTAAATAGATTGAAACACTCTAAAAAAAAAACAACATAAAATCATTTTTATCGCCTATACACATTTTTTTAATAAATATTGTGAGTGTAATAAAAGTGAAAAATTATTTGCAAATAAATATATATATATCTATATATATATATATATATATATATATATATATATATATATAGTAAAACATACTAGGGAGTTTGAATAACCTACTGGGGAGTTTGAATTACCTACAAGGAATTTGAATTACCTACTAGACACTATCCTCGAGTGTCTTCGGTTTCTCTGTACAAGGTTTTGCCAGTATCACGTGATATGAGATAGTTCCCCTTAGAAGTAAACCATGACAAAATATTCAAATTAACATAGTATTCAAAGCCCAAATAAGATCCCTTCGATACGGCTATACACTGGCTCATACGAGGAATGCTGCATCTTCTCTTAGTGATGTTACCTCAAGTAATGGCACGTACCTGGATACTCCACCAGACTAGATGAATTCTTGTTCTGGAATCCGGTTAGATCAAGAGACTACAAGAAAGATATACTACAACATAGTTAACTGGTCAATTGGAAGAGGAAAATCAATGTTGTTAACTTCTTTTTCCGCATTATCTCTTTTTTTGCACCCTATGAACAACAGCTGCACTCCGAGAAGTTTAGGGCCTGCCAGAACGCTGCCCACTCTCCGCTGATTTGCGGGCATTTTTGAATGGGTTGAACCACTTCTTAAATTGTGTTTTAAACCTATCGCATTGTCTCCAAACACATGCTGAATCTAACGCGACGGCGGAGATGAACACCATTCCAAAAGAAGACTTCCAGAGGAGTTTCCGGCAGTGGATGGATCGGTGGGCTAAGTGTGTGCAAGTACAAGGGACCTACTTTGAAGGGGGATTAGGGTCTGAACCCGATCAAGTATTTGAAATATTTTTTCTGACCTAAGGACGGATACCTTTTAGACAGGCCTCGTGTATATATATATATATATATATATATATATATATATATATATATATATATATATGTATATATATATATATGTATATATATATATATGTATATATATATATATGTATATATATATATATATATATATATATATATATATATATATATATATATATATATATATATATATATATATACGAGGCCTATATATATTCAATTCCCGAAACAGTTTTTCATGGTAAACAACTGATGATCCCATAAAATAGTGTTAGAAATAAACTAATATAATAACTTTAAAAAATAAATTGACTTACATGAGTGATTTTCCACTGGAAGACTTGGGACTATAAGTTTTTTTTTTTAGTCTAAAAAAAAAATTTTTTTTTAAAAATATAGTTTTAATGGTTGAGAAACTTCTGAGACTATATATATATATATATATATATATATATATATATACGATGCCTATATATATATATATATATATATACGATGCCTATATATATATATATATATATATATATATACGATGCCTATATATATATATATATATATATATATATATATATATACGATGCCTATATATATATATATATATATATATATATATATATATATACGATGCCTATATATATATATCTATATATATATATATATACGATGCCTATATATATATATATATATATATATACGATGCCTATATATATATATATATATACGATGCCTATATATATATATATATATATATATATATCTACGATGCCTATATATATATATATATATATATACGGTGCCTATATATATATATATATATATATATATATATACGATGCCTATATATATATATATATATATATATATATATATATATATATATATATATATATATGTGTGTATATATCCAAGCCTACGTGCAGTTAAGTAACAAATCATATTTCATATCTGCCAAGCGGCAACTTCATTAGTGATGCTACATATGAGTTTAGCTTGAATTATCATCTTTAATTGGTGCACTTCTCACATAATTAGTCACTTTTATTGGAAAACGTTTATAAAGACGGGTATAAAATTAACGTAATATTTTATTACGTTTTTTTCTTCGTGACTATAGTCATATGTAGATTTGAGAATGACAAAATATGGCATAAAAACAGAAATAGATGAAAATACAAAAATAACGCATTACTTTCAGAGTTAGAGGTCAATAGCTTCTCTTAACTATATATATATATATATATATATATATATATATATATATATGTTCAAAGTTGGCTTTACATTTTCAAATCTTTTTCTCATCAACCATAATACTACCCACATTTTGAGCATACAGTTCCCTCTCCCTCCTCTTTCCACCAGCCTCTCAAAATCCATGCCACACCACAACAAAAATCTAAGTCCCCTTTTCATCTCTCCCACCCTAAGACCATTTCAATTATATTCTCACCCCTCCCCATTCCATAGCTGTCTCAATCTTGTCCACTTAAAGTTTTTAACATTCATTTGAATCTTTCTCGATCATTGACTCTCATATCCTGGACTCTCTGGGTTTCATAGTAGCTATATGCCTTCATCTCACCACCATGTCGACCTCAAACTTCTATGTACTTGCATGACATTTTTCTTCAAACTATCATCCTGATATATATATATATATATATATATATATATATATGTATATATATATAATATATGATATATAGTGTTACTAAATACAGTTAACTATTTCTTTCACATGACATAACTTTCGCCCATCCACCAAAATCACAGCCCCCTACCTTCTCTACCCATCCTCCTTTCCCTGCATACACCCACCACACACAAACATTCCAACTTACTTTTTCCCCTTCAATCTTGACCGCAGCCATCTGGTCAAACACCTCCCTTCTCCCTCTCCTCCACTCCCTCTTTGCCGTCCACTTTATCCCTGCTCATCCCCCACCTCTTTCTCTTACTACCAGCCACAGTAGTCCTTGCTCACCCCCATCTTTCCACTTTCTTCCCCACTCATTTTTTTTCAACATTCCTTTTTATTCTCCAACAAGTACGGACGTCCACCCAGTAGTGGCCAGTATTTTATTTTATTTTTCCTCCCAATATGTCTACCCTACATGTATTTGTACTTGCATGACATTTTTTTTCTCTCTATATTATCATCCTGATGAAGTCTTATAATTGAAGACGAAACGTTGATGTACACATAAAAAAGATCCATTTTTTGGTTTTCCTCTTTCATTTTCCCATATATATATATATATATATATATATATATATATATATATATATATAATATATGATATATAGTGTTACTAAATACAGTTAACTATTTCTTTCACATGAATATGACAGTGCCCATAAAATGGCGAACTAAGAATAGATTGATTATATTGACATGCAATCGAGTTCAATAAATTAGTATAAAGTACTTACCTTCACAAGAGTCGGTACTGTTCCATCCCATATATTCGGAAGTCATTAATTGCTGAATGATAGACGCTTTTCCAACACCGGGGCAACCGAGTACAAAAACCTTGAGGATTTGCACTGATGAAAGCGAATAGGTGCTGTCAGATGTCGACGGGTAGTCGCTGACGCTGTTATTCGGGGAAACCCAACTACAGTTGGTGATTAACGAGTCGCCCCGGTTGACTACTCCTTTCGAGGTGGTGGCAAAGGACCGAAGGCGGTAGAAGCCAGATGTCGAAAAGGCCGAATTTCCAGCCCCCTGCTGACTGTTACCGGATCCGTAATTTTCGCTGACACCGGCACCCTCTGTCCCTGAGTGTCCGACAAAGATCTCGTCGTTATCCGCCTGCCAAGGTGGTGGGCCAAGCACCTGCGGTTTTCGACATGTGTTCTTTGTCGGCATAGAGCTAGTCCGAGGTCGCATCTCCTCTTGAGCATCCTGGTCGGCCCTTCGTCGGTAACGACGCACGGAAGCAGAGCGTGGTTTCGTGGCGAACGACGACGTGCCCAGAGTCGACGACGACGAGGCCCCAGCCGACGGGGAAGTTGTTGACAGCATGCTGAAACTCGATGAAGGGGACATAGCTGGAGACAGGGAGTTCGGATTTGGGGTGACGAAGTTGGTGTTCCAGGTTTCATTTACGCTAGAAGCGAGGGTTGTACTGCTGTCAGAAGACGGGGAGGGCGGAGATGAGGTGAAAGAAAACACCGCCGGTGTCACTTGCTGCAGGGTTAACGCCTGTTGTTGGTACGCGGCTATTGTGGCCGGGGAGAGCAAGGGCGACACGTTTAAAGGCGAGTGCGAGGAGGACCGTGTGGGTGCCGGTAGGTGCGGAAAACACTGCTGCTGTGAGGGCGGAGGTGGAGAAGGAGAAGGCTGCGGGGTGATCTGCGGGGTCTGTCTGTTTTGATGCTGTTGCTGCTGGTGGTGATGCTGATGATGGGCCGACGAGGGCGGAACCGGGGGTGGTGGAGGCAGAGGTGGAGGAATCGCCTGGGTCATCACACCGGCAGTCGGCACTGTGGGCAGCTGGGACGCGTTCGTGCTCAGGCACATATTGGCAAAGTTTTCGTCTAAAGAACGGAACTGATTGTCACGGGCTGTAGCGGCGGCGGCGGCGGCGTCAAACAGCGGCGAGTGGGACGGTGACAGGGACGGAGACGGGGATATAGACTTGTCAAAAGGGGAGTCGGCCCGAAGCCTTCCTGGTGATAATGAGGGGCTCGCATTCGGAGTCGGGGTCATACTCTGAAAGGGGATGCTACCAAAAGGATCAGTTTGGATTGGCTGTAGGGCGTACACGACCCTTTCTAGTCCCTCCGTTATCAAATTCTGGAATTGCTGCTGCTGTTGTTGCTGCTGCTGCTGCTGCTGTGCTGACGATGATTGCGGTGGCGGCGGCAAAGATGGAGCAGGCTGCTGTTGTTGCACTTGCTCCTGGACAAAACCTGTTGAGCTTGCAGTCATATGAAAGGCACCGGAACCGGAGTTGTTCGAGGGCTGGGGCGCAGAAACCAAGAGCGAAGAGCTGTTGGTGTTGACAATCTGTTTGGACTGGTTGTTCCATTCGTTAACCACGGGTTCTGGAAAGGTTTCACCGCTACCGAAGGGTGCGAAGTCGTTATGGGATCCGGTTGAAAGAGCGATGTTGGTCGTGAAAGCGGACTGATTAGCATTGAAAGCCGACATCAAGGCCACGTTGTCAGTCGCTGCGAAGGCCGAATGTACGGGCGACGCGCCAACTGGATCGGACGCGAACGCGGGGGTTGTTGTAAATATCGGTGGTCCAGTGTCGAACACCGTCTTAACAGATGCAAACGCCGACGGGCCGGAAGTGAATATCGAAGGACCGGATATAAATTGTGCGGGGCCGGAAGTGAAGGCAACGGGTTCTGGTATGAAAGGAGGTCCAAAAGGAGATTCATTCATGTTGGTAGACTGGTCGTTGGCTATAAAGGGAGTTTCATTGGGCAAAGGTGATTTACCCGGTTGAGAGGGGTTGCCCTCTAAACAAGGTGCCTGTTCTGTCATCATGAATGACTTGAGTTCTGTCTACTTTGAGGAAGGGTGTCCTTTTTGGCCCGTGTGGCTTATACGTAAACGATTATGATTGTAAGTTTCTTATAAGAATTTAACAAACTGTTCACTCAATGTAAGTTAGAAGATCGAATGAGTAAACAGGAAAAAAATGAATATCAAATTGTTGACTTCACAGTGCCATGAATCAAAAAGAAGTAATAAAATGATAATAGTAGTACCGATCGTGATCAGAGCACTTGGATTAATTCCAAATGACCTGACCATAAAAATAGAGTAGCTAAGAATGTAAGGACGATTGGTACTACTCAGACTACAGCGTACTACGTTTTGGCTAGAGAAACAAAAACGTAACGGTAGTACCGATCGTGATCGGAGCACTAGGATCGATCTCGAAGGGCTTGAACCGAAAAATGGAGGAGTTAGAAATTTAACGAAGGACTGATACCACTCAGACGCAAGTGTATTAGATTTCGTCTTCAAAATCGAAATAACAAAATAACATAAAAGTAACGGTTGTACCGATCGTTGTTGGAGCACTAGGATTTATTTCGAAGTGCCTGACCATGCAAATTCACGAGGTTGTAATTTGATCGAGGCCAAAGCGTTGTTGTGTGTATTCTGAAAGTATAAAAAAGGGCCATGGAATTCTCAGAAGACTTGTTGTCACTTAAACTGCATTGGAAAATAGTAGGCCTGTCTAACGAAATAATAAACAGTTGGATAATGATTGAAGGTTCACTGTTAAGCCCGAGGTAATTCCAGCACAGTCATCTCAGTGAGATCCGATAGTTTTGTAAAGTAATGAAATAAAATAGAAATTGTCAATAAACAGGTTGGGGGAAGGCGGTTGAACGTTATGTATGGGCAGCACTAAATTTCGCTCGCTTTAGTATTATCCGGATTTCGACGACGTAAAACGGATGATGTCATTCCCGTGGACCGTAATTTTCTTGTGCTTCGCAAAGGAATGGGCGGAAGGACACAGCTGCGCGAGTCTGAAAAGATAGCGAAAAAAAGAGAAACGGACAGATTAAACGCTAGAACGATGTGGATCAAGTGGAGGGTTGAGAAGAGAGAAAAGAGAAAAGAGAAAAGAGAAAAGATAGAAAAAAAGAGAAGTGAGGTTTTGGCGGGAAAATCTCGGCGGCTTCACAGGTAGGCGTGTACTGTTCATTCATTGGTTTTTAAGCTCACGCACAGCAAATAAAAAAAAAAAGGTGGGGGAACGATTACGAAGCGTAATAACAGTGTGACGATAACAATCACAGAAACAACAATAACAAAACAAAGAATAATAAAAAAAAAAGAAATATACAGTGACCCATGGCCGGCGGGACAGTTATAAAAGTGTGGGGGGGCTCTCCTAAAAAGTAGGGGGGCCGGTTAAACGCATGCATATCAACTTAATTATTGATGACCGTAAAGTGGGGGGGGAACCCAAGTCAAAACGTGAGGGATCTTGAGCCCCCCCCTGCCCCCCCCCCGGTGCCGCCGTTCATGTGACCAATTAAGTTACGCAAATATCTAGATTAACGAAATTCATTAAATCGTATGTCTGTGTGTTTTTCACATCTACGTAACTTACACATCACATTTTCATTAACTACGAATAGATTATTTATAGAAAGCAAAAAAAAAATAGCATAAATAAAACCACATTTGAGAAAATCCTACTTAAGAAATTAATTTTATTACGAAATTAAATCCATCGGAATGCGTTTCAGTTTCTTTGTAAACAAGTCAGCTATTTTAAACTTTTGTGGGTTTAAAATTCTTAGCAAACCGTCATATATTCAACGATTTTGATCCACTGACATCCAATAATTTTTATTAATTTTATACGTACATAAAATTATCCATGGACAAGTGTTTCTGTCTCACAGCCGTTATCAGCATTGCTAACTTAGACAGGGTTCGAACCTTAGATGTTATGTTTGCAGTTTGGCGTTTTACCCCCAGGCAATGACGACTGCCGGCAAATATGTATCATTTTTATCAACTAAATATTTTTAATGTATTTTTATGTAATTGTTTTTTATTGGTGTTTGCAGCGTTTGTTGGTTTTTGATTACTTTTGTGTGCGTATAAAATTTATATATATATATATATATATATATATATATATATATATATATATATATTAACAAAAAATCGTCTTATGAAGTTAAGGGCGACTAATAATGCAATTTTCTGCATTTTTGTCACTTAAGAAGTGAAACAAATGATAAAGCAGTACAACAAAAGCAATAATAACCAATAAAAACAATTACATAAAAATGCATTATATATATATATATATATATATATATATATACATATATATTACTATTTCATGTATTCACATAAAATTTTATAAGGAGATATCATTTTTATGTATCAATTTTCAGTATTTACTTCAACAGTGCTCGATAGAGCTAGGTAGTAAACTATGAAAATATATCTATGGCAATTGAGCTACACAGAGGTTCCCGCGTTTCAACCCAGGGGGAATCTTCAGGCTAAAATTCATGGAGTTATTTTGCCGGGTGTTTTTATATATACGACTAGCTAGTTAACCAATCAGATTCTTTGTTGTTCTCTCAGCCAATCGTTGGGCTTCCCACAAACAAAGGTCTGGTTAGTGTTACTTCCTATATCCTGTTCTTTTGTTCTGTTTTCTATAGATCGGAGTTCGTCTGTTTTTAATTTAATTTAATAATGTATCCATGCTTGCTAGGTGTTGGCACATTCTTAAGTGATGTTTCTAAGTTAATTTTATCCATATTATTTTTCACTGGTGAAATAAATTCTTGTGAAAGTGCTCAACTGCTTGAGGAGCTAAATATTAGTATTTCATGTATCCACATTAAATTTTATAAGGAGATATAATTTTTATGTATCAAATTTCAGTATTTACTTATACAGTGCTCGCTACGTAGGTTGAGCTAGGTAGTAAGCTATGAAAATCTATTTATTGCAATTAAGCTACACAGAGGGTCTCTCGTTTTAGCCTGAAGATCCCCCCGGGGATGAAACGCGGGAGCCTCTGTGTAGCTTAATTGCCATAAATATATTTTCATAGCTTACTAATATATATATATATAATAATAATTAGTATCTCGTTCGGGGACGGTTTCTGACTACTGCTTGTCACTAGTAATACTTTCATGTTGAGATGGTTAACACCTCCTGTCCCTTACCCACTGACATTACCAAAATGGTATGAATCTCATTTTTGTATAAAAGAGTGTTAAACCATGTTGCTTGTATCTGATGAGTCCTATACTGGGACGAAATAAATTATAGATGATGTTGATTTGACTTTTAAAATTTATTTACACGCATACATATATATATATATATATATATATATATATATATATATATATATATATATGTCTGTGGGAGTTTAAATTACCAACTGGAAAGTTTGAACTACCTACTAGATACTATCCTCGAGTGACTTCGGCCTCTCTGTACAAGGGTTTGTCAGGACAACCTGACATGAGGAAACTTCACCCTACAAGTAAACCCTGACCAGAAATTCAAAATAAATAGTATTCGCAGCAAAAATAAGATCCTGTCAGCACGACTATACACTTGCTCATACAAGGAATAGTGTACCTTCTTTTAGTGATGTTAACTCAAGTAACAACACTTAACTGGATACTCCACCAGACAAGATGAATTATTATCCTAGAATCCGGTAAGACTAAGAGACCACAAGAAAGATATACTAAAATATAATTAACTAATCAATTGGTGAGAGAGAAAAAAACTAATGTTCCTAACTTCTTTACTAACTAAACGTCTGAGAAATAAAGGAGAATTCAATATAATATTCGAATATCTATGTATCTCATATAGAGGTTAAGTGTTAGCCCCTTGATTTCTGAGAACTTCGACTGAAGTAAAATGAAACTAAAAAGATATAAATATATATAATACTAGACCCTCCGGATCAAAAGGGTTCGTCTATTACATAAAGTCACTGTCAACATAGACGACCTGTGACGCGTCAACCAATGTTCTCCGTTTAAATGGATACCGCCATACTTTTCTAACTCTATCATTCATGACGTCATAGAGGATCTTCCCGATGTCGTCCACTCCCTCTTTAATAGATGACGTCACAAAACGTTGACGTCATCTATTTACGACGTAATAAGTAATAGCCTCAGGAAGGGGCCCTTTGATTTTAAGAACTTCAACTGCAGTAAAATAAAACATATATATATATATATATATATATATATATATATATATATATATATATATATATGAAAATTATAACTAAAAGGTAAACTTTTAGAGAGTTGGACCTATTGTAAAATAAGGAAAGCTCAATATACTGGATAGAGCAAAAATATGGTAAGTCAATGAAAATTGATTAGACCTGCAAATGGAAGCAAATCAATATCTTCAGTTGTTCAAAACAAGGAACAGTTTACTTAATAAAAAACATTTATTTTTCTTCTCTTTCATTCCTTAAACTCCAACGACGACGATTCCACCCAGGTCTGTTGGATTTTTATACAGATTCTTCTGGATTTACCAATATTTCTGAGCCCCACGCTTTTTGGATTTCGTTATTGGTGACTTTCATACCCGTTTGAACTTTAAAATTTAAAAAAAACTCTTTCAAATTTAGAACTTTGACAGTCCTCTTCTGTCAACTCATCAATCATAATTCTCCTCTGATGATAAGATTTTAATCTTTGAAAAGCCTGGTTTAAGGAATGAAAGAGAAGAAAAATAAATGTTTTTTATTAACTAAACTGCTCCTTGTTTTGAACAACTGAAGATATTGATTTGCTTCCATTTGCAGGTCTAATCAATTTTCATTGACTTACCACACACACACACACACATATATATATTAACAATCCAATTATAGAAATTTAATTTGTACACGAGCAAGATCTTTGTAATTAATTCACAATGTTTACCGTTATGCGTCACTGAGCAAAATCTCTAATCATTCTAAACAAATGGATGCTTATCAGAGAACAGCACTACCACTGACTGATTTGTTTACGATTTGCAGTTTGCGTTTTAGTCACTAGATGGCATCACTGATTGTCTGACCGTGGAAGAATATGTGATTTTCCGAAAGATGTGTACTGTCAATCTCGCAAATTACAACGAAGTAAATATTTTATAGTTTGATGAATCTATATACAAAAATGGAACATTATGATTTCTATCTCTCTCTCTTTCTCTCTTTCTTTATATATAATATATATTATATATACTATATATTATATATAGTATATAATATATATATATATCACATATATAATACATATATTGAATATATATATGTAATATATATATGTAATATATATATAATATATATATATATATTATAGTATATATAATATATATATGTATGATATCTATTAATAATGGAGATTATGCATCTGTCTGTCTGTCTGTCTAAAGCCGAAACTCCATCAGAGTAATATTACTATTTACTTAGTCTGCCAGCTTCTTTATATACTACTACAAAAACCGCAGTAAACACTATGAGCATTTCTCAATTTACATAATTAATTGCTTTTAAACTTCTAATAAATTAATATTTGCAAATATACACTCATGATTGTTTTCTTCAGATTTCCACATGTATTTACGCTATTTTGCTCGCTAATAATCTTACTTATAAATTATAATTATTTCTTTTATTATTTATATATATATATATATTTTGTTGGTGATTTTATTATTCCATTATTGCGACAAAATATATGTTGTTTCATTAGCGTCCATAACGAACGCCAACTTTTCAAGCGTCAATGGAATCCAAATGCCTAAGATTTTAAATTCAACCGCAACCGGAAATTGAAGATGCATAAGAGGGAGGGGGGACGAAAATAGGGCTCAGCCTATAGCGAGGACAGGAAAGGCGCGTTATTTAAAATGTAAACAAAACGCTGGCATTTACCGTGTTACTTCTACTCTGATGTTTTAAATTAAAACGTTCTGAGTTTGTTTATTTTCTTAATCTTATTAGCCATTATGTTTTAAAACACAAATTTATTGAATCAAATTGTTTAATTAAAATAATAATTGATTTAAAAATTACTATTTAAAAAAAACACACACACACGTTATAATCAATTTAGTTTAGGTAAACTTTTTTCCGAGAGCATTTAAAAAACTATTCGTGTTCACTGTATTTGATTTTTTAATACTTTCATTTTAGGTACACCTTTTCTTCCGATTTGAAAAACTTCCAATATTATCATTTTTTCACGACCTTAACTGTGTTTATGATTTCGATTTTACCTTTTACGCTGTAAAGCTTTTATTTAAAAACTGTTTTTATTATTCCGTGTTTAATTTATTAAAATAAAAGATGTGATTTTTTTCTTTTCTGTCAACAAAACAAATTAGCACACTGTACTGGAAAACTATATAACTGATTTTAGAATCAAACTGTTTACTTAAAAACACTCATTTAACAAACACACACACACACGCATTCTAATGAATTTAATTTAGGTAAACTTTCTTTCCGATAGCATTTAAATAACTAATCGTGTTCGCTGTATTTGATTTTTTGGTGCTTTTTTTTTAGGGACACCTTTTCTCCGATTTGAAAAACTTCCAATATTATCATTTTTTAACGACCTTAAGTGTGTTTAGGATTTCAGCTTTATCTTTTACACCGTAAAGCTTTCGTTTACAAACTGTTTCTATTATCAATAAATATGACTGGGCCTCCATCGGTTTACGGGTGAGCGTTCATTTCTGACGCGGCAGCCTAGAAAAATATGCGAACGGAGGGATCATATATTTGCTAGTATATATAATATATATTATATATTTAATATATATCATATATATTATATATATAATATATATAATATATAATATATATAGTATATATATAATATATAATATATAATATATATAATATATATATACATATATAATATATGTATAATATATAATATATATATATAATATATATACTATATTTCGTTTACAAACTGGTTCAATTATCAATGTCTAACCACCCAAGAAATATGACTGGGGCTCCATCGGTTTACGGGTGAGCGTTCATTTCTGACGCGGCAGCCTAGCAAAAATATGCGAACGGAGGGAGCATATATTTGCTAGTATATATAATATATATTATATATATATATTATATATCATATATATTATATATAATATATATATATAATATATAATATATATAGTATATATATATAATATATAATATATATATATATATATAAATATATAATATATAATATATGTATAATATATAATATATATATAATATATATACTATATATAATATATAATATATATATAATATATATAATATATATTATATGTAATATATATAATATATATAATATATATATAATATATATATAATATATATATGATATATAATATATATGTAATATTCCCAGCCGTGTTTCTAAAGTTAAAGCGATTAACGCATCAAATGTCGAACGAGCATTCCTAAAAGATGAAATTGTAAATCTCTCTGCTGTATTAGTTTCACTCAAATGCAAATATCGTCAGCTGTGGAGTTTTGTCTTTCTTTGACAAAGTACAATTCTCTAGACACGTCTCGTCTGGAGATTCTTTGAATAAAGTCAAACTTGCTTCTAAGTTTCCAAATTTTTTGAGTTTTCTTATCAATAAGACGTTTGGCTCGGGTCTCAAAATTGAAAGTAACATATTCAACCTTTCCAAGCATTCCTTATCAGATACTGAAAGAATTGTCTTCTCACGTAGTCTTGATGTTGGCATTCCTCCTCCGCGTATCAATAAAGAAGAGGTCTTTGCTGAATTTGAGTTGCTGTATTTACAGCTTAAGGGGCATTTACCATCTTCATCAGAAGATGAAGCATGGCTCAAGGCACGTCTTGTCGACCTTGCACACAGTTCCGTGGGCAGGTCTATTGAGTCGAAGTCTTTTTTGTGGCGGGATAACCACTTTAAGGCTATCAAAGCATTTAAGTCCGATAAGGACACACACACACACATATATAGATATATATAAATATATATATATATATATATATATATATATATATATATATATATATATATATATAAGTATAAATTTTTATTTATACAAACATTATTGGTTACATATGTGCATACATGTTTCGGTTGCACTTTTCCAAGAAAGTCAACCTAATCAGACCAAGAATTTTTCATATATATATATATATATATATATATATATATATATATATATATATATATATATATATATATATATATATATATATATATATATATATATATATATGTGACACTTTCCGACAACGTTCTATATGTGCCTTCTTCGCCTAAATAGAACTTAAATTCTCTTTCATGAGGTGGTAATGGCTTGCCTGCCGAGTCTAGGGTGATTCTGCAACAGGGTTCGAACCTTGCGACCGTCTGAGATTATGATTCCTTACACTGATGAGAGCGAAGGTAAAAATAATTATATATATATATATATATATATATATATATATATATATATATATATATATATATATATATATAATCATCCGCATGCAGAATGTTTCGCTGCATCACAGCTCTTCAGTGCTGTTAGAACCTCAAGCCAAGATTTAAACTCAACCGTCGAGCTGACATCTCTGCTATGATACGACACTAGCTGAATGTTTCTGATATTTCAATGTAAACATTGTCAAGTGCCGGAAGCTCGAACTAGTTTTATGAGCTATTCCTTAAGTTAGCGATAAATGAATAAGCTCTACCGAAGAAAGTGAGCTTTATATAGTCATCCACATACAGACTGTTTCGCTGTACCACAGCTCTTCAGTGCGGCTAGACCATCCAGTGCCTCAAGCCGGGATTGAACTTAAAATACGTATATCCGATTTTAATGAAATTTAAACCATATATATAAGACACTTACTCAGAGAGTTTTCTAACATGTCCACCTCTTTCCGATTATATTAAAGCAAAAGGGAAGGAGAGGTGCAGTGATATGGTGTTATGAACATAGTGAAAAAGTACATGTTAATGATCCTCATTCAATCCCGAACAACGTCAAGTTTCCTTGCTAGTAAATAAATCTTAATAAATCTAAGGCAAAAATCTGTGTGTAGGTATGTCTCGCTAAAACTTGAAAAATACACAACAAACATCCACAAAGTAGGTATTATTCAAACCGGCATAACCCCGGTAGAATAATATCGAAAAATGATAAAAAAAGATTATTTTTTTAGGGTAAAATGGCCATTTTTTCGTTTAATGTGATTATAAGTTATAATATTATCTTGCGTACACGACGTCATATTAATAGGTACATGACGTAATGGTGATAGGTTTGGGTAATATTTTTACGCCATCGTCACATTATTATTGTTTTTATTACGTTTCTCTTCGTACTATTGTCCTCATCAAAGTGATATTAATAGACATCGGGAGGCCTCTTTGATTTTATATTTATACACAATTATATCGTGGGATCTGCCTTTGCGCCGAATAAAATAGGGTTGTCTGATCTTTACACTATTGCATCACTTCTGAAATGAATACAAATAAATACGCTCCGTTCCTAAAGTGCAGAAGTGCCCTTCAATCTAATCTTAACTCATCCACCAAGAATCGGTCCTGTCACCAACTATTTGTATCTCATAATTTAAATTTTTATATTAGCGCTCAAATTTTAAGCCTACTCCCACCACAACACCTTTTTCTAAACATTTGGTACTTGTGTTTTGTTTTTCTTCAGAAAATCATCCATGGGAAGTCTTGTAATAATATTGTAATAAAGACGAAACGTTAATGAATACATAAATAATATTATTTGGTTTCCGTTTTTCAATTTTCACACACACACACACACACACACACACACACACACACACACACACACACACACACACACACACACACACACACACACACATATATATATATATATATAGATGATTCCCGATTTAAGGACGAAACGTATGCGTACATAAATAATAAACAATAACAAATATTTATTATTATTTGTCGCTCCTCGAAAAAGTAGAGCACTGTAAGTGTAGTATTAACACAGCATGACGTCACTAGCATTAAATGCATCGTTCCTTCCTCAAAAAAGTAGAGCGCTCTAGACGTTAAGCCGTCGATAACGTGTTAAAATTATGACAGTCTATTCGCTATTTAAAATTGGCCGTGTGGTTAAGGCGTCGTATTTGAGTTGTAAAATACTCGTAATTCGGGGTTTCGAATCGCATGACCGGTAGTGAATAGTCATATCTCTATGCTGATGATTATTTCATGTATCCACATAAAATATTGTAGGAGGATATACTTTTTTATGTATCAATTTTCAGTATTTACTTCAACATTTTAGCCTGACGATTCTCTCGATGAAACGCGGAAGCCTCTGTGTAGCTTAATTGCCATAAATATATTTTCATAACTTACTACTTATTACTTGTTACTATATATATATAATGCAGAGATGTATGGAATATGGAGTTGAAACCGCACTGTTTTAATATTTTCTTGATGTGAGTAAAGTGAAAATATCTGGATATTGTAGAAGGGAAGAATGCATGGATATTGGGTTGAGGAAACGTTCTTCCGAGACTAAAACAATTATTGATTTTACAAAGTGTAGAGTCAGGTAAATGGAGGTTTCTGTTGGCTGTAAATTGGTCGTGAAACACATCGTTAATGGCTCCGATGTGAGGCTTTCAAGTAGAGTGTCCTGAAGTTCGGTTAAATTGAGAAGGAGGGAAGGACAACGGAAAGATACGAAACAATAAAAGAAATATCGATGCCGATTGCAAAGTGTTAATCATACTAAAATTAACGATCTAAATAGACTTTCATACAAAAATTAACGATCTAGATACACTTTCATACTAAAATTATCTATCTAAATAGACTTTCATACTAACATTAACGATCTAGATAGATGTTATTACTAAAATTAATGATCTAAATAGACTTTCATACTAAAACTAACGATCTAAATAGACTTTCATACTAAAATTAACGATCTAAATAGACTTTCATACTAAAATTAACGATCTAAATAGATTTTATTACTAAAATTAACGATCTAAATAGATTTTAGTACTAAAATTAATTATCTAAATAGACTTTCATACTAAAATTAACGATCTAAATAGACTTTCATACTAAAATTAACGATCTAAATAGACTTTCATACTAAAATTAACCATCTAAATACATTTTATTACTAAAATTAACGATCTAAATAAACTTGTATCATAAAATTAACGATATTAAAAGCAAAAAAGAATGATTGTTCATACTAACAAATACATGACCGATTCAGTGTCGCATACTTTGATTATATTGAAGCGGTTAGCTTCCAAAATGGCTTCCAAATTTTATCGATTACTTCTGTCTGAGTTGTCAAACGGTTAAAAGGCAAATTCAACTACCGTATTTATTTTCAGATTTATTTTCTTTTTAATTTTAATTTTGCAAATATTAATTTGTTTTCTTATTTTTTTAAGGTTATTGCGCAATTACTAATTTTGAGTTGTACGCATTAAATTGTATTTTTAATAACAATTCCTTCGGAACTATTTGATATCGGATAAGCTATTATTATGATGTATAATTTTAAATATATTTCAATTCCATTTTCACTAAATACTGTTTAATTATATTATTTGTTTCTTACAAAACATACACTCCCTTAACCCTACCTCTAACCCTAAGTCCGGGTGGCTATATTTTAAATAAACACTGTTTGCTTTTATTATTTGTTAATTAATTTATTAATTTTTGCAAAGTACACATAAAGATAAGGAAATCCGCAAAAAATGAGAATAAAATATTATTTGCAAAATAATTCGTTAAAATACAATTTGATCCGCAAAAAAAACATAAAAATAAATTAAATATAAGAATCAGAGTACAAATTGATAGGGTGGATTAACTTTCTTTGTACTCTTATAGATGACGCACCATATTTTCGTGACTTCGCGTCGTCAACGTTCGGGCAGGTCTCGGAAGTGCCCGAGAGTTGACGAAACTATTAGACAATCAGGTTGCAGCATGCATAAGAAATTAATCGCATTCAATAACAAAAAATAAAGTTTTATCATTTCTGTCAGCTCCGTGAATCTTCTGAATTTAAGTTCTGCCAGCAAATGTCTCTTAGACCGAAAAAAAAAGAGAAGAAATGCGATAAATGTCAACTTATCGACCCTGTCGTTTATTCTAAAAAAAAATTGGGAAAAAATAACCCAAAACACATTTGCCTAAAATATTTAAAAAAAGACATCACTTTTAAAAACTTTCCGGTGCACAAAAAAACATATTTATTTCAAAACATTTGATTAACAATGGTTCCTTTGACAAAAAATATAAATATCTAATTATTAACAGCTATGGTTTGTTCGTTCTTTTTGTTATTTATGTATTTTTCTTTGAATTTCTTCGTCTAAAATTATCGGCTGCCAGTCTTCCATTTAGCGTTTGGCAGTTTTCGCCTCTTCAACTCTCGGGCGCTTCCGTTAACAACGCAAAGTCATGGAAACATAGTGCGTCAGCTATAAGAATATCATTTTCTTTTCCATTGCTTGGCAAACCAGACGAAACTAATTGATGAGTCATTTTGGGAGCACCAGACAAAACTAATTGATAATAATTGGCAGTCATTTTGCTCGCTAATATGTTGTTTACTTTAAATCTTATAATAAATAAATACATTTAATGAAAAATAAGTTTACCTTCATAAAACTAAGAAAATCTTTTTTTTTTATTTCTTTAAGATAAACTATTTAAAAAACATTTTGTGTTAAAAGTTAAACAAAAACGTTAAACGCTTGGCAAAATATCAACTCGGGGCAGAACAGTTTTTATTAAACCTATATAGTAAACTGAACCGTCTGTTAAACATTTAACACTGATTAAAAATTATAATCTGAAAATGTGTGTTTTTTTGTTGTTTGTTTCATGATATTTCGCCCCAAACAAGGCAGGATGCCACTGTAGACGTAAAGGGCTACTGAGAATTAGGGTGTAGGTTTAGGGTGTCATTCTAAGTTGGGAGCTGTGCAGCGAGATGTCTGTTTACATTAGTTTTAAACCTGTGCATATCGGTACTGTCGGGGAAACTGGGGTCAAGTAGGGATTTCCAGAGGCCAGCAGCACGAGGAAATAAGCTTTTGGAGTAGAAGGCTCTCCGGCATCTCGGGACTTCCACAGTGAATAGATGGGATTTAGCTGATTGGCGAGTTGGTCTAGTGTATTTACGTCGAGGGAGCACCAGAGTAACCAGTTCATCGGAGCACAATCCATTGACGTATTTGTAAAACAAGCACTAGGATGCTACATTGCGGCGATGGGACAGGGGCTGGAGCTTGGTTGACAGTGAGGGGCCTATCAAGTTGGCGACTCTTTTTTGGACCTTGTTTAGGAGGGAGAGACTAGTGGATGATGCACCAGCCCAGATGTGGCAATAATACTCCATGCATGGGCGAATGGTGGCTTTGTAGCGATACAAGATAATGTCAAGTGTGAGAAGTTTGCTAGCACAGTAGAGGGATCCCATCTTCTTTGCTGCAGCCTTGGCAATGTCTTCAATGTATTTGTTCCAATTCATGTTACCTGTGAAGGTTACGGCGAGGACTTTGAATGATGAACTATCAGGTAGGGTGTTATTTGCCATGACAATCGGTGGTTGGAGAGGTTTCTGGTAGTTATTGAAGAAAAGGAGGTTTGTCTTTGCTGCATTAAAAGTTACCAACCATTTATGACCCCAATCCACTACAGATTCAGCCATTGCCTCAGATATGATCGCGTCCGTTTTGTCGACATGACGAGAGTAAAGCGTGGTGTCGTCAGCAAATAAACCATTCTTATAATCTATGTAACAGGGAGATCGTTTATGAAGATCAGGAACAATAAAGGTCCAAGGATAGACCCCTGGGATACACCAGCATTTATGTCATGTTGCTTAGATGACCGTCCATCGAGAACAACCTGGATCTTTCTTTTGGTTAGGAAGGATATTCTAAATAGTTAAAAGAAACTATCAATAACAATTTTAGATGTGCGAGATGTTGGTCCACGTTTGATGCTTTAATCGATAGTATTTTGGATTAAAAACAAATTTAGAAAGAAATGGTGTAAGAGTTATCAAGAGACACAGGTTTGCCTCTTAACTGTCTCTTTGAACACGTGCTAATTTAATATATGTATCTTTGTTTATATATACACTACTAGGCATAGCCCGAGATTACATTATATTAATACCATTTATTTTGAATTTTAAATTTATAAAACAACTAATCTCTAAGTGACGAAGAGATGGAAAAAGAAAAGCTAAAACTCTAAGGGAAATAACTCATATTTTACATTGAAATTAAAATGTAATTGTCTTCTCTATATTTTGAGCTTTTTATGTCATTATGTACAATTATCTCCATTATAATAATCTTCCTTGTCGGAATAATTATTTTCGGAACGAAACAGAAGCGGATTATCGTTTATTTTGTTAAAGCAACATGCTGAAAGGAGAAATAAGAAATCGCTAGACTAAAATATTTATTTGCCAGACGAATTACTATTTAGGTTAAGTACGGAAAATCAGAAAAAATAACGTTATATACTAGAAAAATTTATTCGTAAAAAAAGAAATGTAAATACTGAAAAATAATCTACATGATATTATTTACAAAATTTAAAAAAAATGTAATTAAATATAACGTTTGCTTATAAGAAGAATACTAGCATTTAAAAGTGTTTTTAATTTCTAACGATATTATACATCCGTTGGTAGATTTCGTTAATACTTGGTAAATTTCGCTATTAGAAAGCAGTCGATAACTTTACTTAGCGTATAAACATCAACGAATATGCATTCAAATATCTGACTATATTTATTTTTATATTATCTGATTATAAATGTTAGAAATAACAGTTATTAGCGGCTTATCTATCGATCTTGTCAAAATATCGATCTGTTCGAAAATATTGAATCGGACAGCATTTAGAATCGATCCTCATTTGCAATTAAGTATAACAAGCAGGTCATTTGCCAAGCTGTGTTGGATATTTTTGGATATATCAGCCAGTGTTTATTTGGTAGAAGAATATTCGCCGGTAAAAAAATAACATATGTTAATTAATAAACAGGATGTATTGTTGACAAAGGTCAACAGGTTTCAGGCGGTTGAGCTTTTGGGGCAGATAGGCGTGGGAACGGCCGATTTCCCAGAAGTGACGTCAGACAATTGAGCTTTTGGGACAAATCGGCGTGGGAATGGCGGATTTCTCAGAGGTGACGTCAGACAATTGATTTGAGAACGTGAAATCAGCAGTCTGAACGGAAAATCCTTAGAGATCAGACCTACTGTTTGATATGTCCTGAAAAAACATTGGAATTTTGGCTAAGTGTCTTCTTCGGTCTTGATCTCTTTGCTTTTCTGATCCCCTCTGCATGATATGGAATTTGAATAATTCGATTCTGTTGTTAGCATTGGTTTTCTCAGTTTTTCTTATGTCTAAAACATTTAGTTAGCAGTGAAAAAAAATTATTTTCCTCTCCCCAATTGACCAGTTACCTATATTTTAGTATATCTTTCATGTGGTCTTTTGATCTTACCGGATTCCAGGACAAGAATTCATCTAGTCTGGTGGAGTATCGAGGTATGTAGTGTTACTTGAGGTAACATCACTAGGGGAAGTGCACTATTTCTCGTATGGACCAGTATATAGCCGGGTCGAGGGGATCTTATTTGGGCTTCGAATACTATGTTATTTGGGCTTCGAATACTATGTTATTTTGAATATTTGGTCAGGGTTTACTTGTAGGGGGAAGTATCCCCATGTCAGGTTGTCCTGACAAACCATTGTACAGGGACCGAGTACAATCAAGGATGGTGTCTAGTATGTATTTTAAACTCTATATTTTTGTTTCATTTTATGTCAGTCGAAGTTCTCAGAAATCAATGGGCCCTTTCCTGGAGCTAATACTTAATATCTATATAAGATACATAAATATTCAACTATTTAATACAAAGGTAATTCGAACTCCCCATTAAATCTATATCTATAAAATAGTAACTCTGTGTGTATGTATCCGCTTGATCTTTGTGTCTTCACCAAAACCGCTGGACACTTAAAAATTGGTATGTAAACTATTGACCTCTCAGTGAAGGTAAAAATGTATATATATTTATATATATATATATATATATATATATATATATATATATATATATATATATATATATATATATATATATATGTATATATATATATATATATTTATATATTTATATATATATAAATATATATATATATATATATATATATATATATATACATAAATATATGTATATATATAAATATATAAATATATATAAATATATATATATATATATATAAATATATAATTTATTTAGATACTGTATATTACATATTTCAGCAATGTACCGCGATTTCATCAAAAAGGGCAGATTTCGTTTTTCTGTCATTGTTGACGCCATTCCCTGTCGGGCGTGTCTACAATCATTTCAGCTTGCCGATGATTCCACTGGGCACGGAGATTTACTAAAGATGTCTAAATCTGCCCTTTTGGATGTAACCGCGGTACATTGCTGAAATATGTAATATACATTATCTAAATAAATTATATTAGCTCTCTTATATGATCGAGCACTTTATTTGATTTCTTTTCATATACAACCTGACACTCTATACATATATATACATATAAATATATATATATATATATAAATATATATATAAATATATATAAATGTATATATATATACATATATATGTATATACATAAATATATAAATATATATATATAATATATATATATATAAATATATATGTATATACATATATATATAAATATATATATATAATATATACATATATATATATATATATATATATATATAAATATATATATAAAAGTGAATAATAGTTTGCTTGACGCATTGCTGATAAATATATATATATATATATATATATATATATATATATATATATGTATTACGAACTTACATTTCTAAATATATATATATTATATATATATATATATATATATATATATATAAATATATCGTTCTAAATATATATCTATATATATATATAGATATATATAAATATAAATATAAATATATGTACATGAATATATATATACACATGAATATATATATATATATATATATACATAAATATATATATATGCATAAATATATATATATATGCATAAATATATATATATATACATATATATATATATACATAAATATATATATACATATATATATATACATACATAAAAATATATATATATATATATATATATATATATATATATATATATATATATACTTTTTATTCTTATCTTTCCGTTTTTGCTGGCGATGGGGCATCCTACCGGATGCCAGACATTCACCGGCGATTTCAGACACTCTAGCCTAGAGATCTTTTTAAGATTCTTACCGTCTTTTTAAGTGCAATTGTTTGTATTTCTCTTGCACTCGGTTCACCGGGTATTCTCTCCAGATAGCTATTGAAATTCGTCTTTATCAGTCCTGTTGCTCCTATAATTACTGGTATGATGGAGATTTGCCTAAGATTCCAGTTTTTTTCAAGTCGTACATAAGACCTTGGTATTTTTTAATTTTTTCACTTTCTGCTCTGTTCAATCCTGCATCATTAGGGACACTGACTTCAACTAGGGTTGCTACTTTCTCCCTTTTGTCCCATATCACGATGTCAGGTTTAACAGCTTCGTTTTCTAGATATGTAGCTGTAGGGATTGCATAGTCATAGTTGATGGTGTATAAATTATTTCCAACTGTTCTTTCTGGTATATGATCCCAAGACTTGCTGCTAAACTGGATTTTCAACTTTTTACAAATAGTCCAGTGAAGATATTTACACACTCCGTTGTGTCGCATTGTATAATAGCCATCTCCCAGGAGAACCTTACAACTGGATGTCAGGTGGCTCACACTCGACAGTATGCGTGTGTATGTGTGTGAGGGAGAGAAAGGATGTGCGTGTGTATGTGTGTGAGGGAGAGAAAGTGTGTGCGTGTGTATGTGTGTGAGATAGAAAGATTGTCTGATAACTGCTTCTAGACCATTAGACTAGGATATACGAGATTTTGTTGCAATGGTCCCTTGCCAATGCACATTGGCAGAAGTGTGGTTACGAAATTGGTAGTTGTAACCGGACGACACCAGCGCATTGCGCTCGATTATATATATTAAATATATTCCGGATCTTTAGGCCTATTCTTCAAAGATTTAGTAAACTGGAAACATGTATCGCCGATGGTAATCTTTTATTATACAAAAGCTTAGTCAATCAACGTTTGTTTCCCTGGGGCGTATTTCTATATGTTTGAAACATATAGTTTTGAAACACATATATATATATATATATGTTTGAAACACATGTGTGTTCAAACACACAGACGAAATACTAAAATACTAGCGGGACCCGTGTAAATTACACGAAATGTTGTTTTCAATACTAATTGTCTTGTTCCTAACCTATACATGTTTGAATAAAATATGATAAGATTTGGACTTGTATATTTATTTTTAAAAAATGAACAATAATGAAAGAATTTACAAAACTTCTTTATATACAATATTTCTAGTGAAGGTAATATTTCGACGACTAAACCTTACTTTGTAAATGTTTTCGATTAAATTAAATTTGGCTCCAATTCATGAATATTTATTTACTCCTCTCCAGGAGTTAGGCACAAGGCCAGTTTTATCTTACTCCCACAAGTAAGATGTGACCCAAGGTCGGGTTTGGAAAGTGGGGTTTGAAAAGCAAGCGCTCGAGAAGGTGAACACTCTGGCCATTAAAAATTGCCTGGGCAGCCCCGTCGGCATTCTCTGGTAGGGGCGTCCCAGGCAGTAAGCAATAAACTTACTCGTCCCCAAAGACGGGAGGCGAAGCCTGGGAGGGTGGGCCTCCTAGAACTGCACAGAACAAACCCATAGACCGGCGTAAATCAAGCCTCGAAGGCCAAAGCAATACCAGTCTATGGAGTGCAGTATCCATCGGAACAGATACTACACTTTGATCTTAGCCAAAAGGCCAAGGCAATTCATGAGTAGCATACAAAGATTCGGAAGGTCATTGCTTTTGATGTAAGCATGACACACAAAATCACACACGCTATTGTATTAATATGTGTCTTCCCGGTCGTCCCCTCCCTACCTCTCTTCCCCTTCCCCTCGAAATGTAGAAAAAAAATCTTAGAGGTTTGTTGGGATCGAACTATAAACCAGTCGGGCCGAAGTCAAAAATACTACGTCGCTAACCATTGCGCCAAAGAGAAATACTTGAAAATGTTTTGAAAATTAGGCGAGTTGAATGTTTTTCAAAATCTAGGTGCGGCACGCATGCGCAGAGCTTTTGCTGGAAGCGTGATACACGAACACACACGCTATCGTATTAATATATAGATACTTTGGTTTTCGAGTTTAAACTTTCCATTTTTGTATAGCTTTAATTAACCGTAGTTTGAAATTTACTCACCAAGTAACCCTAACCCTAACCCCGACATTCTCCCACTCTATGTTGTTTGAACCCCTGATTTGATTTTATGCAGTTTCTATCATTTTTGCCCCCATTTCTCTGTCTGTATTTCTACTACCCACTCTACTTTTCTCTCTGACGTTATTAAGAGCCAAACGTAATAAAATAGAATATATATATATATATATATATATATATATATATATATATATATATATATATATATATATATATATATATAGATATATATATATATATAGTGTTAAAGTGAATAATTTCGATAAAAAATCTGAGTATGAGAGCTCAGTGTAGAAAACAGAGCAATACTAAAATATAGAAAGAAAAAAATCACATACACATTGTAGTTGTCGGCACTATAATTTATTTCGACCTCCTGGCCTCTTCAGAATGCTAACGGGACAACTACATATTGGGAATGACGGAAAAAGAAATATCCACTAGTCAAAAAAGAAATAGCATAGGCAGATGGAGGGGAGGGGGGACAAAAATAGAAACAACAACATACTTAAGTTAAAATCATCAAAAAAAAAGGGGAGGGAAATATAAAGAGGTCAAATCATATGTATCTCAAGTTTGGACGATAAAGTTAAATTAAAACATTTTATTAAAACACGCCGATGATTGCGTAGGAAAGTAATATCTGTCATGATATGATGACACGAAGCTAAACTTTGCCTCCCTCATCATCATCTGCAAGACCCGTCGTATCAGACCGCACGACATTTTCGACATTTTCCATTTCCCCCCTCCTCCGACACCACTGATTTCCAATATGTAGTTGTTCCATTAGCATTCTGAAGAGGCCAGGAGGTCGAAATAAATTATAGTGATGACAACTACAATGTGTAGGTGAATTTTTTCTGTCTATATTTTAGTATTGCTCTGTTTACTACATTGAGCTCTGGATTTTTTACCAAAATTATTCACTGTAACACTATTTCATTATCAATTGCTTAATGTATTTTTTATCATTATAACGCTGCTTATTTACATAATTAAATGTCTATTTTACTCGAAAAAGGACCCTTAAAAAATGGATAACTGAAAATTCTCACATTTCATATTCAGATTTACTTAGTTTTCTTTGAACTCCAAACTCTTGTCTCTCCAATTTAAAACCATGTAAATCTATAAAACTGGAGTACTCTTACTTAGCGTGTGTTGCATTTCCCGTTCTTTCAGGGTACCCGGTAAGATCTAACAAGAATGACAAAGAACAGAGCGTATATAGAAAACTTCTGTTTTCTTTATTTCTCATCACCGGATGGTTTACGCCGGCTACGCACACACATATAAAAAGTCTTTTGACATACTTTTGTCTCATGAAAGTCTTTTTTCTTGCTGAGGTCACAGACTTGGTTTCCGCTAGAAACTCGTTCATATATACATCCGATTGGAAAGCAATTTGCTCTGCATTGTCTATCCGAGCGTAAACTGAAGCAATTGTTCCACAAGCAATTCCAATTGTCTGTTTGATGAAATACAAGTCAGGGGATTCCTTCAGAAAACCAACTTGCTTATCAGTCGCATTTTAATCAGCGGACACGGAAACCTAACAGCAAGACGGGCTTGGGAACCATAGCCAATAAAGCTTCATCGGTGCTATAAACATCGGTAAACTCCCATTTTTCTGGTACTTTGATACTCCGATCACTAAGTGATCCGGCTATTCGCGTTTCTGAAACCGTCGCCTTTTAACTCTCGCTTGCACTGCGGAACGTCCTTCTTTTTCAACAGTTGTCAAGTCACATTTTTTTTCTTTCTCGATATCCCACCCACAATGAACTCGTCCACGATTCATTTTTGCCACTCTTCATTATCTTACACGCATTTAGCGAATTAATAGTTTAATTAATGTAAGCAAATTTTGAATAATTTGTAATCAAACACTGCATGAATTAAGATTGCAGCTAAATATTCAGAAAAGTGTAATTTAATGACGTCATTAAATTACAACTTTTCTGAATATTTAGTTTCCATTGTTTTCATCGTCTGCCACTTCTTTCTCAATGTACAGTTTCTTTAATAAAATTGAACAGATTCTGAAAATATTTGAATATTTTAGATTCCATTTGCTTTAAAAAATTTACAACTCTTCTCAGCATAAATGGTCGTCTATGCTCTATTTTGACACATATTTTTGATTGCCATTGCGATACTCTTATAGAGAACGTTTCCGAGGCGAAAACTGCAAAACGATAAAGTGAAGACTGGCAGACGATAAATTCAGGCGAAGAAAATCAAAGTAAAATACATATATAAAAATAAAGAACGAACAAACCATAGCTAAGTAACTTTTATTAATTAGATGTTTATTTATTTTTTATCAAAGGAACCATTGTTAATCAAATATATTTGAATAAAATATTATTTTGTGCACCGAAAAGTTTCAAAAGATATCTTTTTATATGACAAACAACGAAACCACTGTATATAAACAATTTATTGTTATTTTCTTCAATGTTTTTTTGTCAATGTTTTTTTTAAAAACATTTTCTGGGTTAGAGTTTAGAATCAGGGTCTGGGTTAGGGTTTGGAGTAAGGGTTTATGGTTTAAGGTTTAGGGTTTATAGTTAAGAGTTAAGAGTTAGAGTTAGAGTTAGAGTTAGGGTTAGGGTTAGGGTTAGGGGTAGGGTATAGGTTAGGGTTAGGGCCATGGTTAGTCGGTTAGGGTTAGGGTTAGGGTTAGGGGTAGTCGGCTGCTGGAAGTGATAGTTGCTGACAGAACTCAATTCGTCCTTCTGGAGATTCAACGCGCTGACACAGATCGTGTAAATTCATTTTTCTTTTAACGCGCTGCAAATCGTAGAAATGAATTCCGTTCTAAAAGTTACCGTCTGTGTGTTTGGAACCTGATTGTCTAATTCCTGCTGGAACCTGATTGGTTAATCGTTTCGTCAAATCTCGGGCGCTTCCGAGACTTGCCCGAACGTTGACGATGCGAAGTTACGGAAACGCAGTGCGTTCTCTATAAGAGTACCAAAAAAGCCTATATTCTGGAACATCAGGAAGTTTCATCGAATGTCCTGCTGGTTTGCCAGGCCGAGAGCAGGCTCGAGGCGTTGTCATTGAGTGATGACGATGGAAAGGCGCTCGTAGAGCTAAGTAATTTCTTTTTTATTATGGAAGTCGCTCCATACAAGGCATGAAGGCACTTGATGTAAGGAGATGAAAAGGGTGAAACATGATTATCAAAAAGATAGGAGATGTCTATTGGCCTTAGTTTTGAAAAGATTAATGCTATATTAAGAAGGAAAACAGTCAGCAGGAAGAGAGTTCCACAAGCCTATAGTTCTTGGAAAGAAACTACGGAAATAAGAATCTGCATTATAACGATGGAATACAGACACACATACTTACATACACGCATGGGCGCGTCCTGACACTGCAGCCGGTGTACAAACATTCAATATTATAAACAATTCTCTCTTCCCTACTAATGGGAAATTATAGTAACGAACTTCCTTTACTTTGTCTTCGTCCATACATACGTACATACGAACCCCTTTACTTTGTGTTCACGCATTAACGAAGACATATCAATATCTAATTTACACAGAACATTTCGTCTTCGTGTGATTTTCTTATAATAATATCTCCATTTCCATTATATATATATCTATATATATATATATATATATATATATATATATATATATATATATATATGTGTGATTTTATGAAGGCTTACCAAAGCATTCCTTTCAGGACATCAATGATCACCATTAAAGATATTTTTTCTTACAAATATTATTTATTCAAATTAAATGTTTTTTCCTACACGTGTTTCACTACCAAGCAGTTACTTGCTTGGCAGATCATCAGGGAAATTAAATGTCTGGAATACTGGTTTCAACTGTCGACAATACACAATGTGGCGTTGCAATAGTTGAGGTCACTTAAGAAGAGAAGAGGAAAAAATAAAAATAAAAGTTAAAATTAAAAAAACAAGGAAGAACAACGATAAAAAAGAAAGTCCTAGAAAGTCTTAGAAAAGTAGCTCGTGCATTATTTCTTCCACCAAGCCAACAAGCAAATAATCGGTCCCAAATACATAAAAAAAAAACCGGAACAATGTGCGATAATACACTTTCACGTCGGCCGGCACAATGATGAATAAATCCTCCCCCCAAAAAAAACAAACAAACAAAAGAACTAAATCATTCAAGGTACCGCTCACAAGTTACCATTCCAATCCAATGATAGTATGGGAATTCTAAATCCAATCGTATCGAGCACTGTTGAAGTAAATACTGAAAATGAATACATACAAATTATATCTCCTTATAAAGTTTTATGTGGAAACATGAAATAGTAATATATATATATATATATATATATATATATATATATATATATATATATATATATATATATATATATATATATTACTATTTCATGTATCCACATAAAACTTTATAAGGAGATATAATTTTTATGTATTCATTTTCAGTATTTACTTCAACAGTGCTCGATACGTAAGTAGAGCTAGGTAGTAATTTATGAAAATATATTTATGGCAATTAAGCTACACACGTTTCATCCCCGGGGAAATCTTCAGGCTAAAACCTGAAGATTCCCTCCGAGGATGAAACGTGGGAGCCTCTGTGTAGCTTAATTTCCATAACTATATTTTTATAACTTACTATATATATATATATATATATATATATATATATATATATATATATATATATATATATATATATATATATAGGCATTTTGCCTCTACTTTTATGTTTAAAATTCTAAAGATGCTTATAAAATGAACTTTCCCAAATGTTTACCTACCAGCGATCATGCGCGATTTAAGTTAAATTTAAAATAGACATTTGCACCGTTAGTCCACACAACATCTAGAAGACCAGGAAGGATTATTACGAAAAAAAGAAAAGGTTGATACCTTTTATTTGTCTAAAGCTCTGTCGAGGCTTGTTATATCAAGCGAAATATTAGATCAAAAAGTTAAGATGATGGCAAAAAAATGTTTTTATTTTTTATTTTTATTTTAATAAAAATATCTGCATCTAACACATGGTTTTTATGAAGGCATTTTGTGCTATCTTTATGTTTTATATATATATATATATATATATATATATATATATATATATATATATATAAGAACAGGGAGTAAGGTAAAATAAAATACCTGATGTGATATTTTTTTTATTGAAAAAAAGAAAAATCGATACCGATTTTTTTCTTTTTTTTTATAAACTTTCATTTTTAGTTTATAGTACAAATAAATTTCGCCAAGATAGAATTGGCTTATTCATTGTAGTTTGTAGATCCGATCTTATTGGACAGCGGGTTTAGTTGTTACAACCGGTTTATGATGTGTTATTTCTCACTTTCGGTACGAGATTACGCTTGTACGTGGTATATGTATATATTTGAAAAGTTCATATCTTTTTTAAAGCATCTAAATTGAATTTAAGAACAAGGAGTAAGGTAAAATAAAATACCTTTTAAAGCAAGTTTAAAGATGCGATGTGATAAACAGATCAAGAATAAAATAAAATATAATAACACGAAATTATATAATCAAGCTTGGAAAAACCACAAGGTTGAAATAAATTATTGCATCGATGATTATGTAATTTCGTGTTATTATATTTTATTATATATATATATATATATATATATATATATATATATATATATATATCACAGAAGATCATAACAATAAAAGAAGCAAGAAATAAATCAGACCGTTCTGAAGAACGTATGCCATAATAGTACTTATAGAAAAGACTGAGACTAGCAACATCATGCCCGAGTGTGTGTGTGTGTTAGAGAGAGAAAGAGTGAGAAAGCTAGCATAGGAGAAAGGTGGGGTCAACCAAATTACAAATACCCTTTTCAACCTTACCAAGAAAACGTGAAATCGGATACAGATTCACCAGTCCAAATATGACAACAGCACTCCATACAAAGTCTGATAGTTGATTTGTAGAGATAGGGAATAGCGTTTCACTAATAGGCCAAGGCTGTTAAGGAAGTCTCGCGTGGCGGGGTTTATCGATTTACTCATTCCAATGGTGATCGGTCGGAAAACAACTCTATTTGAAATATGATCCCTTCCCGAAACGGTTATCATACTCAACCAATCAGAGCCTTCGATGTTGTTCAGCCCCCCCACCCCTCGGAATGCAACAGTCGCATACATTATACAAAAGTAACCTAAAACAATCGCAACAGAGAAAAGAACGCAGCTGAAAAAAGCAGCGAGCAGAGGCGGAAGACGATACTTCAATGTGAAAACGATGCTTGAAAACAAAAAACAAAATGAAAATGAATTTGAAAGAAAGAAAATAATAAATAAATAAAATAAATAAAATAAGTAAAAATAAATAAAAAATAATTGAAATGAATTTCAAATAAATTTTGCATGTGTCGAATTTCGAGGAGAGACAAAAAAATGGTTTTCTATTTCCCGGAAACGATAGAAAAAGTAGAGCAAAAATATTCAAATCGATAAAAATATAAATTGTATTTTTTTACCAATTTCGAGACCTTTTTTCCTATTCAATCACTTGACAGTTATACACATAAATATTATATGTATGTAAAATTATCAAGCTATAAATAATTCAGTCGACACACATACACATATAGAATTTGAATTACATACGGGAAAGTTTGAATTACC
>OY744543.1:73897439-73904939 GCA_963556195.1 Sepiola atlantica | reverse complement strand
TCCCAAAGCTAGAATATGAAATTGAAACCAACAAAAAAAAAACCAAAAAAAAAACCTAGCAAACAAACAAAAAAAAAATTCTCAACCGCGTCCGCTACCATCCTGAACTGGTTAATATAATCCGCCATTTTGAGGAGATCGATTGCTTTTCCGTCTTATATTTCACAGATGGTGTTTTTCGGTGTTGACACGCAGGCTCCGTAACATATAAGTTGCCTCTTTTTTTTTCATATATATTTTTTAAAAATTTATTTTATAGACCCCACTAATACTGCGGTCTGGACAGTTTCAAACTATTTCTTCAATTCCTAATTGATCTGATCTTAACTTGAGTGTTCTTGGAACGGTTCCAATCCCGCCAACCTTTAAAGACACGGCTAACAATCTTACAGCCTATTGGGCCGGACTAGCCAGTATAATGGGATGGCTTTTAGCAGAGGGTCAATGGTTGTGAGTCTATTTCACGCCCCATCACCTCCGCAATATTACGAACCCTGCTGCTATCTGGGTGGCTCGAATTCTTCCCTTCCTGTGTTAATCCGTCCAAATTTTCAGTAAAGTGGGCGATGCGTGATTCGCGTAATGGCGACCCACGCCAGAAGCAATCCTTTAAATAATCGTATCGCTTCAAGTCCACTGGCAAGTTCCTTTACAAAAATACATAATGGAAACTGTCGCAGACTATGGAATCAGATATGTCGGGTTTAAATCCTCACAAATCTGTTATGTTGATCTACGCACATGTATTCTTTGAGAAAGTGTGAAGTCGCAATTTCAAACCCGCATTCTTAAACATAGCAACTTGTGTTCAATTAACCACATACAACGAATCGTTTACAATATGTAATCCACAAAAGGTTGATATGCCGTAAAATAGACAAAACAAAACTTAGTAGTTCCCTTAGAGATTTGTTCGAAGACCAACGCCGGATACGACCATTTAAATAGCCGCATGCCTTCAAGTAAACTGGCAAGTTTCTCTACGAAAATACTTTTTTTTTTAAAATACAGATGTAGTTATATGAGAGCTTCACGCTGAACAGACTTTAGATTTAACTACAAAGTAGACCATCCAAGTCTAAACTGTTATTCTCTCTCTCATATATATATATATATATATATATATATATATATATATATATATATATATATATATATATATATATATATAATCTCGGAAGTTTCTCAACCATTAAAACTATATAAAAAAAAAACTAAAAAAAAAAAAAAAAAAAAACTTATAGTCTCAAGTCTTCCAGTGGAAAATCACTCATGTAAGTCAATTTATTTTTTACAGTTATTATATTAGTTAGTTTCTAACACTATTTTAAGGGATCATCAGTTGTTTACCATGAAAAACTGTTTCGGGAATTTAAAAGCATTTATATATATATATATATAAGTATGAATTTTTATTTATACAAACATTATTGGTTACATATGTGCATACATGTTTCGGTTGCACATTAACCCGAAAGTCAACCTCATCAGACCAAGAATTTTCGAGAAATGGATGGATTTGAAGAATTTTCTATCCTAAATAACTCTTTTTGGGATTTAGTATTTTCTATTTCTTATGAATTAGTATCGGATTAGGTTGACTTTCTGGGTAAAGTGCAACCGAAACATGTATGCACATATGTAACCAATAATGTTTGTATAAATAAAAATTTATACTTATAAACAGCTCTACTTGTTATTGAGCACTTTTTATAAACACTTGAGTTTCTACGGATTTACGTTTACAGAAACTAATACAATACATGTACTATATATATATATATATATATATATATATATATATATATATATATATATAGTCTAAAGAAGCTTTGAGTTATTTTAAACAAAAAGACAAAAAAAATAAGAAAGGAAAATGCAGTTTAAATTCCCAGAGAAACTAACTAAATCCAAAATATTGCAGACTTAGCATCCGTTGGAAAAGTTATAAATAAATAAAAAATATATAATAGTAAGTAAATAAAAAAAAAGGGGGATTGAGTATCTAACAGTGAAACAAAAACAGGAGACCTTAACGTAAGCATCTAATATTAACACGGGGATCATTAGCTGTTTACCATGTAACTGTTTCGGAGATTTAAAAACAGGACAGTTATAATATGCATGGCTCTCCAATGGTACTGATCAAACTACCATTTCCCCAATAATCAAGTGTCGAAATAATTCAGCTTTAAAATTTCACTTATATATACATAAATAAATAATAATAATCAAATAATACATATATATATATATATATATATATATATATATATATATATATATATATATATTTGGCCAAGATCAAAGTGTAGTATCTGTTCCGATGGATACTGCACCCCATAGACCGGTATTGTCTTGGCCTTCGGGGCTTGATTTACGCCGGTCTATGGGTCTGTCCTGTGCAGTTCTAGGAGGTCCACCCTCCCAGGCTTTGCCTTCTCACCCTTTGAGAAGGGGTTAGTTTATTGCTTATCGCCTGACCTGGTTATGAAACAAAACTGCATTCATTAATGAGGCCCAAATTTAGGAGTTTTGATGAGTGTGAAGTTACCCTTTAGTGTCCACTACTCCCAGGTCCACTCTGAGCTAGTGTGGTAGTACTAGTCAGAATCCCATCACAGTACAGACTATTTATTTACAAAATAACCGGCTTTTTTCCGTAGGTTCGAACGACGGGAAAAGAAAAATGTCATAAAGAGAAAGGTCAGGTGAATATGGACGTTGTTTTACTTCCGTGATGTTCTTCTCGGCCAGGAATTACCGGATGCTCATGGTGTTATGAGCAGGTGTATTGTCGTTGTGAAGAAGAGACAACAAGCAAAGCATGTAACCAAACGCAAGCGTTGCAAAAAGTTAAGATGCCAGTTATAATCCCATGACATCATCTTAGATGATAACACAATTCGTTCAACCCATAAAGACTCATGATTGGAGTAAAACTTTGGTTTCGGAGGAATGTATTAATCAGCGTACCTTTTATTATGATTATATTTTTGGCATCCGTCCGTCGCAGAAGATAATGGAGTTCTGTGCAAGCCTATCCTGGATCGACAGGTTTTGTTGCAATTGTCACAGATGTAGGTGCCATATTCTGAGAGCTCTTTTGTAGCCCTCTGCTGTCTGTGCTCTTCCTCTCTCTCTCAATTGCTGGTCTGTCCTCAACTCACTCCTATTGGAGCATGCCTTCACAGCACTTCTCCAATGGCTGCGACCTTCAGTCACAGACTCCCAGCCTGTTGGGTCGATTCCAATTGCCTTTATCTTGCAGATCTTTATAGCGCAGGACATGTCTTCCTGCTGCTTTGGAGTCGGCTACAAGCTCGCCGTATTGAATATCCTTTGTGATTCTCCCATCGTTTATTCGACTGACATGGCCAAGCCACCGAAGTTGTCGTTAGGTGAGGACGCTCTTGTTTGAGACGTGATCCTACAAAATCCCATGATTCTTTTGAGGTTGTCGAGGTAGCGGGTGCACAGTCTGTTCTCGTAGTTATACAGTTTATACTAAACTCTATGGAAGTGGCGTGGTGTGATGATTACAGATGGAGGATTTCAAAGAAATGATCAGATAGGAAATCAACCCAATTCCACATGAGATGACATGGAGAGTGATCAGGAACTTCGGCGAACAACTTCATTAATGTATTACACAAAAACGGTCACAATTTTCAGATGTAATTATTAAAAACCATTCCACAAAAACGGTTTTGTACTTTTTAGAAATAAAATTACTCCCTTTTTCTTGATACTTGTGTTGTATTTATATTCATTCAAAATGTGAGAGATATTTATGCTGTACTTTGCCTAAAATAAATAATTTCACTAGAAATAAGGTTATAACAAACGTGTTAATGACATTTTTTTCTTCTCTTCGTGTCTTCGGAGCAGTCGGGTATACGACAGTTTCCCATCTTTACATAGTTCTTTGTCTTATAATTAAATAATGATATTTTTTAAAGCTACACTGGTTGAATATCTGTTATGGTGTAAGTTAATTTATTTCAAGAATAAATTTACTTACCCAGGCACAATAAATGCAGTTACGACTAAGCGTCGTGGCAGTTATTGATGGCAGTTATGGCCACAGAATCGTACGCATAGTTTTGTTAATACACTTTTATTAATCATACCATTGCGTTTTTCTTGCTTATTACCGGTCCTTCAAGGTAAATACAGTATTAGAGGGAAGACAAGGAAGTGCTTCATGGTATAATCATGTTCACAACATTCGTAAATGGTTGGGTCGATGTTGTAACCCTATCTAGATATAGGAGCTTTTGATCGCCCGATTCATGTTCTATATATTTAAAATCGGTTGCTTGGCTGAAATAATGAATTTCTTAACATTTAAAAATAGCCCAAAATGATAAAAAATGAATGAAACTGAAACCATTGAGATTAACTGAATTTTAGACTTTGTGCAGCGTTCCTTCTTTGTCTCAACGTGTAAGTCAGTTCACGTGAAATCTCGCAACGATTTTGCAAAGTAAAACCGTTGTCGTCTCATATATATATATATATATATATATATATATATATATATATATAGTAATCCAGGTAGAGTAAAAATCCACAGGGTAGAAATCCAAAGGGAATCAAACCGGGCTTACAAAAGAGTGCTCAATAAAGATATAGAGCTGTATTGTGAATGCTTTTATTCGAACAGGTTCTTCCTGGACTTCACAGACCGGGTCGGATCAAGGAAAAACTTTCTGCCTGATGAGATCTCAGCTCTCGATAGCTGTAGATCGATAACATCGACATGCCAGTGTAGCAGACTCTGTACATGTTCGAATAAAAGCATTCACTATATATATATATATACATATATATATATATATATATAATTAATTATTAAAGACAATATATGTACTATCATATATCATCAGATCCTTTTACTTTGTAGTCTCCTTTGAAGATTCAGCTCAATGTTTGACAATTATTGATAACAGAGCAAAATATAGAACAGTTTTTTTTTTTATTATATTCCAATAACCATGGTTTGTTTTATGATGATTTTATAGTGTTGCAGAGACGATATTGACATACAAATGTTGTTTGGCACAAAACAAATGAAACGGACCGTTAAATATATCTCACAGAAATTTGGAATTTTTGGAAATGTGAAAAAAATAAAAACAAAAATAAAAGTAATAAAACAAACCATGGTTATTGGAATATAATAAAAAAAACTGTTCTCTCTCTCTCTCTCCCCCTCTCTCTCTCTCTCTCTCTCTCTCTCTCTCTCTCTCTCTCTCTCTATATATATATATATATATATATATATATATATATATATATATATATATGGGAAGAGAAGGATGAAGGAAATCCGACGTGATGGGAAAATGAAAAAGGAAAACCCAAAAATGGATGTTTTTTATGTGTACATCAACGTTTCGTCTTTATTTATAAGACTTCATCAGGATGATAATATAGAGAAAAATCTCATGCAAGTACAAATACATGTAGGGTTGACATATTGGGAGAAGAAAAAAAATAAAAAATAAAATAAAATAAAATAATGGCCACTACTGGGTGGACGTCCGTACTTGGTGGAGAATAAAAATATAATAAATATTTCAATGAGTATCTTCATTTTGAAGGCTTTGTGTACTGTCTGTTATGTTATCATTATATCATCCTCCTATGCATTGAATTTTCCTTTAGAGTTCGATGTAGTATATGTTCGTTCACCATATGATCCTCCCAGACTAGCAATACTATGCAACAATATATTTGCTGGTAGTTCAAAAAGAAAGAACAAAATTGCCTATAAAAACATTATCGGGCAACTAGCTAGTACACATACTAGCTAACTTGCATACCTGAATATTTTACAATTTCAACGTGAGTTGTCAACATCTATTCTAATAAAGCCTTTGTCTATCATTATTAAACTTAATTTATCACGTTTATAAGTGTATCCACTAGTCAGTTTATACAGGGTGGGCCAAAATAAGGGTCCTATCTTTAAATTTGAATAACTTGAATTTGAATAACTTCCACAAAATAAAAGTTAAACTCACCAAACTTTATGTGTGTGTAGACTGACCCTTCCGAGATTTTTTGAAATAAACAAAACAAATTTTAGCCGAAAAACACTTCTTAAAACTTACAAAAACTAAAGTATTGTTTTTTACACTGTTTTGAGTTTTTTAAGCAAAAATAATGTTTTCTAAATGAGGGTACGTTCCTTAGGGCTAATACGGCTCATGCTTGCTTCGGAAGGGGTCCTTTACTTATTCTAAAAAAAAAATTTTTTAAATCAATAAATAAAAAAGTTATGAATTTTTAAAAATAGGACCCTTATTTTTGCCCACCCTGTATTTGAAAAAGTTGGAATATATCATATTGATGGAACTATAATTTTATATATTAGACTGATATCTCAATATATTTATATATATATAAAGAGGTTATCATATGTCTTAAAATAGTAATATTGGCTGAGAAAAAAAAAACGAAAACAAACGAAGCAAAACATATGTTATCGTCTAGAGATTTATAACATTGTTGAAAGTAACGCCCATAAATAACAAAACACTGCCGTTCGGGAAAAGACAAAAAAATAACTTTATATATTTTCACACGTAAATCAGTCCTGCCAGTGCTTATTAAATAAATTAGTCATACAAGGTATTTCTAAAACTTATCCGACCTTAGGACACAAAAAAATATTTCAAATATGTGACGGGGTTGGGACCATAATCCCTTTCAAAGTAGGCTCCTTAAGCCCACCGATTCAAAGTTCTTCAAATGTAGGATTATTTTATAACATAAATTCAGCTATAGCTCAATTCCCCTCCAAAACTAAGATCCTAATTCGGACTATTGAAAGGATCTACCAAAGGATATCTAGACACGAGTTGTCTCTTATATTCAACAATACTTGCCTGAAAGAAAAAATGCTGCCTATATATATATATATATATATATATATATATGTAGATAAAATATTTAAATTATTTGTCGCCCCCCCCCCCAAATGTAAGTTGGGCTCTGTAGTGAGTAGTATTACTACAGCCGTTATCGTGGGTTCAATGCATATTCCTTTCAGTAGTCGAACATTTTTACGACGGCTGCCTTTAAATAGGATTAGTCCCTCGTTGATTTACCGTGTTGTTGATAACGGCTGTGTGGGCGAGGACATAGCAATTTAGGTTTGAAACATAACTCGCGTTCCGGGGGTTTAGTTCGACGACCGGTATGAATAATTCTTGTCTGCACTGACGATTCCCGTAAGGATGAAACATATACGTATGTAGATGAAAACAAATATTTATAATTATATATATATATATATATATAAAAATATATATAAATAAATATATATATAAATATATATATAAATATATATATATGTATAAATATATATATATATATATAAACATATATATATAAATAAACATATATATATAAATATATATATATAAATATATATATATATAAATATATATATATAAATATATAAATATATATATATAAATATATATA
>OY744543.1:73884939-73892439 GCA_963556195.1 Sepiola atlantica | reverse complement strand
TCATCCGCCCATGCATGGAGTATTGTTGCCAAATCTGGGCTGGTGAATCATCCACTAGTCCCTCCCTCTAAGACTGTTGCATTCTTGTGCCTTTTTTACAAGTACTTCAATGGATTGTGCTCCGATGAACTTTCTGCCATGCTGCCTCCCTCGACGAAAATACGCTACACGAACCAGACAATCAGCTAAGTCCCATACCTTCATTGTAGAGGCCCCCAGATGCCGGAGAGCCTTCTACTCCGATAGCTTCTTTCCTCGTGCTGTCGGCCTCTGGAACTCCCTCCCTGCTCACTGTTTCCAGACATCTCATTGCACAGGTCACAATTTGTGAGTCCTAAAACTTACTCCCTCATTCTCAGTGACATCCTGCTTTCTTTGGGGTGAACTATGATAAAAAAATACAAACATTCATAAATAAATGATTATATATATATATATATATATATATATATATATATATATATATATATATAGTGTGTAGATTTCAATTTTGTGTTGAGAATCTGAATAACAGAGCTCAATGTAATTTAAACAGAGCAAAACAGAATATATATATATATATATATATATATATATATATATATATATATATATATATATATATATAGACTCTATATTTTGATAACTTTTTTATACACACACTTTTACTTTCCATTACTTTATATTGTTTCTTAAATTTTTCAAATTTTGAATTTTGACTATTCCCCTGCCAACCTATCTATCTATGTAATTCCTCTAATAATAAGATTTTAATCTTTGAAAAGACAGGCTTAAGGAAAGAAAAATAAACATGTTTTTATGAAGTACACTTTGCATTGAACAATCGATGATTAAATAGATTTGTCATCCGCACGTCTTTATCTCTCTTCCTTCATTTATCTTTATATATATATATATATATATATATATATATATATATATATATATATATATATACACACACACATATATATATATATATATATATATATATATATATATATATATATAAGCTTATAAGATTTAAAAAATATAGATATGTGTACATATGTAACGATTTATCTATTTGTCTGTTATATTTTTTGCCTATATTTTTTATAATTTCCTTTGTCATTGCTTGCATCCCACATTATCTACGAGGCTTTCTCGTTTTTAATCTCAATTTGCCCGACGTTTGAATATATTTGTGTATGGAAGCAACAGGGTAGATCTAAAAGAGAAATAAGTAGGTAGCGTGGAGAGCCAATGCGTAGTATGATGAACGTGTTTGTTTTTGATTGTGTACATCCATAGATAACCATCCGATGTAAACGCTTTCAGGTCTCAGTAGACGAGCAAGACAAAGAAGGCAATGTCAATAGCAACTTTAACATTATTCCAAGCACACAAAGGCTGATAGACACTATTTAGATTGTGTTACTTGCGGAGTTAGTATATATATATACATATATATATATATATATACATATATATATATATACATATATATAACTATTACAGATATATGAACATAGAGTATAACAGATTATGTATATACATTTTAAGTATTAGTTTGATGATTTTCCTCGGGAATGAAACACAAACGTTTCTCGTTATCTTAGTTGACATAAGAATATTTTATACTAATTTGCTTGTTAACGTTACACCTGATCCAACAAATATATATATATATATATATATATATATATATATATATATATATATATATATATATATATATATATATATATATATACTAGCAGGACCTGTGTCTCGTCGTTTCCCGGGATAGATATAAATTAAATGAAAATACTGTAAGCGCATTAATTCGGCAAAAATGTGATTAAAGTAGGGTTTATCGATGTTTTTTATCAAACAAAATAGATTTCACTATGAGAATCTTTGAACTCTTTTTCTTTATTATTGAGCATGTGTGTTTTACATAAACTCCATTTACCTCTGTGCATCTCCCTCTAAGATTGTAAGTAACGGTTTATTCGACCAAAGAAAAACCACTGCCCCACCCAAGTAAATATGACCCAAGAATATCCGTGAAGGTTTCCAAGGTCAGTGAAGGAAAAATACTTCTAGATCGAGGCAATATCTTCTATCTCAATGCCGAGTTGCCATTTTGGTGGGAGATTGAATTTACTAACATTAAAAATCGATTTTTTTGTCTAACTCTGGTTTTGATTTGAATATATGGCGATTGATTTAAGGAATTTGTTGTGGTTATTTTGTTTTCGATTTATCGACTGTTAACTAATCTGCACTTTTACCATTGACTATGTTGTTGCTATTTCGTTGCCTCTCCACGAGGGGAGAGTTATACAATAATGATGTTAAATATTTTGAAAATCCATCTATTGCGGAAAAAAATTGCCGCAGTCTAGAAGGATTTCTTCTAAAATTTACAATTAAGCGAATGTAATAAAAATCAAAAATTGCTTCAGTCTAGAATAATTTCTCCTTCACAATATATATATATATATATATATATATATATATATATATATATATATATATATATATATATATATATATATATATATATATATATATATATTGTAACAGCAAGCAAACTGGAGCAACAATCTCGGACACGAATTATACCAATGAATATGTATTTATTTGCGTGCACGTGGCCCACGCTGAACTATAACATCGTTTCACCGTAAAACTCTATTCTTACCAAGCTACTTGCCTCAGTGCAAACATCCATCACATGCGGAACAAACGTCCGACTCCCATGTTGACTGATTCGAAAAGACCGCCTCTGGGCAAGCAGGCGGTGTCGAGGCACGACAGTTACCCTGTGCGAATCTCTTCCGGAAAAGGACGGTGCTGAATACAAAATGTTCCTGAATTATGACCGGCCAACATGTAAAACTCCTACGTTTACACACACACACACACACACACACACACGCACACACACACACACATATATATATATATAGAACCGCATTAAGAGAGAAGATCTTGGACGATTGGTATCTATATCCTATGTGACAGCCCATAAAAGATAATAAATTGTACGTGGCCTAACAATTTACTGCAGTTTCATAGCATTACCGATAAATTACTAGTGTACATAACTGGTCTCTTACGCTTGGCACTCATCCAGATTTAAGAGACGGTCAGATACACTTCTGATGATTGATTATTCTGTTAAGCTGCAATAAAATGTTCAGTTAAGTACAATATATCATCATTTACTATCGATATATAAGAAAAAGGGTAAACATATGTTTTGATATTATTTTGATTTAGTTGAAAGTTAAGCGTTTTTTTAAGCGAAGAATCAGAATTCTAGACCGTCTTCGAGTTTAGTTTGTGATAAGTGCTTTAATGTAGGCTTAATTTTAGATATTAATTTAATTTTCGCTTGCGTTGGAAATCAAATTAACGTTTCGCAACTTCGAATTGTCGCAATCAGATTTGCTTTCCAAAGGATGGCGTGGTGGACAAAGTAATCTGGAAGGGACATTGAGTTCGCCGTACTTACAGCCGGGTCTAACATTTCTAAAATAAAAAAATGGAATGGAATTCAACATTCATAGTTGGATGAAGATGATTTAATGAGTAGGTGGAGTATGCAATAAAGCAACTAATATCTCCGCCATGCTTACAGGGAGACTTGAAAGCGGGCCCCAACATTTTAGGGGTCTCATTTCTTACTTTTCTGCAAGAACTAAATGCACCTTGAATTGTAACTGGTATATTGCGCTGAAATTCTGGGTCTCAATTCTGGGTCAGTTCTAGGTCTCGATTCTGGGTCTCAATTTTTGGCTCTCAATTCTGGGTCTCAATTCTGGGTCTCAATTCTGGGTCTCAATTCTGGGTCTCAATTCTGGGTCTCAATTCTGGGTTTCAATTCTGGGTCAATTCTGGGTCTCAATTCTGGGTTTCAATTCTGGGTCTCAATTCTGGTCTCAATTCTGGGTGAATTCTCGTTCTAAATTCTGGGTCTCAATCCTGGGTCAATTCTGGATCTTAATTATGGGTCAATTCTGGGTTAATTCTGTGTTTCAATTCTGGGTCTCAATTCTAGGTCTCAATTCTGGGTTTCAATTCTGGGTCAATTCTGGGTCTCAATTCTGGGTTTCAATTCTGGTCTCAATTTTGGGTGAATTCTTGTTCTCAATTCTGGGTCTCAATTATGGGTCAATTCTGGATCTTAATTATGGGTCAATTCTGAGTTAATTCCGTGTTTAAATTCTGGGTCAATTCTGAATCTACCAATATTGGTCTCAAGTCTGGGTCATGTCTCGTTCTCAATTCTGGGTCTCAATTCTGGGTCTCAATTCTGGGTCGGTTCTAGGTCTCAATTCTGGTCTCAATTCTGGGTCAATTCTGGATCTCAATTCTTGGTCAATTCTGGCTCTCAATTCTGGGGCAATTCTTGGTTTCAATCTTGGGTCTCAATTCTGGGTCTCAATTCTGGGTCAATTCTGAATCTCAAACATTGGTCTCAAGTCTGGGTCATGTCTCGTTCTCAATTCTGGGTTTCAATTCTTGGTCTCAATTATGGGTCAGTTCTGGGTCTCGATTCTGGGTCTCAATTTTTGGCTCTCAATTCTGGGTCAATTCTGTGTCTCAATTCTGGGTGAATTATCGTTCTCAATTCTGGGTAAATTCTGGGTCTCAATTATGGATCAATTCTTAATCTCAATACTTGGTCAATTCTGGCTCTCAATTCTGGGGCAATTCTTGGTTTCAATTCTGGGTTTCAATTCTGGGTCTCAATTTTGGGTCTCAATTCTGGGTCAATTCTGAATCTCAAATATTGGTCTCAAGTCTGGGTCATGTCTCGTTCTCAATTCTGGGTTTCAATTCTTGGTCTCAATTATGGGTCAGTTCTGGGTCTCGATTCTGGGTCTCAATTCTTGGTCAATTCTGAGTCTCAATTCTTGGTCAATTCTGGGTCTCAATTATGGCTCAATTTTGTAGTCTCGATTCTGGGTTTTAATTATGGGTCTCAATCATGGGTAAATTTTGTAATCTCAATTCTGGGTCTCAATTCTTAATTTTCTACAAGAACTAAATGCAATCTTTGAACTCTTTTTCTTTATTATAGAGCATGTGTGTTTTACATAAACTCCATTTACCTCTGTGCATCTCCTGATGCGCGACACCAATTTTGTCTATGACATCTTTAAAAACCGACCGCGGTATGGCTACGACCATCTTACTGATAGCTTCCTTCAATTCTATGATGGTCCCGGGTTTCCATGCATAGCTCTGTCTGTAAGGTATATCGAGAGAGAGAGAGAGAGAGAGAGAGAGAGAGAGAGAGAGAGAGAGAGAGAGAGAGGGAGATGAATAGATGATGTACACTACAGTGAGAAGATTGGGAACGATACAAGGGATTAGCAAACTTTTTTTATTCAAGAGGACGTTTCGACAGGTATTTGTTGACATCTGACATTAGGACGGCTATGCTGCAGTCAGATGGAAAGCAGTTGCTCGATATTGTGTTCTACAGATTGAAATTTCTTAAACAGAAATTTTAGGGGTTGGGCCAATTTCTCCAGCCCCCCATCATTTTTTTTACTCTCCCCCAACCCTCAGAAATATTTTAAGTTTTAAAAAAAAATTTGGTTCGACCCCCTAAAAAATTTGGCCCCACGCCCCAAAAAATGTTTAACGCCTCAAAATCTTTACTCTCCCCCAACCCTGAGAAATATTTTAAGTTAAAAAAAAAATTGGGGCCGACCCCCAAAAAAGTTTGGCCCGACCCCCTAAAAAATTACATACTCCGTTGTATCGCATTGTATAATAGGAGAACCTTACAACTGGATGTCAGGTGGCTCACACTCTCTACTTCTGTGTGGCAGAACCTGCACTTGTTATTGTTGCTGAGACCACTGTGTGCGTGTGTGTATGTACATATATATGTGTGTGTATAGAAGGGCCTTAGAAATACTTAATATAGTACCCAGGCGCGATGCAACCCTACTCGGTAGGATGGACCCGTAGATTTTGTTAGATCATCCATCTAGAAGACGGAAACTCCGATATAAAACCTATGCTCTACATTGTTTCTCAGTTACTTTGCCTCGGCTTGTCACTGAAACAAGTCTTTGTAGAAGGAGAGCCTGCTCTGCGTGTCGTACAAGCAACATAATGTACAGATATCCCTAGAAAACCCACGGCGATAAAGATATAAGGTCGAGTTCGACTGTTCGTACTAGCAACGGGAAAATAAATACTCATTGTATTTATATCTTGTAGGGATGGCCTTCTGTAAAGAAGTGGCAATTATCAACTATCACATACACATATACACACATATACACAAACACACACACCCATATATATACACATATATATATATATATATATATATATATATATATATATATATATATATATATATATATATATATATATATATATATATTAGTACTTCATGTATCCACATAAAATATTATAAGGAGATATAATTTTTTATGTGTCAGTTTTCAGTATTTACTCGACACGTAGGTAGAGCTAGGTAGTAAGCAATGAAAATATATATGGCAATCAACGATTCCCCCCGGGGATGAAACACGGGAGCCTCTGTGTAGCTTGATTGCCATATACATTTTCATTGCTTACTATATATATATATATATATATATATATATATATATATATATACACATACATACATATATTTATGTAAAGAAGTGGCAATTATCAACTATCACATACACACATATACACAAACACACACACACACATATATATATATATATATATATATATATATATATATATATATATATATATATATATATATATATAACATTTTAGCCTGACGATTCCCCACGGGGATGAAACGCTAAAAGCCTCTGTGTAGCTCAATTGTCATAAATATATTTTTAATAAATTACTACCCGGCTCTACTCACGTATTGAGCACTGTTGAAGTAAATACTGAAAATTGATACATGAAAAATGATATCTCTTTATAACATTTTATGTAGATGCATGAAATAATATATATATATATATGGATCAATACCGCAGAAACCATAAGCTGGTTCAATAGAATTAGAAATAAAGATAAATGCTCTTTCATACAATTCGATATAGTTAATTACTACCCCTCAATAACCAAAGCACTCTTCGAAAATGTCATAGAATTCGCCACTCTCCTCTCTAATATCTCTGAAGACGAAATAAACATAATCAAAAAATGTCGAACCACAGTACTAATAAATAACAAAGAACAATGGACAAAGAAAGACCATTTCTCTTCATTCGATGTATCTATGGGCTCTCTTGACTCTGCCGAGGTAACAGACTTGGTTGGCCTGTACTTACTATACAACCTAACAAAAGATCTTGAAGTCGATTCAATCGGCCTCTACAGAGATGATGGCCTAATGTACGTGAAAAACACAAACGGACAAAAATGTGAACAAACCAAAAAAATAATATCCAAAGAAATGAAACGAATAGGCCTAAAGGCTGAAATAACATCAAATGTTAAACAGGTCAATTTCCTCGATATTACCTTCAACCTCAATAGAGATACTTATGAGCCCTATGC
>OY744543.1:73869939-73872439 GCA_963556195.1 Sepiola atlantica | reverse complement strand
AGACAGACAGACAGACAGACAGACAGACAGAGGGGAGAGAGAGACATACATACATATACATTGAGCTTTATATTATCACGATAGATTATTATTAAACGATACATCGCTTATCTTTAACTTAATATTAATATATATATATATATATATATATATATATATATATATATATATATATATATATCACAAGTTAGTTGTAAAAACCAATATAAAGCTGATATAAAGTAATTTAATTAAAACTTAAGCATTTCAGTGTTTGCTGTACACGGCTTTATATCAATCTGGCCTGGAAAATCATGTAATGGGTGTTTATCAAAATTAGAATAAAGAATTCTAGACATAACGTTTGGGATTATTATATCTTGATTTTAATCTTCTTAAGCGGACATAAAATTAATTTTACTTGTCTTGGGACTGGTATACTTCTTGTATATTATATATACACACACATCTCTTTCTCTCTCTCTCTCTCTCTCTCTCTCTCTCTCTCTCTCTATATATATATATATATATATATATATATATATATATATATATGTGGAATAAAAGAAACAATGTTTCAGACAAAATGTAAAAATAAAAATGGAATAAAGGATAAGCAAATCAACAACTAGCAACAAATATATATATATATATATACTAGCAATATATATATATATATATATATATATATTTTCCCCACTCATTCTTTTCAACATTCATTTCTATTTCTCCAACAAACACGGACGTCCACCCAGCAGTGGCCACTATTTCATTCTATTTTTCCTCCCAATATGTCTACTTTACATGTATCTGTACTTGCATGACATTTTTTCTCTATTTTATCATCCTGATGAAGTCTTATAAATAAAGACGAAACGTTGATGTACACATAAAAAAACATCCATTTTTTGGTTTTCCTTTTTCATTTTCCCATATATATATATATATATATATATATATATATATATATATATATATATATATATATATATATATATATATATATATATTTAGGCAAACATTATTAAATAACACTAAGTAATTAATAAACATAAAGCAAGTCCTAATTAATAATGAATTTCCCAATTATATGGTTGATGAACAAATAAAATTAATGATTAGAAATTTAGATAATCGTCTTAATAATAAGCTAAATAATTCCCACTACATAAATCTATTCTATTGTAACCAAATGCATCCAAACTTTAAATTGGATGAAAAAACTCTTAAAGATATAATACATCGCTATATATCCCCACCAATTCTGATGATAAAATACGATTTATCATTTATTATAAAAAAATGAAAACATCAAACCATGTTGTCAAAAATAACACTTCTCAAACCCAAAATACATTAGGAAGAACCAATGTAATATATCAGTTCCAATACCCTATGGGAGAATGTATCTCCGACAACAATAAAAAAAACTAATTCTTACATAGGTTTCACTTCCACTACACTATCCCGAAGACTCACCCTACATCTCTCCGACACTAGCTCTATATGCCAACACCTAAAAAACATAATTGTACCCCCTCCCAATATAGAAACATCCTTGTTAACAATACCAAAATAATACACCACCATACCAATATCAAAAAATTAAAAATACTCGAAGCCCTCTACATAAAAACTAAACATCCCACAATTAATAATGTCAATTATGAAACTAATCGCAACATTTTAAAGTGTCTAGCATAATAATTAACATTACCAAATTCTTAGCCATTAGGTAGTTATGCGTTTGAATTGTATGCACTTTCTTTAACGTCATCAATTTCTTAACGGTTTAAACAGTCAAACTTTTAAATCTCTCATATGTGTAGAACGCCATCACGCTCTCATGTACATTTCAACTTTACGACGCTTTTTTAAGTTATAATCTACTTGCGATTATAATTCAAAAATGAGCACAACAGTAAAGTCATAATTTGTGAAGACACTAAGATTAAAATCGAAAGTACTTGCAAAAAAGAAAAAAGAATGGAACAAGAAACCCATGGATCATATTTATATCAATTTGACCGAAACATTAGATGGACAATTCGGAAAATTGAAAAAATAAAAAAAAGTCGCATCAAACAAAACCACTCCGTGTTATTTAATAATGTTTGCCTAAATGAAAATATGCTGCCTAAATACACACAATATATATATATATATATATATATATATATATATATATATATATATATATATATATATATACATGGGAAAATGAAAAAGGAAAACCAAAAAAAAATGGATGTTTTTTATGTGTACATCAACGTTTCGTCTTTATTTATAAGACTTCATCAGGATGATAAAATAGAGAAAAAATGTCATGCAAGCACAGATACATGTAGGGTAGACATATTGGGAAAATAGAATGAAATAGTGGCCAACTACTGGGTGGACGTCCGTATTTGTTGGAGACTATTTCATTCTATTTTTCCCAATATGTCTACCCTACATGTATCTGTGCTTGCATGACATTTTTTCTCTATTTTATCATCCTGATGAAGTCTTATAAATAAAG
>OY744543.1:73857439-73864939 GCA_963556195.1 Sepiola atlantica | reverse complement strand
CAGGCAAATTTTAAATAGCCAGAGTGCTCAAATTCTCGAGCGCTGTTTTTTTCCCACTTTCCCGACCTTGTGTCACATCTTACCTTGTGGGAGGAATATAAATAGAAGCAATAAACTAACCCCTTTCCCAAAGGTTGAGAAGGCAAAGCCTGGGAGAGTGGACCTCCTAGAACAGCACAGAACAATCCCTAAGACCGGCGGAATCAATGGCCCGAAGGCCAAGACGGTGTTCATAAAAATGAAACAAAAGTCAAATAGGATTCATGCGTGATCCTAAATGCAAAAGAAAACAGTGTTTTCCGACTGCGCCGATGAATAAAAGTAAAAATGTGCACCCTCCCAGGATTTGCCTCCCCTCTTTGGGGAGAAGTAAGTTTATTGCTTACTGCCTGAGGCGCTCCTACCGGGGAATGCCAACGGGGCTGCCCAGGCAAATTTTAAATAGCCAGAGTGCTCAAATTCTCGAGCGCTGTTTTTTTTCCCACTTTCCCGACCTTGTGTCACATCTTACCTTGTGGGAGGAAGATAAATAGTAACAGTTTAACTGCACGCAACTGAGGCGGGGTAGAATTCGAGGGGACTGAAGACATTTTTACGGGTATTTGTTACCGGAATGTAACGCACACGTGATGTTCAGTAATCACTACAGCCCCCAAAAAGGCCCGACTTTATGTCACACCAAACCCTCATGGAGAGGCAATTAAATACAAATAACACTAGTCTTTCTCTGCTTGTCCGGACTCTGTTTCCGGTCGTCTTGGATTTCTCTTGTCACTGGACTTGAACAATTCCGGATAAAGAAAAGTGCAGTTCGGAATTGTGCACCCTTATTCCATTATTAACTCGTCGTGTGCACCCTTATTCCATTATTAACTCGTCGTTGAATAGGCACCCTTTCAGGGGATATCCATTTTCTATCGACACAGAAGAAAGCCCGTCAAGCATGAATGCGCAAACGCTTATTAATAGCTATTTGCCCCTATTTTCTGCTTCCCCATAGTTTTATGTGGGGGATATCCAGCTCCCCCGAAAAGGAGCTACTAGATAGGGACAAAAATAAAAATGACCTCAGTCTGGAAAGATTCCTCCCCCCCGTCTTACCAAAAAAAAAAACCCACTTTGATCCAAGCCCGAAGTTCGGTTAGTAGTCGAATTTGTCAGGACATTAAAGGAACCTTTTAACCAAGATCAAAGTGTAGTATCTGTTCCGATGGATACTGCACCCCATAGACTGGTATTGTCTTGGCCTTCGGGGCTTGATTTACGCCGGTCTATGAGTCTGTCCTGTGCAGTTCTAGGAGGTCCACCCTCCCAGGCTTTGCCTTCTCACCCTTTGAGAAGGGGGTAGTTTATTGCTTATCGCCTGAGGCGCCCCTACAGGGGAATGCCGACGGGGCTGCCCAGGCATTTTTTAGGCCAGAGTGCTCACCTTCTCGGGCGCTGACTTTTCAAATCCCACTTTCCCGACTTTGTGTCACATCTTACCACTGTGGGAGTTAGATAAATAACTTAAAGGAAAACTAGTTGCCTATCTATCTATCTATCTATCTATCTATCTATCTATCTATCTATCTATCTATCTATCTATCTTGTGTCTTCCAATCGTAGGCGTGTCCCTTTTTCTTCCTGAATAGATGACTCTCCTCTTGAGGAGAAATCGACTCTGAAACTTCTTGGTCTTTCTCTCTCATCAAATCTTCCTTAGAGTTCATACATTAGATCCGTTGCTCTTTCTGCTTCCCGTAAAGTCAGGGTTCTCTATTGCTCCTAAACACTTTCTCACACCTGGGGCTATTCGTCATCTCTACAATCCTGTATGGAGTTAGGGGACTTGATAAGGTTCAGAAGCGTATCTTTAATTTGGTTGGCCCTACCCTTTCTTTCGATTTGATTCCTCAAATCATCTTCAGTCCTCGCGAAAGAGGAAAGAAAATGGGACAAGAAACCCACGGAACTTACATACAACAATTTGACTGAAACACTAAATAGGCGATTCGGAAAATTTAAAAAATAAAAGTCTTATCAATCAAAAACACTCCGTGTTATTTAATAATGTTTGTCTTAATGAAAATATGCTGCCTAATAACATTATATATATATATATATATATATATACTTTCCTTGAACTTTGAATTCTAATAAAATTTCATTGACACCTTATTTTATTACTTCATTTTATATTATAACATATATAATATATATATATATATATATAATATATATATATATAATATATATATATATATATATAATATATATATATAATATGTATATATAATATATATATATATTATATATATATAATATATATAATATATATATATATGTATGTATAAATATTTAAGTCTTATTTCTTAATATTAAAGTGTTTTTGTTAAATAAATAATTGTCTATCTTTCAATATATATATATATATAATGTGTGTATGTAATATATATATATATATATATATATATATATATATATATATATATATATATATGTATATACATATTTATTTATTTATCTTTTATTTTTTGATGTGTTGATATTTTTTATATTTATAATATAAAACTAAAAATAATACATTAATCACTTAAATAATAGTGTCATGGATTCGTCCAAACACTTTAAAATGCAACAACATTTTTGTGAGTAACGGATAAATTTTATTAGACAGACGAACAGCGCAGGTAAAAAATTTTTATTTTATTTATTTATTTTTATTTTTTTTTTTGATGTCTTAAATAACTAATATAAGTTAGCAAAACATTTATATGGAACAAAACGTAGATTTAGTATAAGGAACGTTTATGTTTTTGTCTTTTAAGGGAAGTGGGGTCTGATCAACTCTGCTGGGAAGCCATGAAATTAAATACTGTCTTGTTTTTAAATTCCCGAAACAGTTTTTCATGGTAAACAACTGATGATCCCTTAAAATAGTGTTAGAAACTAACTAATATAATAACTGTAAAAAATAAATTGACTTACATGAGTGATTTTCCACTGGAAGACTTGAGACTATAAGTTTTTTGTTTTTTTTTAATTTATTATTTTTTTTTTAATATATAGTTTTAATGGTTGAGAAACTTCCGAGACTATATATTGGGTATTTGGATATGCATGGTTAGGTTTCCTTCCTCTTATTTGAATACCTTTCTGGCACCAAAGGTGCTTAAGTTTTCATCCTGATAAAACATAATGTATAAAAATAATAGTATTAACTATTGTTACTAAAACGAGATTGCAAGCTAAGTCTGGGCAGCCCTCAGAACTAGTGAGTTCCCCTAGGGCTAATCCCCCAAGGAGGTCGGGCAGATTTCGACAGGGTAAAGCCGTTGTCATTAGAGACACTGAAGTAGGAGCTCCTTCTTTCGAAATGGCAAATGGGACTTGTCCGACCGATAATAATTTTAACATTGCTCCCTGTGGAGCTTCGTTATGCAAAACTTGTGATATTCTAATAACATCTAAAGAATATCAATCTAATGTAACTAAAAGAATCTATCCAGTCCTAAATCATTCGGGGGAAGATTTGTCGTGTAGGTCACAAAATTTAGTTTACTTATTATCTTGTAAAAATTGTAATTTACAATATGTAGGCGAAACAGTACTACCTTTAAATAGACGGATGAATTTGCATAGAACTAGTAATAAAGGCTGTGTCCATGTAGTAAACCACTTTAAAGAAAAAACCTGTGGAAAATCGTCTTTTTCAATACAGATTATTGAAAAATTTACAGATAATGGATATGATAGTTCTGGTAAGGTAGATAATAATACGCTTAAAATGCGTCTAAATAAAGAAGATGAAATAATTAAGAAAATGCGAGTAATTTATCCATATGGTCTAAATGTAAAAATAAAAAAAGATAATTTACAAGACGAATCAGAAAATGTAGGGCGATTGTATCCAGCTTTGCCTCGCTACGGTACTAGAGATAGAACACATGTAAATAGGAACAATAGAGAATCTGCCGTTTCATGCGAAGAATTTTTAAAGAAAACTAAAGAGATTATCATGAATAATATTTCCGAGTCTTTTAATTACATTAGAAAACTTCTTAATAAAACCAAGAAAAAGGTATTAAAAGACATAGCATCTAAGATATTATTAAACCCGGATATGATATATAGGATAGAAGAACTTCCTCAATGGTATGAGTATATCATGGATATAATCGATACAAAATTATACAAGCCACCTGCTGAGTGTATAAAAAATAAACCTCGAAATGTTTGTGTAGTCCTATATGAAAATAAAGGATTTGATGATATAAATCTGCCTAAAATATTTAATAATCCAGAAATCATTCAGTCACTGCCCAATGAACTTAAAAAAGAGGAACAGAAACCAATAGTAACATATAAACTAGGGCAAACTATCCGGAATAAGGTTTTTAACTATAAACAAACTGTAGAGAATTTAAATATTAATGATAATGATGAAATGTATATACCATCATGTGAATGTGAATCCTCCCCTTTATGTAATACTGACATAGGGCATATAATTACCGGTAATCTAGCGATAGTTAAAAATTCTAAATTAAGAAAACTCTTAAGTAAAGGCCCAAACTATAGAGAACCTAAATGTTTAAATTATGCGAAATGTGTTAAGGAAATAAATAAAGCGTTAGATAATTTCACTGCATCCATGTCTAAAAAACATAAACTATTACACTCTACATTTGACGCATGGAAAAATAATGTACTTAGATTCGTAAATAAAAAAGTAGAACGTTTAAAAGAATTTAAACACCCTAAAAGAACGAATCCCCTCCTTAGAAATCCACAAATAACGACGGAGCTTGAAATGCTTCAAAATAGGTTTGTAATAGTTCCTATTGATAAGGCGACAAATAACATAGCTTTTATCTGTAAAAAGTATTATATACAACGCTTATTGCTAGAAGTAGGAATAATAGGTGAAGTTTCAGATACTTATAAATTAAGTAATAATAAAAGCGATAACATTATTATAAACAATACTGTTATTTGTGAAAAATTAGGATTAAAATTAGAAGAAAAATACAAAAAACTTCCATCTATGTATTGGATACCTAAAATGCATAAAACACCAGTTGGCGCCCGTTTCATTGTTGCCTCAAAAATGTGCATCACTAAACCTTTAAGTAAGGCTGTGTCTAAAATCTTTAAATTAATTATAAACCAAATAAATAATTTCCATAAAAAAGTAAATTCTATAGTAATATAAACCTATTTTGGGTGGTAAATAATTCCGATCTAGTAAAAGAAAAATTAGATCGTATTAATTCTCGTAAACAGGCTAAATCAATCTCGACATACGATTTTAGTACATTATATACAAAAATACCCCATAAAGAACTTATTAAAGAATTAGGTAATACTGTAGATTTAGCTTTTGCAGGAGGAAAAGGTAAATACATAGACTTTGCAAAATCTAAAGCCTTTTGGTGTAAAAATAAAAATGGTAAGACGAGTGTATCCAAAACTGGTCTGATAATGCTTATAAGTCACCTTATAAAAGAGAGTTACTTTCAAATAGGGAATAAATTATTGATCCAAACAATAGGTATTCCAATGGGTTTGGATCCGTCTCCATTTTGGGCAGATCTATATTTACATAGACTGGAATATATATATATGTCATCACTAATAAAAAATGATATATCTAGAGCGTATAGTTATCATGGATGTAGGCGATATATTGACGACCTTGTTTGCATTAATGATAGCGAAGAGTTTGCAAATACTAAACATTTAATATATCCTAAAGAGTTAAAATTAAACTGTGAACATAAGGGAACACAAGCTACTTTTCTTGATTTGGATATAAAAATTGAAGATAAAATATTTATCTATAAACTGTTTGATAAAAGAAATTCATTCCCTTTTCGTATCGTGCGAATGCCATATAAAAATAGTACTAGCCCTGTGTATATATTTTACGGGAGTATTATGTCTGAATTTCTGAGAATTGCTCGTGTTACCTTAAAATTAGTAGATTTCATGCCCCCAATTTCTGATCTAATAATAAGAATGATTAACCAAGGTGGCGATCAAAATAAAATATTTGGACAATTAAATAAGGTAATTACTCGCCATCCTGATGCTTTTAAATCTTATCAAATTAATCAAAATAAACTGATAGAACAAATCATAGTATATATAAATAGAAATTATATAATATGAATAAACGTATATATAACACATCTGCTAATTATAATAAGAAAAACAATAAAAATACAGTAGAAAGAAAGAAAGAAATGTTAAAAAAGAAGAAGAAGAAGAAGAAGAAAACCGTTCATAACTATGAACGCTGATTTTTAAACACCGGGAGTTGGTAAATAAGAAGAAGAAAAAGAGAACAAATTAACGGTTAACTTACAGACGCAGATTTGAAACAATGAGAAAAGAAAAAAGTCGACAGTTGTGAACGCAGATTAGAAAAACTATAGTGAACAAGGAAGATTAATATTTATTTGCGGTTGACAACAACGGGGAGATGGACAACAAAGTAGGACGAGGGAGAAAAATAGGAACTAAAGGTATATATATGTATGTGTGTATGTAATATATATATATATATATATATATATATATATATATATATATATATATGTATATACATATTTATTTATTTATCTTTATTTTTTGATGTGTTGATGTTTTTTATATTTATAATATAAAACTAAAAATAATACATTAATCACTTAAATAATAGTGTCATGGATTCGTCCAAACACTTTAAAATGCAACAACATTTTTGTGAGTAACGGATAAATTTTATTAGACAGACGAACAGCGCAGGTAAAAAATTTTTATTTTATTTATTTATTTATTTTTTTTTTTTTGATGTCTTAAATAACTAATATAAGTTAGCAAAACATTTATATGGAACAAAACGTAGATTTAGTATAAGGAACGTTTATGTTTTTGTCTTTTAAGGGAAGTGGGGTCTGATCAACTCTGCTGGGAAGCCATGAAATTAAATACTGTCTTGTTTTTAAATTCCCGAAACAGTTTTTCATGGTAAACAACTGATGATCCCTTAAAATAGTGTTAGAAACTAACTAATATAATAAATTGACTTACATGAGTGATTTTCCACTGGAAGACTTGAGACTATAAGTTTTTTTTTTATTTATTTTTTTTTTTTTATATAGTTTTAATGGTTGAGAAACTTCCAAGACTATATATATATATATATATATATTATATATATATATATATACATATATATATATATATATATATATATATATATATATATATATATATATATATATATATATATATATATATATATATATATTTGGATTTTTCACTTAGAAAAAATATTATCTGTGAAGACCGGGATTATTCCAATAAAAACAAGCTCGATGATACTCGATTACAGGGTACAGAGCTCGATGATATATATATATCTATAAGCTTTCAAAAAATCACATATATATATATATATGGAGAGAGAGATATAATTATTTATTTATTTCGCTCTAATCATTGTATTTACCCCCTCCAAGATGTTAAAAA
>OY744543.1:73829939-73849939 GCA_963556195.1 Sepiola atlantica | reverse complement strand
AAAGCCTGTGTAACTTAATTGCCATAAATATATTTTCATAACTTACTATATATATATATATATATATATATATATATATATATATATATTTACTTATTTATTTATTTATTCATTTATATACACATAAAAGTAATTCCTGTACGCGTTTCATAGTTTTACGAATCGTCAGCACGGCTCGGCTTTGACAGGGGCTTGTAATATATATATATATATATATATATATATATATATAAAATATGAAACTAAAAGTATACGTTTAGAGAATTGAACCCATAGTGAACTGATTCAAGCTCAATATACGAGATAGAGCAATTATAAAGATAAATGAAGGAATTTGTGTGTGTGTGTGTTTCTTTCATTTTGAAAATTTTTTTCTTATCTTTCTGTTTTTGCTGGGATGGGGCATCCTACCGGATTCCAAACATTCATCGGCTATTTCAGACACTCCAGCCTAGAGATCTTTTTAACATTCTAAGCGTCCCTTCAAGTGCAATTGTTTGTATTTCTCTTGCACTCGGTTCACCGGGTATACTCGACCGATAGCTTTTGAAATTCTTTTTCATTAGTCCTGTTGCTCCTATAATTACCGGGATGATGGAGTGTGTGTGTGTGTGTGTGTGTGTGTGTGTGTGTGTGTGTGTGTGTGTGTGTGTACATTCGAATGTGTTGATATACGTATTTCAAACTTACCTCTTTGGTCAAGTGCTGTATTCGTAGTAGTTGTAGTAGTAATAATAGTAGTAGTAGTAGTAGTAGCCGTGACTTGTTTAAAGTTCCCTGTCCGCCAGGGTATTAAATTCTCTACTCAATCCACACTCGCGTATTTCCCCTTTTTTCCATGAAAATCTTTTCGAAAAGTTTAAGTAAAGAATCGGTGTTTGAAGAAACGTTTCACATTAAGGACATTCCTTGCTCCCGTGCGCTTCTTTGATCATTTTGTCTTTTTATTCTTGTTTTGGCTTTTATTTACTTTTCTTTTTTTTTAATTATTTGTACTCCGCTTACACTCTCTGTTTCATATATATATAAATATATATATATATATATGCATATATATATAAATATACGTTTTTTTTTTTCAATTCTTTATTAACCCCTCTTTTTAAATTATTTTTTCTTCTTTTTTTCTTTGTTGTTGAGGCGGTATTAGACCCGCGGCCCAAGCGGCCGCACGAACGGGCAGCGATCGGAGCGGAGAGACGCGACCACCGATACAACTAGTGACGACAACGTGGAAATGGGCACGAAAGAAGAACTGAGTCGAGAAGAGGACGAACAGCAGATGCCTCTCGCGGTCATCAGCATCACCAGCAGCACGGCCACCATCATCATCACCAGATTAACGATCATCGTAGTCGTCGTAGACATCCGCGGAATCGTCATCATCATCAGCGTCGTCGGCGTCGTCATCATCATCGCCATCATCTTCAGCACCAGAGGGGGTGGGGGTAAGAAGGAAAGGATGAAAAGATAGAATTAATACAAAAAAAAAAAAGATGAAAGGTGTCACTTGAGACGGCGGTAGAAGTTAGACTGGCATAGATAGATAGATAGAATGGGGTAGATAGATAGATAGAATGGGGTAGATAGATAGATAGATAGAATGGGGTAGATAGATAGAATAGGATAGATTTCTCTATATAGATCTCTCTCTCTCTCTCCCTCTCTCTCTCTCTCTCTCTCTCTCTCTCTATATATATATATATATAGGATAGATCTCTATATGTAAATAGATAGATCTCTATATGTAGATAGATAGATAGATCTCTATATGTGATCTCCCTCTCTCTCTCTCTCTCTCTCTCTCTCTCTCTCTCTCTCTCTCTATATATATATATATATATATATATATATATATATATATATATATATATATATATATATACCGTATTTCTTAATTGGGAGAGTTTCCCAGCAGAGTGTTCAATTATTAATGCAAAAGTAAAATTAACTAAATAATTAATAAGAGCATGATATTTATTAATATATATATATATATATAGATAGATAGATCTCTCTAGATAGATAGATAGATAGATAGATAGACAGATATGTAGACAGAGCGTATATTATTATTTGTTTTTTTTAATTTTTATTATTTATTTTTTAATTTTACACACATAAAAGTAATCCGTGTACGCGTTTCATAGTTTTTACTTAAGCAAATGAACGTATTTGCTATATATATATATATATATATAAAATATTTGTTGTTGTTTATTATATATATATATAGATTGATAGATACAGACACTAGGAGAGTAGAAAGTGAATTCAAAATTAGAAAGCTAGATAGAGTATATATATATATATATATAAATTGACTGAGATCGATAAACTAGGATATATATGTAGTTGTATCAAACGCTGTTTTTATAGGGCAGAGTGCTCAATATATGTAATAGAGCTGATGTAGATCTAAGTTTGTAAACATGGAGTCAACGACGCATGGTGTCGAGTAGTTTCTCGCCTCGTGTTCTTCAGGCCATGTGATTTATATATCAGCTGACCTGACGAATTCCTTCGTGGAATGACACACACATATTTTTTTGTAGGCTTACTTGCCATAAGTATACGTTTATACTACATCTACTAATATATAAATATATATATATATATATATATATATATATATATATATATATATATATATATATATATATATATATATATATATATAAATTGACGAAGATAGCTTGATATGAACGGACGAGGATAGATAGATAGATTGGGGAGTATTAGTATTATTATGACGATGATGATTACTATTATTATTATTATTATTATGACGATGATGATTACTATTATTATTATTATTATTATGACGATGATGATTACTATTATTATTATGACGATGAGTATTACTATTATTATTATTATGACGATGATGATTACTATTAGTATTATTATGACGATGATGATTACTATTATTATTATTATTACGACGATGATGATTACTATTATTATTATTATTATTATTATGATGATGATTACTATTATTATTATGACGATGAGTATTACTATTATTATTATTATGACGATGAGTATTACTATTATTATTATTATGACGATGATGATTACTATTATTATTATTATTATTATTATGACGATGAGTACTATTATTATTATTATGACGATGATGATTATTATTATTATTAGTGGTAGTAGTGGTTGTCGTAGTAGCAGCAGCAGCAGTAACAACAGCAGCGGTAGTAGTTGTTGCAGTACTCGAGCGAAGATGGTTGGTTATGGTTTACTTTAATGTTATTACTGGTTGTTATTGTGCATCTTCGCGTTTGTCAGCTGTTAAAAAAAGCATGATGCCTCGTCAAAGAACGAGAGCAGACGAGCACATTCCCGTGTAACCAGTTTCCTACGGCTGATTCAACGTCGACTGTCGCGCCCCCTGGCGGAGGTGAATCTGTTGGCCGTTTCCGAAAAGGACAAGAAAGAAAACAGAGATGCTACCAAGAGAACTGGTTTTGGTTCGACGGGCGAAATTCTTCGTTTGGTCCCAAATTACCAAAATGAAGCGGCGGTGTAAATTCCATGTCTTTTTTTTTCTTTCTTTTTTATTCGAGTTCTTTTAATAATTTTTTTTTTCTTTTCTTTTTTATTCGAGTTCTTTTAATAATTTTTTTTTCTTTTCTTTTTTATTCGATTTATTTAATAATTTTTTTTTTTTCTTTTATTCGAGTTCTTTTAATAATTTTTTAAAATTTTTTTTGTTTTTTATTCGAGTTCTTTTAATAATTTTTTTTTTTTTTGTATATCGTTTGTGCCTGGTTACGTTTTTTTTTTCTTTTTTCTTTAAATTATTTTTTTTCTTTAAATTCTTTCCGCACTCGTGTGCTTTGTATCGGTATGTGGTACTGTTTCCTTCGTGGCTTTAGCGAGATATCTCGTTAGAATCGCGTTTATTTGGTCATTTTTCTCTTTCGGCACTATCTTCGTACGATGATGGGTCTGATTTGAATTCCTCTTCGTCCATTTTTAACCGGGGTTTCTCTCTGTTTTTCTTCACTTTTACGCTAGGACGTTTTTCTCTGTCTTTTACGACTTTTCTCATTATTATCTCTCTCTCTCTCTCTCTCTCTCTCGTTCTCTCTCCCTCTCTCTCTCTTTTTTCTCTCTCTCTCTCTCTTTCTCTCTTTCTATCCCTCCCCCTCTCTCTCTCTCTTCGTTTCCTTTCTTCCTTTCCTTTTCAAATCTTTTTATCTTTTCGGCCTTTTTCTCTTTTATTTATTCCCTGTCTTTCATTCTTTTTTTCTTATTTGGGTTATGGTTAGGGTTCAACCACTTGTCTCTTCTTCTCTCCTATACTCCTTCGAATGTTTACCTGTCCACTTCCGTAAAAAGCAACCTTCACGATTCAGGTAAAAAAAAAAAAATAAGTAAAATAAATTCCTATGACATTAATCTAATGTCTGTCTTTGAGAGAGGCAACCACGTCCTTTTGAAGACATTAAAAAAAAACTCACGAAAGCCTCTGTTACTGTCTCGCTGCGGCCAGTCTATCCCGCCAAACCGTTTCATGTAAGCTCGGGTAGTCACTCTATGGTGCAGTCTTGAGAAAGATATACACTGCGTTAGAGGGGGAGAGGAATGGAAATAGAGATAAAGGTATATAATTTCTCCCAAAATAGGGGGGGGGGGAGATGTAGTTGGCATCGGACTGGCACAGAACAACTGTCAGACAGAAACGGCGAGGAGAGGTGCGAACGAAGTCGATTTTTACCCTCGTTCTGCATAGAATGGTCGATTCGACAATCAATGTGATGCACCTACTTAGAGATACATTTACATACACAGGATAGTGAACAAAACTTATCGCACACACCCACGCACAGACACACACACACACACACATAGTCACCTATTTCCAGTGTTTATGCCAATAGTGCTCAATACATTAATTACAGATTCATTATTTACCCACTAGGAGTCTTCACACGAATCATTATCAGCCATTGCTAACTGGCAATACCAAGTTGTGTTCCCTGGAGTCTGAGTGACAACAAGTCTCCTTAGATTTCCAGCGCTCTCTGTTTCTTTAGAAAATCATTGCAAATAACTTTGCTTTATCGCCACAGCCGTTTACTATTGTTGGTTCTATATACACAGAAAAGAGAATGGGACGTATTGTACACCAGCATATATACTCAGATATTTCCAGTGTTTATTCTAATAGTGCTCAATATATTAATACAAATTCATTATTTACTCTCTAGGAGTTTACACGCGAGACATTATCAGTGGTCGTTTACTGGCAATAACAAATGAGCTTCCCTCAGGATATAGTGACAACAAGTCATTGAAGATTCTGTTTTTTAAGGTAATCACCCCAGACAAGACATGAAGCCACTTGAAGTAAGGAGCTAACAAGAACAAATATGATTATCGCAAAGACAGGAGATGCCTATTGGCCTCAGTCTTGAAAAGACCAAGGTTATAGTAGGAGAAAAACAGTCAGCAGGAAGAGAGTTCCACAAGCCTGCGGTCCTTGGAAAGAAGCTACTGGAATAGGAAGCTGTATTACAATGAGGTATCAAAACAGCGAATTGATGGAGACCACTAGACCAACGAGCTGGAACAAAAGAAGCGGGAAATACATCATATAATTCTGAAGAGCACATGCAATAATAGTATTTATAGAAAAGACTGAGACTAGCAACATCACGTCGGTGTGAGATAGAGGGTGTAGAGAAGAAGAAAAGGGGAGGGCTAATCAAATTACAGACGCGTTTCTACACCTTATCAAGAACCCTCAAATGGGACAGGGAGTCACCAGTCCAAATATGACAAGAGTACTCCATACATGGTCTGATTGTAGATTTTTAGAGATAGAAAATAGCTTCAGGTGTGAGAAAGTGTTTGGAGCGATTAGGAGAACCGACTTTACGAGAAGCTGAAAAAGAAATGGATTTAATGTATGAACTCTAAAAAACATTTGATGAGAGAGAAAGACCAAGAAGTTTAAGAGTCGATTTCTCCTCAACAGCAGAGCCATCCATGAGAATCAATTTGCCTTGTCGCCAAAGCCGTTTACCGTTGATATTTCATTAATAACAACCGCTGACTTTCTCTTAAATTTTAGTGGCAATTGTGATACTATCGTGACCGAGGGGTGTCTTCACGTAAGGTCAGGGTTCGAAGCATTATCTTGACGCTATCAGTCATCGAACTATTGTGGGACCACAACAGTCACATTCGTTCGGACCAGTTTCTCGTCCATAGTCTTGAGCGCACGTTGTAATTCAGATTCCTAAGATCTAAGAAGGAATCGATTCGTTCCAACGAAGGGGCAGCGCAAGCACCTGTTAGCATCGGTTTAACTTAATTATTAATTCTCTGCAGGCTTGGAGAATTCGTAGTTGTCTTGCATTCATGGATTATTGAGTTTGCAGCTTAAATGGAATGATGAATAAAAAGAAGACTTTGTTCTTTTTCTCATAAAATATATAATTTATTTCTTAAGATTCCATTTCACTCCATTTATTCGCCGCTAATCGTTATGACCAATTCTTTCGTACAACACTGAAAGATAATTCACTACAGAATAATAGAGAGAAAGCAAATTCGAAATAGATTGTCAACCAAACAGGCGCCCATCCTACACTTGGTGTAAAGAAGAAAAACAACAGATTATTTAAGAATTTAAAGGGGGGATCAGTTTCGTATATAAATTCAATGTAATATGATCCGCTATTTCCGGGCCAGTCTATAGTTTTTCTTTTCATATGGGAGCTCAATTTACTTCGTTTTTTTTTGTGGTGGGGGCCATCTTTTATGTATGGTTTTGTGCCTTTGCCAATTGGACATATCATTAGTGAGAACAAATGTTTGGTCTACTTCCCTAAATATTAGTCAAGGAACATTTTACGTTAAATTTATTATATATTTCCACTCTAAATTCTGAAAATAAAGTTTCCCTTCTTTCACTATTCTACGGTGTTCCACTTGGTGTGTTGACCTTTCCCGTGAAAATTAAATAAATAACTTATTTAAAATTAGCTAACTTATTAAATACCTTATCATAAATTTAAAGCGTAAAGAAACGACTTAAAGGTCTGGTTAATATTGTTACAACACATAAACTACGAGATTGTTGGGTACTTATGCCGTTTACGTACCGTCTGAAACCGCCAGGTTACATAAACCGCCGGTAGATGCCGACGAAACGTCGCCTCCTCTCCATATTAAGAATGGGTTTCGAAATAATAACGTTATTATTTCAGAACCCATTATTAACATGCCGCTTTCTTAACTATTCTTTACTTCTATCTAACAATTTAATAAACAAACGATACCGTAAAAATTGAATTAAACTTGAAAATCTTATCTACAAAAATTAGAGAAAAAAAATCACCAGGTACGTAAAGCTACTTCTAAATGCTGTTTTATTTTATATCTAAATGTTGTTTCCTTAATTTTTCAAGTTTTGATAGCGTCTTTGTTAAAAAGGTCACACACTTTTCTGTTCGGCATCTTCCGCTGGTTTATAACCTGCCGGAAGATGCCGACGAAACTTCGGTTTTAGCACGGAGAAGAATTAATCCTGAGTAGAAATCAAGACTGAGACGGATCATGATAGTTACCCTCATTCGGAGGAAATCGACGAAGAAACACAACGTATGGGGAAGGGGTTAAAAAAAAACAAAAAACAAATGAAAGCGGCTGTAAATACATATGGAAACTTGATAATAGCAGTTATAAGTGTATATTTGTAAATCTGAATTTAATTGAAGGTTCAAAGTAATGTATTATGTAAATGAGGAAGCCCGTCTAGTGTCTAAACAACGTTTATTAAGGGTATATAAGGCCGTTGAAATCTATTAATTTAAGTAAGATTCTTGCCACATTTTCACTTCTAATCGCAGCCTCGTCTTGAAATTTCGTTCTTCTCTAATCTAACAATTTTATTTAATGTTATCTAATGTAAATTTAATTAATTAATAATAGTTTCCTAATTCTACAGGTATACAAATATTATGAACGCTGACTTGAAAAGCTTAATTAATTAAATGTTAATTACTCGAGCCCCCCCCTCCCCGCTCTCTTCTGTTTACAAAAATTCCCCAGGACGGACAGACAGACAGACAGACAGAGAAGGTGCTCGTTATATTATAACGGGTGTAAAAATCGCAAATAAAAAAAAAATATTGGGTGTTATTGTAAAAAGCGACGAAGAAAAAAGAAAGTGTGGTTGATAGTTTTCAAAAACTAGAAAATTGCATTTTTTAAAAGAAATTTGTTGTGAAAACATTTTAAGTATTTACCCATGTCTGGAGTAAATCGACAAATGCAAAGTACTGAAATGGTTTGACAACAAAGTTTCATGCAAGGAAAAAATATAGCGTAAAAAAATTTACGCCCAACCGTTTCGTAGATAATTGAAAACTACGTCAGGAAAATCGGATAAAAACTAAAAGTAAGAAAAAAAAGAAATCTCTAATTAAAGATACTGACGGGACGTACGGTGCGAGATGTTTATTAATAGAAACTGTAGCGACAACCTGTCTATTCGATATGAATTCCGATATTCCTATATTCTGCGAATAACATCCGGGCGAATTGTGGGAAGAAAAAGAAAATGAGGAAGCGTTTATTATTTATATTTAACATGTAGTGTAATATGTATGCAATTATGAATGAAGAAAGGTGGAACAAAAACGGTGCCTAAATGGTATGTAGCCTATAAAAAAGTGACTCGGTGGTGAATGTAACACTAGTTGACAGAATGTAAAATTAATGGATGTTTTCTAGAAATTGCTTCGCAGAACGGTTTATCTTAAGAAGTCCTCGGTTATTTTTCTATTGAGACAGGGGAAAATCAAAATTACTTTATGTATATAAAAGTATATAAGAAATAATAGACGTATACGTAGATACCTAAACACTATTATTATTTATAGCTATTCAACTGAGCTAACACACCAACAAAACTAAGTTCACACTTTCATAACTACACATTCTCAACACATAATTACCAACATATACAAACCCACACAGTCACACACATTCATAAACCGACATTCCTATATATATATATATATATATATATATATATATATATATATATATATATATATATATATAAAAATTGAAATATAAGCATTATTAGCAATACAAAATTAATTTTTTTTTGTTTTTTTACATTAATCCAATCAATTTCGGAATAAAATTCCTTCCTCAGGGGTGACCAGTATTGAGTCATTTTTTTTTCATAAAAAAAACAAGAATAAACAAACATATTTCTTTGTTGCTTGATAAACGTCTTTGGTACGATGTGTCCGCAGTGATGTTTTCGGCGGTTATGATTCAAATCCGGTGTCGAACGAAAGAAGCATTGGCTCGCTAATATGGCTTATATTTCAATTTTATTAACTAACCCTGCAATACTTAGAAATTGAACGACAAACCCACACTTTTCATGACAGCGTGCCAACGCTTCTTTCGTTCGACACCGGATTTGAATCATAACCGCCGAAAACATCACTGCGGACACATCGTACCAAAGACGTTTATCAAGCAACAAAGAAATAAGTTTGTTTATTCTTGTTTTTTTTTTGATGAAAAAAAAAATGACTCAATACTGGTCACCCCTGAGGAAGGAATGTTATTCCGAAATTGATTGGATTAATGTAAAAAAAATAAATAAAATAAATTAATCTTGTATTGCTAATATGGCTTATATTTCAATTTTATTAACTAACCCTGCAATACTTTGAAATTGAACGACTAACCCACGCGTTTTATATATATATATATATATATATATATATATATATATATATATATATATATATATATATATCAGTATAATTATATGGATACACATAAACACAGACATGTACAACACATACATACCTCCGCATATACGTAATACACATATATACATATTCATAAATATATATATATATATATATATATATATATATATATATATATATATATATATGTATATTCACACACACATAGGAGCACCTTTTATATACATATTCACACATAAAAAGTTGAATATCTCGTGTAGCAGCAAATCCTGGGAGCATATACCAGAAAGAACAGTTGGAAATATGTTATACATTATCCACTATGACTATGCAATCCCTACAGCTATATATTCTTCAATTTCGATATGTTCTACTCACCCGTACACATCCTTTTTAGACTTTATTGTACACATTGTGAACTATATAGAGTAAAATATCCAGTGTAGCAGCATATACCGGAAAGAACAGTTGGAAATAATTTATACACCATCCACTATGACTATGCAATCCCTACAGCTACATATCTAAAAAAAAAAACGGAGCTGTTAAACCTGGCATCGTAATATGGGACAAAAGGGAGAAAGTAGCAACCTTAGTTGAAGTCAGTGTCCCTAATGATGAGGATTAAACAGAGCTGAAAGGGAAAAGATTACGAAATACCATGGTGTTATGTACGACATAAAAAGAAACTGAAATCTTAGGAAAATCTCCGTCATACCAGTAATTATAGGAGCAACAGGACTAATGAAAAATAATTTCAAAAGCTATTTGGCGAATATACCCGGTGAACCGAGTGCAAGAGAAATACAAACAATTGCACTTAAAGGAACGGTTGGAATCTTTAAAAGATCTCCAGGCTGGAGTGTCTGAAATAGCCGGTGAATGTCTGGCATCCGGTAGGATGCCCCATCATCAGCAAAATCAGAAAGATAAGAAAAATAAAAAAGGGAAAAATCCAAACGCATGCACATATTTACATATATATATTCCTTATCCATCTCTCTCTCTCTCTCTCTCTCTCTCTCTCTCTCTCTCTCTCTCTATATATATATATATATATATATATATATATATATATATATATATATATACGGAAGCACATAATCACCGGTGCAATAATTTATTTCGACCTTACGGCCTTTACAAGCATCCAAAAAATGTAATCAACTTGCTAGGCTGCTTTAAAGGGCCGTAGGGTCGAAATAAATTATTGCACCGGTGATTATGTGCTTCTGTGTGTTACTTTATTTTATTCTTGCTCTGTTTATAGTAAAATAGTAGAACACTTTACGACAGCCGCTTTGAAATAGGATGAATCTTTCACTGATTTATCGGGAAGAGCATATTTGATAATTGTATGATTATTTTTATGCATTTTTCTTCACCCTGGGGAAGTCTCACAATAAAGACAAATGTTGATGAATACATAAATAATATAGTTTTTGGCTTTCCTTTTTCATTTTCCATTGCATCGGATCATTTTATCCCCATCCTTATTTATATATATATATATATATATATATATATATATATATATATATATATATATATATATATATATATATATATATATATGATAATTTTATTTACACAGACATGTACAAAATCTGCGACACTGGCATGTCGATGTTATCAATCAACAGTTACTATAAACTGAGATCTCATCAGGCAGAGTTAGAATCCGATCTTAACCTCAGATCATACTTGGAGAGAATGAAGTGGAGGGATAGAGAAAGAGAAGAAGAAGAAAAGAAATTTACCATTTAAAAAATTAAGGCCGTTAAAAAATTAAAATTAAAAATTAAAAAATCTAAAAACAAAAAACAAAAAATCTAAAATCTAAAATCTGAAACAAACAGGGCAAATAAATAAATAAATAAATAAATAAAAATATAAGGTGGAAAGAGGTACAAATAATATATATATATATATCTGAAGTCATAGAGTCTAAACATATATTAATTCAAAGTCATTGCTAGGTAATTACGTTAGCCTCTCTTCAGAGCCAAAATGATTGATGAAATTGTTAGGCTTACATCGATATTTCACGCTCTTTTGCTCCATTTGAAATGAGGGGCTCTCGTCTTAACGAAGACCCTTGTTCTGTTAAGCTCCTAGAACTGACCTTCACTTTAAATCGAAATCCCTTGTTGCTAAATTGGCTGGGGAACGATTGCATCATTCTTCTCGCTCCCTAAAGTATCCGCTTCCTGATGTAATCTTTTACCTTTATAAAAGTCATGTACGTCATAAGATGGCGCACTCCTGCCAGAGCCGTGTAGGTCCTGGTGAGAACACTGTTTCCTGCCTAAACCGAGTCCAAAATATTCTCTTCTCTACAGTTCCTCTCTCATGAAGCTTTTCTCTACGCTATCGTTATTTCCATGGACAATGTTATTGTTACACCGGCCGTTCTAACAGAAGAGAAACTACACCGGTTCTCAGATAAAAGGCCACCGAAATGGCACAGGCGAGATACATAGATATTCGAATATTCTATTAAATTTCTCTTTTATCTCTCAAACGTTGAGTTAGTAAAGATGTTAAGAAAAGTGATTTTACTTTTCCTCTCCCTAATTGACTAGTAAACTATCAGCTGGTGCGAATCTAATTAAAGAAATTTTAGTGAGTGTGGCGCCACTATTTAGTAACTATTACTCTCATTTCAACTTAAACCAGTAGTGCCTGTCAGGATCTCACATGGCATTGTTATTAGTACTATTGTTATTAATACTATTGTTATTAGTACTATTGTTATTAATACTATTGTTATTAGTACTATTGTTATTAATCCTATTGTTATTAGTACTATTGTTATTAGTACTATTGTTATTAATACTATTGTTATTAGTACTATTGTTATTAATACTATTGTTATTAGTACTATTGTTATTAATACTATTGTTATTAGTACTATTGTTACTAATGTTATTAGTACAGAAACCAATCAATAAATGAATTTTTAAAACTAGTTAATGCACTGAAAATTAGTCGAAATAAATTACAAGTTAGCGATATTATTTCTATAGTGGATATTCTGTTTTGTTAAATGTTACACCGGCCGTTCTAACAGAAGAGAAACTACACCGGTTCTCACTATAAATAGTGCGAGTAGACAATCACCAGGGAGAAAAAGGGCAGTATTGTAACTGTCTAGCCGAGTGCCAGTCAGTTTCCTTACCTTTGTACCTTTTATGTTAATACACTTGTTATCTTAACCCAACCTCGACTTGACTTCTTCTTTTTACTGTTGGACTACTTCACAACACTGTATTTGATCTATGTTTTTATTTTATTTGTTGTTTCGTTCATTTCTGCCTTTCTGTATGTTACACCGGCCGTTCTAACAGAAGAGAAACTACATCGGTTCTCACTATAAATAGTGTGAGTAGACAATCACCAGGGAGAAAAAGGACAGTATTGTAACTGTCTAGCCGAGTGCCAGTAAGTTTCCTTACCTTTGTATCTTTTATGTTAATACACTTGTTATCTTAACCCAACCTCGACTTGACTTCTTCTTTTTACTGTTGGACTACTTCACAATATTTATTAAGCTCCAATCTTGGTTTGTTGTTGCAAAACATTCGCAGCAAGAACTCTTCATTTAACCACAACTACAAATAAATCTCATTTTTTTCTCCATGTGCCTAAACTTCCATGAACAGAGTTTCTTTACAATAACTTCAAATCGGTGGAACACGTTTCAACGGGATTGCTTCCCTGAGGACTACAACAATGTTATCTTCAAATCTAATGTCAATAAGGACTTGTCATAAACCGTCCTTGTTAGTCATCAAATTTTAATAATTCCATTCATGATTCTAAATCCTTTCATAATGTTCATCGGCATTCAACTAATAATCTATCCATTTCATAAAGTCTTATCGTCGAGTGGCTTTTAGCCTTGATAAGTGCTGACTCATTATTACAAAATAACACATACGTCGTCATCAAAGAAAATATTTTTTTCACAAGCTAGTAGCTAAAGGCAAAAATGTTATTTTTGAGGATTTTTATTTTATTCTTGTGAGGGGGGTTCCATGGAGGGTTAAAGGGGTTGAGTGAGTTAGGGTTAGGGTAAGGGTAAGGTTTAGGATTAAGATTAGAGTAAGGGTTAGGGTTAAGGTTGGGGTATAAGTTAGGATTAAGGTTAGGGGTAGAGTTAGGGTTAAGGTTAGGGTTAGGGTTAGGGTTCAGGTTAGAGTTAGGGTTAGGTTAGGGTTAGGGTTAGGGTTAAGATTGGGGTTAAAGTTAGGATTAAGGTTAGGGTTAAGGTTACAGTTAGGGTTAGGATTAGAGTTATGGTAAGGGCTAGAGTTAGGGCTAGAGTTAGGGTAGGGCTTAATAAAATTATGAACGGAATTCGATCGTGTTTTACACATAAGTTTATTTTTGAGATTTTAATTGTTTTAATCTCAATATGTTATAATATGATAATCAAAACAAAAAAGTTGACATTAATCTACACGAGGAGGGATAACACAATGATATTATAAAGTACACCGAAATCAAAACCTAATTTATATATATATATATATTTTTATATAAATATTGATTATTTCTACCTACACACATCTCATGTATTTCATAAGTACGCAATCTTCAGTCGAGGAGATGATAAAAGAATTCGAACCCAGTTTCAAAGTCACCTTTCATTCTGCAGTCTGGTATTAAACCCTTAAGCCACAATCAAATATCATAAGAAAGAAGAGAATTTAAATCTTTTATAATGTAGAATCGGCGGACATATACATTAATCTTAGTCATATAGTGTTCAACGGCAGAGGCAGGAACATCGCATTACGCATAGATTGGCAGCTTATTATACATTCTCCTAGAGGCCGAATCCTTTTTTGTTGAAGGAAGCGATAACAATATTTTTTATATAAGTATTTATGATTTTGCCCTACAGACGGACGGACGGACACACACACACACACACACACACACACACACACACACATATATATATATATATATATATATATATATATATATATATATATATATATATATATATATGATAAAGAATAGAAAAAAATGTCCCGACGTAATGGAAATCAAAGAACGAAAAACAAAAAAATATTATTTATGTATTCATCGACATTTCGTGTTTATATAAATACTTCCTCAGGTTGATTGTCTGAATAAAACAAAATACACACACACACACACATACACACACACACACACACACACACATATATATATATATATATATATATATGAAAAATGAAAAGGGAAAGCCAAAAACTGTGTTATTTATTTATTTGTGAACGTCTCGTCTTTATTGAAAGACTTCCTCAGGGTGAAGAAACAGTGTAGAAAACTCATACAGATATTAATTTTGATTTGTCAGAAATTGTCCAAATTTCGGCATGGCTGTAGATCTGAACAAGCATAAATATGAAAATCATGATTTTATCAGCAGTAGTCCGTTTTTTCATTTTCTATCACGTCGGATCATTTTACCCTCTTTTTTATTCATATATATATATATATATATATATATATATATATATATATATATATATATATATATATATATATATAATCCAGGTAAAACCTCCACGAGGGAATTAATCCAAAGAATTTAAACCGGGTTTTTAAAAAGTGCTCAATATCAAATAGAGCTTTTCCAAATATGATCTAAGGTTACGATCGGATTCTAACTTTGCCTGATGCGATCTCAGTTTATAATAGCTGTTGATCGATAACATGGACATGCCAGTGTCGCAGATTTTGTACATGTCTGTGTAAATCAAAATCATCATACATATATATAAATATATATATATACTAGCAGAACCCGTCGCCCGGCGTTGCACGGGAGAAAGTACTACCTATTGCATGACGTCGAATAAAAAAAAAGAAACGGCCTATTGTTCATCTACCGTGTTGGGGAATGTTTTAAATAATAATAAAAAAAGTCGTAGCGAAAAAGAAAAAAAGTCTTAGCGTAGATTGGGATCGAACGCTTAAATTGCCGATTATGAAGCCTATCTCCTAAACCATTGCCCCAATGTTTCCAGTTTAAAAAGAATGTGTAAATACCCCAATTAAGCTAAGTTTGTTTATCGACCGAATATAAAGTTCAACTATGACAGAGTTTACGGCATTTGGTGATGAAGTAAAGGAGTTGGCCAAGATTTCTATAATATACGTCTTGTAGGTGTATGATTTGGAAAATGTAAATATTTCGGGCTCTACCAGTATGTTGGCGCTTATTCAATTAAGTAAGAAGTCGATTAAGAAATTCTAGAGGCCATCTTGAATGATTAAATCTCGCTGGAACTGTGTTCGTTAATTTCATTCGGTTAATTCCGGAATGAATGTAAATGTATAAGTTATAAGTAGAATTACAAGTAACGTAATCTGATATTCGCGAATAATCATCGGGGTGTAAGGGAGCGGTTGTTAAGTTTTTGCGTATTGCTTAATATTATGTAGTAAAATAATGCCAGACAAACACGAAATAACAATGGGTGTTTTGTTAAAATTATACTGTGTTTATTAGTTCCCGGTGTCGATGAGTGTAGTCACAGTACATAATTGTTAGGGAGAAAAGTTTTTACTACCACCTATATGGAGTTGGTATTTCGGAGAGTCGTGGCGGCCGGGCCGAATGTAATATTCAATGTTTGTTTGGAATAAAGAATAACAGATATACTAAAACACACTCGAGTGAATAAGTGTAATGTAATGGTGAGTTTAGTAGCCTGTGATGCATGGGGTTATTTTCCTATTCTCCGAGAAGGTACAGGGGAAAAAACGTCTCTACTTTATATATTAGAAAGATATATATATATATATATATATATATATATATATATATATGTATATATATATATATATATATATATATATATATGTATTGCGTCAAAAATACCTAAATTAACTAATTACACATTTTTACTAATGAATCACAGTTTTTCAAAGTCAGTGACTACTTGATAATAACGGTTAAGAAGTTTGTGTTGAGGATTTGATTATTTAACCCTAACCCTTTCTCTTAAATATCTTATCGTCGTTTTGTACTAATGAGTCACCGCTTATCAAGACATAAAGGCCACTTGAAGATAGAGGGTTTATGGTTGTATCAGGTAGATGATGAAACAATAACCATAAGGATTGGAAACAATGGTTGAAACTGGGCATAATTTGATTATTTAAGAGAACGGCTCAACAAGAATGTGTTAACATTGAACTTGAAAACGACCATGTTATAGTCAACTGGTAAGCAGCCCTGTGGTATTGTGTTCGTTAGACGGGTAGCTCTTGGAAAGAAACTCTACCCATGGAAGTTCCGTTCAGCTCCAGGCACACAGAGGAAGAAAGGAATATTATTTATAGTGGTTGTAGCTAGACGTGTTTTTATGTGACACGAAAATTAAAACCCATGGATAAGAATACACCGAAGTTTGATTATTATATTTATTTATATTTAAATTAAAATTTATTTGTTGTATTTATTCATTCGTGCAGCTACTTTGATTCTAATTTTCTACTCGCATATTCATTTTTGAACATACCACATACAACCATTAATGCAATGCTTTTTTATGTATTATTATCAATTCAAAAAACTGTTTCTGCAAGTGAAGCATCGCTCTGATTTTTTATTTAGAAGGTTGACTTTTTATGACATATCAAAATCGTTATTTTCTGCTTAGACTGAGAAGGCAAGAATCATTTGAGGACCTGAAAACTATCTAAATTTGATTTCAAAAGATTCCATTTGACCATTTTTGGAGCCTGGTTTATTAATTCAATAAAATAGCTTTCAAGTCTATTGTTTGTGAAGAAAATGCAAGTAATCGATTACACTTCCTCTTAAGAAAGTCTGAGTACAACAAATGTAAGGTTTTGCTCAATATTATTGATTTGAACTACTAAGCTTATGTTATTTTGTGACACGATGAGGTATTTAACTGGAGAGATATTAGTTGCTTAATTAAGTTAAATTAATTAGGGAACTATGTATTAAAATAAGAACGACTTTCTTGGAACAATGCGAAAAAAAAGAACGTTTTTTCGCATTGTTCCAAGAAAGTCGTTCTTTTTTTCGGCTGGATAGCTATCAATCGAAGTAGTAAGATTTTGGCTATTTCGGCTGGATAGACACGTGCAGTTCTGGGTTTTTGTAGTTGGTTCACAAGGACATAAATGGACAGATCTCTTTTTTACCAATTTGCTGTTCCAGACTGTTGACAAGTAACGATCAATGACATAAAATAAAGCTCTATGGATTGTGCCAAGACATGTCAACACAAATAATTAAAAGGTTGTTAATTGTTAATACCACGGAGTCGTCCCCTTTTATTCGGATAAAAGGCTCTTTGTTCTAGCTAGCTAGACGCATGTCACGGCCTGCACCGAAATTGAAGACTTATTGATTTTGCCGAAGACACGAACAATGATGAGATCACGGACCTCAATCCGGTGCTATGGCGGCGACGACCTCGACTACATGTGCAGCGCCGACAACCAGCGATACACTACAAGTTGTTTAGTTTTAGGTCAGATTAAAAGAATACCCGTCCCATGACGGGTAAAACTAATTACCTGAACAGAAGAGTGTCGCACGACTTTTATGTTCGCGCACGAAGATTAAAATCAAGATATAATGATGCTGAATTTTATGGCTAGAATCCTTATTCAATTTTTTTATAAAAAATCCTTAAATGCTTTTTTATTTTAGAAAATGTATCAAACGTAAGAATAAAGCTGAAGGGGTCTTAAGAAGACAATTAAAATTCACGGAATCTTGCTTAATTGGCGTCTAATGTCTATGGATAAAATTTAATGCAAATCTGAAATATTTTAATTTTCAAATCAAAGGTTGTGCCTATATCATGCACCCTAAAATACTTTAAAACTCTCCAAGGAAACGGAAATTTGCATAATATGTATTAACTAATGTACAATTAAAATTTACCAAAAATCTACTTTTTAGTCGATAGGCTTACACCCTTTCCTCCCCCTTTGCATAAAAGTAAATTAAACTAAATATTACTCACATTTGGACCATTTACACGTATCAGAATTGACCCCCCCCAACCTTCTCACCTTTTCTTTTTTCTCAGTAGCCCTTTACGTCTACAGTGGCGGCCTGCCTTGTTTGGGGTGAACTATGTTAAAAAACTTTTTTTAAGTTGGTATCATATGCAGGAGAGATTCGATTTAACTGATAGATTGAAACCGAACTGGTACTACCACTTCAGATAATGAGTGGACCTGGGAGTACTGAAAACCAATGGCTGTCGACAATGGCTGTTGTACAAAGATCTCGAATTTGAGCCTCGCCACTTCAAGGACAGATCGTATTTTACGCATAGATGCAACCTTGACCTTTATTGACACTCTAGGTCAGAGGTAATTTGTAATGCCAACTAGGGTGTGAATCTACACCCTACAAATATCAAGAATGGAGTGTTTGTTTCATGCACAGAATAAAGTCTATTATATGCATAGATACACCACGTGATCAGAACGAATTATTTCAAATCGAAAATATAAAAAAAACGAGAAAAAACTGTAATGTTTCCAGTGAACTATAATTTATGAATGAACTATAATTTATTACTGAACAATAATTTATGAATCAACTATAATTTATGAATGAAGTAGATTGATAAGAAAATAGTGTCGGTTTTCAACTATAATTTATGAATAAACTATAATTTATGAATGAACAATAATTTATGAATCAACTATAATTTATGAATAAACTATAATTTATGAATGAACAATAATTTATGAATAAACTATAATTTATGAATGAACTATAATTTATGAATAAACTATAATTTATGAATAAACTATAATTTATGAATGAACAATAATTTATGAATAAACTATAATTTATGAATGAACTATAATTTATGAATGAACAATAATTTATGAATCAACTATAATTTATGAATAAACTATAATTTATGAATGAAGTAGATTGATAAGAAAATAGTGTCGGTTTTTAACTATAACTTCAAATGCTTATGATTAAGCTTAAACTTAAGTTTTTTTAACCCACAACTTCAGTCGCGTCATGTCTTTTTTGACAGTTTTCACCATTTCTGTATTGATTGAATATATTACGAAGTTCAGCCTTGCAACTATAAAAAAATATGTCATCTGACGAACAATCTAGCAATCTTACATATCAAGTTATCCTGTGAAATTTTTAAAAAGTTTGACCTAGATAGCATTGAATCTGACGTAGTAAAC
>OY744543.1:73822439-73824939 GCA_963556195.1 Sepiola atlantica | reverse complement strand
TGACAACAAGTCTCGCCTTATTTCCGGTATTCTCCACCTCTTTTCGATAGCCACCGCAATTAACCTTGCGGTATTGCAACAGCCGCTAACCATTGGTCTTCTCTAGGATTTTGGGTGGCAATAAGCCTCCCCAAGGTCCCAGCATTCTCTGCACTTTCAGTGGAGGTCTGCTTTGTGCTGTCTCTCCTCGGTCTTCTCATCCTCCTTGACCCTATGCAAACACTTTGTGTGGTGTCAGCCTAGGCTGGTACCATTTTCTTTTAATTATTTATTTCTTTATTAATTTTTTTGATATTATTGTAATTATTATTATTACTATTATTATTATTATTATTATTATTATTATTATTATTATTATTATTATTATTATTATTATTATTATTATTATTATTATTATTATTATTTTATTAAAAGCTGTATATGAAGGTTGTGTAACCCGCGGTGCGAATCATATTCTACTTCTGGTTTGCTAATATTCATATATCTTTTATATAGGATTATTATTTGTACTCACTAGGAGTTCTCGCACAATTAATCATCAGTGATAGTTCACTGATAATAACCGGTAGTGTCCTTAGATTTCCCATCAGCTCATATTTGTAAAGAACCCTTTCTTTTCCGAATATAGCTGAGGGAAGGATCACATTTTCTTTCCTCATGATGAGATCTCATTTTTAACAGCTGTTGATCGATAACATCGACATGCCAGTGTCGCAGATGTACATGTGTGTATAAATAAAAAATAATTACACACACACACACACACACACACACACACATATATATATATATATATATATATATATATATATATATATATATATATATAGTATCAAATATAAACCAAAAGTAAAACTTAGTAGGCTTAAGGAAAGAATAATAAACACTAGTTTATTACTGAATACACCTTGCATTGAACAATTGAAGTTTGAAATAAATTTGGACAATCGTCGCATATTTATCACTCTTTTTTCTTATATATATATATATATATATATATATATATATATATATATATATATATATATATATATATATATATATATATAAGTAAATTTCGCGTAAAACAAAATCGTAGGATAAATTTCAGAGGAAACATTTTTTTTAAATCAATGAAACGGGCGGGTGGAAAAAAAAGAAAATTGCTAAAATTTTCCTTAAAGCCTTATCGTTTGACCCTCTAAGAGGTAACGTAAAATGATAAATTAAAAACTAAGAAAATCGAATGAGATATGAAGGGGAACAATTTGTTTAAGTTGGAGAGAACAATTCAGAGAAAAAAAAAAGAATAAAAAAGTAAATCTCTCAACGTTATTGTGGATTTGAATCATTAAAGATCGCCAACTGATGCTTCAAAATCTTTTGTCTACACAGGCTAGGCCGTTGAGATTTGTTAATAACTAACGCCTCAATAATATTAAGATGGTAGTTCGACCTGGCACTGTGTAAAACAGAAAACCACCCATCGGAATACTTGTCAGAACAACTATTTGTACTAACCAGGTGATTACCGATGGCTGATTCCTGTGCCTGGAAGTTCCCGGATGATCTCGAAACCTTTTGTAAGCGAATATCACGTGGTTTCCTTTTTTTCATCCCGCCCGTTTCATTGATTAAAATAATGTTTCCTCTGAATATATATATATATATATATATATATATATATATATATATATATATATATATATATATATATATATATATATATATATATATATATATATATGAAGCAATCCAACAAAAGATATAAGCGTCAACTAATATCTTATAATTAGTGAAACATCCGGATAAAATTTTTTTTGCTCAATTCGGATTTAACGGGCTTTCTAATTGAACAACGAACTTTGACTTGATTTTGGAATTTTAAGTGAGTTTATTGAACTTTCTATATTATTTGATTTATTTATCATTAACATTGAATACTTTTCACTTCATCGATTATTGACACATTTCGCGACTGGATAACTTTGTCAGCTCCTTCAATTTCACGTATATGGACTGCTATTTATAACTTGGAGTAATCCTCGGTTAACCCTCTGAATGTCATTATGTTTTTCAATTTGTATGACCTGGATGGATTGTATAGATTCAACAAAAAGTATGTTTTTGGGTTGATATATTTGATGTTATGTATTTTTATGTATTTGTGTATATAATTTTTATATATTTTCAAAGCTTAATTTTATTACCTGTAGTAGTATAACTGCGGTAATGGTCATCTGAAGAGAAGAATTATCTTTGAAAACTCATGAGCTAAGGACTTAAGGATACTTTACTTGAACTTTGAATTCTAATAAAATTTGATTGACACCTTATTTTATTACTTCATTTTATATTATATATATATATATATATATATATATATATATATATATATATATATATATATATATATATACATTGCACACAAACAAGATAGAGTAAACCGTTCACCGACTCTTTGGGATGATTTCAGTGTGTGTCCTTTAAATTGATATTTAGTAACGGTCAGTGACGTTCA
>OY744543.1:73804939-73817439 GCA_963556195.1 Sepiola atlantica | reverse complement strand
GTTTATGACATGTGTCTGCCGGAATTGCGTTCCATTCACACTTGATGACCTCGTTCAGTTCGTTATTATTTCTCGGATTTTTCCCTTCAATTTTCCGTTTCAGATGCTCCCACAAATGCTCTATTGGGTTCAAATCAGGGGACATACTCGACCATGGTCAGGTATTCACCTGTTTACTGTCTAAGAACTCCTTTGGCACTCATCCAACCCCACATCATTAAAGTTCTATGAAGTAAAAAGTAAAAAATTAGTTGGGTGTACTCACTTATTGTAGATATTGTATATAGATAGATAGATATTACATATGTTAAGAAGGCTAAGGGCAATGCAGAGTGCCGGATTGGATATAAGCTGGAAAGAACAAGAATAATAAATCGAAGGAGAGGGGCTTACTATTTATTTTTCTTTAAAATCTTACATAACAGCAAGTGTGGTGTCGGCTGTGTGTGGTGTCCGGTTGATGATTAAGAATCATTTAATATTTCGGTAAAATCTTCCATTTGTCAAAATTAGATATCAAAAGAAAAATCCGTCTGTGTAGAGAATTCACCAAAATGGATGCCAGAGATAAGGATTGGAACAAACCAGTCCCGCAGAGAATAACAATTAATACATTTTAAATTTCCTAAAATTATGTTTTGTTCAAAAATAGGTGTGTAATATTAGATAAATTAATTGGGTAGTGTATGGTTATTAATTAACTATTTGTTTTAATTACCTATTTTTATTTGTTTCGGTGTATCATTGTTTTAATCTCGTAAATGTATACTCAGTTGATGAGAAAGATTTTGTGCCATGTTAAAATAATTATTTATCATGCAAGAATGTATTTTAAAAAAAAACAGAATAAAGACTGTCATTGTCCAGAACGTTCTGCTAACGATCTACAAAGTTTTGGATTTGGTCACCAAAATTCTTCGGCTGTGAAGCAGAAACTTCTTTTCACATCTCAACTCTTCATAACACCAGACATAGTAGTATTTTCAGTTAAAAATAAAAATTACCCCCTTAATTTTTTTACCCTCCCCCATACATAGTAGTATTTTCAGTTAAAACAATAAATTTTTTTTGTTACCACCCCAATTTTGTTTACCCTCCCCCATTCATAAGAATATTTTTAGTTAAAAAAAAAATTGTCTCTCCCCCCAATTTTTTTACCCTCCCCCATACATTGTTAAGAAAATGAAAAAGAATTAAGAGGCGCCTCGGTCATATAAAAAAACTCATGTTTAAATATGCTATTGAATTCGCCTACGTCATATCAAAGAACCAGTTTTGTTATTCTTCCAAAATGGTTACCCATTTAGTAATGACCGAGATGTTTGTTGCTTAACTTCAATTTACAACAAAACACCTTGTCTTTACAACGTAATGAAAATAAAGTATGATAATGTGAAAAAATCATCTCAAGGAAGGATGAGTCAGCAATTAATTGAAACTGGTAGAGGCGGTTACAACATTGTGGTGCCAGAGCTACCCGGCTGACAGGGCTCTGCTGAAAATCCATGGAGGAGCCAGCATCAGGATCCGTCGTACTCATGTTGTCAAATGACCCATCTCTGAACTAATTTTCTATTTATTACTTTCACCCTCTCCCACGGGGCGTTGTTTAACCATCCCACTTATTCTATACGTTATCTATTACTCTCGCTTTCGCTTCTCTCTCTCTCACCGTCTTTCTCTCTTTCTCTCACACATTGTTTATTATGAGTCGAAGCTAATTAAGAAAGGTGAGAATACAAAGATTATTTATTTCTTGTCTTTCTTCTGTCATGACAGCATCTTGGTGCAATGGCCGACTTTGCCAGTGGCCGAATACTTTTGAACGGACACAGACATGTGTACTAAAAACGAATGAAGTAAACAGATAAAGGCCAAAATCGATAATGCATGGTCTTCCATTGTTAACTATTTGTGGACATTTTATTGGTTTATCAGTTACCACGTGAACATTATTAGATGTATTATCCAGAGGACCTCTCCTCCGACACACGCGCACACACACATATTTTAATCACAGCTACGTTCAATTAATTGTCTATAATGAGTATTGTGGCTCGGATTTAAAAACATCTTTAAATAGGTCAAACCAGTACTATAAATGCATCCTACTTTATTGCACCTCTTTTACTATTGTGTCACCGCTTGTCAAGGCCCAAAGGCCACTCGAGGATAAGGGTTAATGAGACTGTCGGTAATCGATGAACAACATCTTGAAACGATTGGAAACGATGGATCAAATTATTAGAATTTGTTAAAAGTATCATTGGCGTTAAAATTACCATGTTGTAGTCAGGTGAGAATCAACCCTGTGGTATTGCATTCCACAGATTGGAAGTTATTGGAAAGAAACTCTGTGATCTTAAAAACGTAGAAGAAATAACACGAATAGAAGTGTATTAATAGAAAATAAGGAAGTAACTCTAACATTAACCCTAACCCTAACACTAACACTTACCCTAACCCTAACATTAATCCTAACACTAATCCTAACGCTACACCCTTACTCTGCTTTTGTTCTCACTTCTCATGATTGGTCAAAACGACTATTCATTGAGTCAGGAAGAGTCCATGTAGTGAAAGAAAAGAATAGATCACCATAACATCACTTTTTAGCCTGTTATTATTTTATTATTTTATAATTTCATGATGTTATACTTTTTTATAACGCGTTTCGAGCATATTGGCTCTATTCAGATATGTTCTCCATTTTATTATCTGTGTTTTTTAAGCATGTGAGTTTCCTACTCTTATCTCTGCGTCGGGTTTAGCGATTAAGTACATTTTTGTCAGAGTAGGTGGGTCATTGAGAATTTATTACGCACTCTGTTGTATCCGTGTCTTCGTGTGGGCGTGTGGAGTGCATCTATATTTTCGTAAGTGCGTTAGTTTTGGTTTGTGTACGTAATATTTTCTCTGCATGTGGTCAACACTCTTTTTCTTTTGTGGATTTGGTCGGTGCTCTTTCGTTTTCTTTTAGATATATGTTCTGAAGCCGTTTGTGGTATCGGAACTTCAAACGTATACAATACGACATGTATTAGGTCTTCTTCTCAGAGATTGTTGTCGACGGAATCGTAATACTGTTTTCTTTATTTGATTCAGGCGCTTTTTATGGATGAACTTTGGCACCTTAATGATGTATATTATGTTTCCGATTCATTACCAACTGTACCTGTTTCCCAGGAAGACCTGTTTTTTTGACATACGACAAAACAACGTTTTCGCCACCTTTAAAACGACTCTTCGTCATTTTCATTGATTGTTTCGAATGGGTTGATAACTATTAAACACTGTCTTTATCTTCCTTGCAAACTGCTAGCGTTATGGAAGATGCAGCATTGTGATTATGAATCATTCTATAGAACTGCAAAAATTAATGTATGGCTTTTTAGATGGGAGTACTACTCGCTTTCCTAAGAGCTCTTTTAAAGGCATCATCGAAACGTTCCGCTAGTCCATTGCTTCTGGCATGATACGGAGCGATCGTTATATGCTTGACAAAAAATGTTTGACAAATTTCTCTGAATTCACTAGACGCAACATCCGTTTACAATTGATTTCACGCTGGCCACAGCCATTGGTCTTCTCTGGAATTTAAGTGACAATAACCCCCTCCCCCCAGACCGCAGTATTCTCCGCAGGTCTGGTTAGTGCTCTCGGTCTTTCTACCATCCATGACTCTTTATGATACTTTTGTGTGGTATTGGGCGCAGTTTCAGTTCCATTGGTTTCAAGGATTTTCCAGCTGTTTTTATCATTGCCGTAAATTGCTTAGTCTTATTCTTCACTTTAAATTCAATTTCTCCTAGTCTTTCTTCAAATTTTCTCGGGACTGTTCTGAGTGCTCCCACAATTATTGGTATTATATTGACTTTCTTCATGTTACATATTATTTTCAGTTCTTTGGGAAGTTCCGTGTATTTGCTTTGTTTTTGTGTTTCCTCCATTTTCACACTATGAAATGCTGGGACGGCAACATCTATTATTTGATAGTTTTTGTTCCTTTCTTGTAAACTATTATTAAAATTCGATCTTCTTGCTTAGTTGAGTTTATTTCATTAAACCTCCATGCTCCAGGGGATATTGTGCTATTCGTTTTCCAGTACTGTCTACGCTCTGTGTCCGTACTATTTGTCTGCATGTTTCGAATGCAGTCGTTTTAAAAGTTCCCAGTGTATTGCCTTTCCAACCCAACTGTGTCTGTGTTTTTGTATCTATTTTAGACTAGTTCGCTGCATTCACTTATTATATGATTTACTGTTTCGTTGCTTCGTCTGCAGAGTCTACATTTACCTTTTGTAGGTTTGTCTATTTTAGATTTAATGTAGTTAGTTCGAATTTCATATTTCTATGCAGCTGTCAGAAGTGATTCCGTTTCGTCGTTCTAGTGTCCTTTTCGTAGCCATGCCCATGTGTCTTTGTCGGCTTCTTCTCTTTTCATTCCTATGAAATGTCAGTATAGCTGTTTGTTTTCCCAATTTTATTTTTTCTCGGCTTTTTGTTTCTCGTTTCTCTGCTACTTGCATTATTCATTTTGACGATGTCTCTTGCTGTCGTGATCTGCCTTTCTGGATTCTGGGTTATGCGTATTTCCGCTTTTTGTGTGTGTTCCACACAGTCTTCTATACTTACAAGTCTTCTTCCCTCTTCTCTTCTTTTCACGTAGAGTCGATCAGTATCAACGTTTGCGTGTAGTGCATTGTGCATGCTCATTAGTTCCATAGTTTTGCTGATATTCTTCTTTTACTCATTGGAAAAAATGAAGTAAATATCAGTGATTGCACACTGCCAATAACAAGTGCTGTTCCGTGGAATCTGAGTGACAGCACGTCTTCTAAGATATCCATCACTTTCCACTTCTTTTGATAACCTTTGATGATCATTTTGTGTTAGCGCAACAGCCGTTTACAATTGATTTCACGTTAGCAACGATCATTCGTCTACATTCTGGAATTTAGTGACAATAAACTTCCCTAAATTTCCTGTACTCTCCGACCCCTTCCAGGGAAGATCTGCTTGTTGCTCTCCCTTTTTCGGTCGACCATTTTTTTGTGGTACCAGCCTAAACTGATATGATCACTTGCACACGCTCGTGTGTATGTAGTGTGTGTTTGCTGGTCAGTTTATGGGATTTCTGATAATTTCAGTTTGTTTGGGCTCGTGTGCTGTTCTTTCTATGTTTTTTTTTTAAATTTCCATTTCGGGTGTTAGGGTGAGTGTTCCCAGTTAATGTGGGTAGATTATTACATTCGTAGATTTTCTTTAAAATTGCGGCTTTTTTCATCATAATTGTTATCTGAACATGCCAATGCACTCTCTCACCGATGTCGGTTTCGATGTTTGCTGAATACATACGAATGCAGTGTAATACTAGGCTGACATGCATATGCGCAATTCATGCCGACTTGTCCCACGGGAAGGCCTTGGACGGTGCAAATAAAGAAATAAAATCAATGCACAATAGTTGCGTAATGTCTTTTCTTTTCATCTCTTAATAGTGTTACATCTCGCTGACCATGGCCTCTTGCGACCCATCAAAACGGACCTCATAAACGGAAACGTGAAATTACGAAGTGAATGTAAACTTCTCTCATATTTATCTACATGAAGTGTTGAATATTTACATGGCCAGTGTTATCTTACTTCCACAAGTAAGATGTGACCCAAGGTCGGGTCGGGAAAGTGGGGTTTGAAAAGCTAGCACTAGAGAGGTGAGCACTCTGGCTATTAAAAATTGCCTGGGCAGCCCCGTCGGCATTTCCCGGTAGGGGCGCCTCAGGCAGTAAGCAATAAACTTACTCTTCCCAAAAGAGGGGAGGCGAAGCCTGGGAGGGTGGACCTCCTAGAACTGCACAGGACAGACCCATGGACCGGCGTAAATCAAGCCCCGAAGGCCAAGACAATACCAGTCTATGGGGTGCAGTATCCATCGGAACAGATACTACACTTTGATCTTAGCCAAATCCTAAGAATAAGTTGTGTAATATTTAGCAGCACTGACTGTTAACTTTGCATGTGGTGTTCAAGCACTTTTAAGATTTGTTATTTTTTTTATGGAAATCGCTCCAGACAAGGCATGAATCCACTTGATGTAAGGAGCTAAACACTACTACTTCAAGGTAAAAAAAAAACTAGCCAACGGTAATCATCATCATCATCATCATCGTCGTCGTCGTCGTCGTCGTCGTCCTCGTCGTCGTCGTCGTCGTTGTCGTCGTCGTCGTCGTCGTCGGCTTCATCATCATCATCATCATCATCATCATCATCATCATCATCATCATCATCATCATCATCATCATCATCATCATCATCATCATCATCGGTTTAATGTTCGTTTTACATCCTGGCATGCGTTGGACTACTTTAAGAATTGCCTTCCAAACTAACTTATCTCTGGTGAAACTTTTATTTATACCTCTTTTTCTCGAGTCCATGTTTATCACGTCCGCTCGTTTTTTTTCGTAGCTTCCCCTGTGAACAAGACCTGCTATTCGAAAATATACCTCTTTTTGACCAATAAACACGCACTTAATTTTGGCGGATTAATAGGGAAAAGCATTTATCTGACCTCTTTTTTTCATGTTGTTTTCGTACGAACAGCACCCACCTACTAAGTCGTCCCCTTAAAGTAACTCTCTTTTACAGTATCAGATGAGTTGGTCGTGTAATTAAGCCTTACACACAATTAGATCTAAATATTACTACAGCTTTGAAACGCCGTTGAAATGATAAACTTTGAAATGTTAGAATCAGCCAAAATGACGCGAGATATTTCATTTATTTGACAAAATCTCGCGTCACGTTGGCTGATTCTAAAATTTCAAAGTTTACAATTAGATATAATATTTCTTTGATTATAATTACAATACATATTTTTTAAATGTGTGCCTTCTTTAATACACTTTTTAAAGCTTGTCTTTCAAAAGTTTTGCAAACAAAAACTAATTCACTTTATTATTATTTGCCAAAATGTTGTTTTATTCTCATATGATGCAGAAATTGAATTCAAAATAAACAGATTAATGTTCCAACTTGAATAATATTTTGTTTGTTGTTTTGTATATTTTTGTATATTTCTAAATGTCTTATGCTTAATTAAATATGTGTATTAGGAGTTTCTTCGGTATCCGAAAAATTACCCATCTGTATGCCTTTAATATAATAATTGTAAATGTAATAACTTTCTTATATATATATATATATATATATATATATATATATACATATATACATATATATATATACATATATATATATATATATACATATATACATATATATATATATATATGTATTAAAAAAATTGTATTTCGTTATATATATTTATATATATATACATATATACATATATATATATAAATATATACATATATACATATATATATACATATATACATATATATATATATATATATATATATATATATATATACATATATACATATATATATATATATATATATGTATTAAAAAATTGTATTTCGTTATATATATATATATACATATATATGGTAAAATGAAAAAGGAAAACCAAAAAAACTGGATGTTTTTTTATGTGTACATCAACGTTTCGTCTTTATTTATAAGACTTCATCAGACGAAACGTTGATGTACACATAAAAAAACATCCAGTTTTTTTTGGTTTTCCTTTTTCATTTTACCATCACGTCGGATTACCTCCATCCTTCTCTTCCCATACATATATATATATATACATATACATATATATATATATATATATATATATATATATATATATATATATATATATATATAACGAAATACAATTTTTTTAAGAAATCGATATGAGGACAGGGTGCATTTTTTCATTTTTATATAATAAATTAAATATTTCGAGCAATGAAAATCAGGATCCGACATTCTTATACTAATTACTTTACTTTATATTAAAATTCTTAAATTACGAAAGAAAGATAAACAAAATAAAAATATGAAGATAAAACAAAGTAAATATTCAAATATAAGCTTGATAAAAAAAAAAAATAATAAAAAATGAAAAATAAAAAAAATTATATATATATATTATTAAAACTAACAGTTTATCGAACATCATACACCTAACCAACATTACACAAATATTTTAAACACCAAATCATATATTTAACATAATATTAAAATAAAACTTAATTTAATTTATATTCCCTGCGAAACTGCTCTATTTGCTGCGGTCTATATCTGGCAGCCATTTTGTTTTGTACTATTCTCTACACAGTCGGAGAAGGAGAAAAAAAATCCTTCTTCTGGTTTAATTATTTGTGACAAAGGGATGTCTTTTCCCGAAATATCAAATAGTGATTTTTAATCACCCGGACATCACACGAACAGCTAAAAACACTCTTGCTGTTATGTAAGAAAAAAGAAAGGAAAAATAAATAGTAAGTCTTATATCGTATTCGATTTATTGTTATTGTTTTTGTTCCTTACAACTTACATCTTACCCGGAATTGCATTGCCCACAGCCTTTCAAAAACTTACTACTATACCCAGCAATGCTTCAAGCAAACTACCATTCTCTACTATATATATATATATATATATATATATATATATATATATATATATATATATATAGGTTCATATTATATTCCAATAACCATGTTTTTATTTTTTAATTTTTATTTTTATTTTTTGAAATTTCCAAACAACATAAAATTTCTGTGATATATATATATATATATATATATATATATAATATGAAACTAAAAGTATACTTTTAGAGGATATAACCTATAGTGAAATAGTTTAAGCTCAATATACGAGATAGAGCAATTATGAAGATAAATGAAAAAAGATAGATAAATATGTACGAATGACAAATCTATTTCAACTTCGATTTTTCAATGCAAAGTGTACTCGGTAAAAACATGTTTATTTTTCTTTCCTTAAGCCAAGGCTTTTCAAAGATTAAAATCTTATCATCAGAGGAATTACATAGATCAGTTGGCAGTGGAAAAGCCAAACTTCAAAATTTGAAAAAATATAAAGTAATGGAGAGTGAGAATGTGCGTGTAAAATATATATATATATACATATATATATATATATATATATATATATATATATATATATATATATATATATATATATATATATATATATAAGCGTTTCTTTTTTCAAATAAAAATTGCAGACATAAATAAAACGCATTGTCAAAATGTATTGCTATTTAAAAGACAATCATTTGCTTTTCAGTAGAATGTGTTGTTTGATTTCCAATGTATTGATCTCTGTTGATTTATCGATCTCTGTGTATTTTCAGATCATTAAGATGGAATGTCAAGTGGTAAAAAACTGAGCATCGTCGACACCATTTGCTTTTTGCATTTAATCGAGGTGTCAAGGTCGATGAAGTGGGGAAGGAGGACTGCTTTAAAGTATCACCGCCGTCCGTGTTCCCGCTTTAAATTGTGTATCTCAACAACGGATCACACACCGGTCGCCCAATTAAGTTCAATGTTGAACGACCAATGCAGCTTGTTCACGCGATTCTACGTCAAGCGACCAGGGAATTGGTGGATCAGTTGTGATGGATCAACGTAGTGAACGAACACCAGCCAATGGTCAAGATTCATAAACATCTTTCTCCTCTCCCCTCTCCTTCTCCTCCTCTTCCACCTCCCACTACTCTACCTCCTCCTCCTCCTTCTCCTCCTCCTCCTCCTCTACCTCCTACTCCTCTACCTCCTACTCCTCTTCCTCCTACTCCTCTACCTCCTCCTCCCCCCTCTCCTTCTCCTCCTCTTTCACCTCCCCCTACTCTACCTCATCCTCCTCTACCTCCTCCTCCTCTACCTCCTCCTCTACCTCCTCCTCCTCTACCTCCTCCTCCTTCTTCTCCTCCTCCTCCTCCTCCCCCTCCTCCTCATCATCATCATCAACACCATCATCATCATTACATTAACATAATTATTGTATTCTCTTTTAGATATTAGCATGTGTTAGACGGCTTTAAAAAAAAATGACTTCTAACCTAACCTATTTCTACCCAGGTCTTTATTTATCCCCCCTTCCCTCTATTTTATATTTATCACTTCTCTCCCATGTTTTTACGGCCCTCCTCTTTGCCAACTGATCCTGTTACCTCAACTGTTCGACATCTACTGACACAAGAACTCCTATTCCTTCTTTTAACGTGGTCAGACTATCAAAGTCTCCTGTTCTGCATATACGGAGAGCCTTCTACTCAAGCAGCTTCTTTCCTCGTGCTGCCATCACTTGGAACTCCCTCCCTGCTCCATGTTTCCCCGACTGTACCGACATGCGGGGGTTTAAAACTAATGTAAACAGGCATCTCGCTGCACATCTCCCAACTTAGGATGACACCCAAAACCTACTCCCTAATTCTCAGTAGCCCCTTACGTCTACAGTAGCGGCCTGTCTTGTTTGGGGTGAAATATCTTAAAAATATAAAAATAAAAATAATAATAAACAGAAATTCAAAGAAACACCATAAGCTCTCCCCTTCCCTTCACACTCATACCCCCTAAAAAAAAATAATTAAAAAAAAAATAAATAAATAAAAAATAAAAATAAAAAATAAAATTAGAAAATAAAAATAAAAATAAAAAATGGTGCCGGCCTGTGTGTCTGTGTGTGTGTGTGTGTGTGTGTGTGTGTGTGTGTGTGTGTGTGTGTGTGTGTGTGTGTGTGTGAGATGGACCCTAGTTTGACTTTCCTTTACCTATTTGTCCCACTATAGGGATTATCGCCTATGCCTTTTCCCGTCCAAAGTAGCGTCCTGCCTTGTTTGGGATGAAATATCATTAAAAAAAAATTAAAAAAAGAACTGAGCGTATACCTTCCCTCTGATGAAGATTCCTGAGCTCGAAGAAGGTCGGTGGTTACATCGGCCGAAACGTTGTGAGACTAACATCCAAGATGAGAACAGTAGTTTGAATGAACGACATTATATAAAATTTACAAACCACAAATATTGTATAGAACTTGAAGCTTTACTATTTTCTTTTTCTTTTTCTTCTATGGTAAACCATACAAGAAGAAAACTGCGAATAGTTATCGATCGAGCTTTTCAAACTCTAATCAATTGCTAATGATTAGTTTTGGAAGATTGAATAATTTTCCCTTGACGTCATAAACCCTTACCCTAACCCTAACCCCTGGATTTCATGACCGATATAAAATATGAAAACTGTAATTGATGTGTTTTAAATCGCTTGGAGATATTCAAGAAAGCGAAGTCAATCAGCGACGATTAGATTACTATTCTGAAGCCATGAATCGACCAGTTTGTCGGCTTTAATTAATACCAACTATCGCTGTGTTTACAATCAATCAACTTTGAGCCGTCTAATATACATAAAATCACGTGTTTATCCATCTTTCAGTCTCTGGCTGGCTGTGTCTTGCTACACTCTTTAACACTATAGATTTGTTTTCAAATAAGCTCGGTTTGCCGGTTGGCTGCGATCATCATTATTGGCATTTCTTTTCTTACGAGTGTAGTTTTCTAGAAACATTGATATTTATAATAAAGAGAATATGTTTTTATAAAATATTTAGAAAACCTTGCACAACGCAATTTATTATTTTTTAAAAATAAATTATTTATTTACCTTAAAACATTTTTTTTTAAATATTTATATTTCGACTATCTTTCGGCCGATGTGCTCTCCGACCCTGTTTGCTTCATTTATTACAGTAATGTGGTTCGCATATTAAAGTTTGATGTATTTTTGGCCGATGAAACCTCCGACATTATTCAAGTGCATCTTGTCGAACTTGAGAATGTTTATGTCGAACTCCGAAAATTCGTACCAGCATTGTCCGCAAGGATCCGTGGCGCAAGAGATAATAAGTGTAAAGTCGTAGTTATTTCTAAGTGACAGTCTTCCGGAGGCTGAAGGTTCAATCCTTAATGCGCGCAATATTAAGAATACAATTACGAATTACTGAAGATTTCTACTCAGCCATGGCTGCCGGAACGAGATCAAGCTACCTCCTGGATCTAATAAAGGGTTCCGTTCGAAATTCCGTACAGATCCCCGAGTTCGTAATAAAGATTCCTGAGTACGACGAGATGCACCTGAGGATGGTCGGAGGTTACATCGGCCGACATCTTCTGAGAATAATATCCAAGATGAGAACAGTATTTTAACAAATGTACCCAGAAACAATTTTGTGTCGCAGCTTTTAGTGAATTATAAAACAAATCCCAATTTTAGTATGGTGCGAAGCGGATTTTAAGGTCGCGACCCAAAACTTGGTTTTCTCGACCGCTGCGTCGCTTGTAGAGTAAGGTTGGGGTTAAATGAAAGTTGTGTTTTTGTCCTGATTCTTAAGTAAATTCTAGAGAATCGTCAGTAGATACATTGAAAAGTGGCGACAGGTAACCAACAAAAAGCATTATTTGTGTACAATTATCGTTCTGATGTACTTGAACCCAGATCAAAGTGTAGTATCTGTTCCGATGGATACTACACCCTATAGACCGGTATCGTCGTGGCCTTCGGGTCTTA
>OY744543.1:73789939-73799939 GCA_963556195.1 Sepiola atlantica | reverse complement strand
TCGTTCACGCCTAAAGCAATATGCAACTACGGTTAGCATCCCTTCCGTCCACAAATTTACATTTAATTTGAAAATGATTAATATCCCGTCTTGCAGATAGTAGAGCAGTTATCGACTAAGTGTCATTTTTATTACGAAAATATATCATTCACATACGGTAGTAGGTATATAATATTCTTAAGGTCAACTTAATGACAATCACAAACACTTCTAAAGCTTGTCACGAGTTCAGTTTGCAAGCAAATTCAATGCGGTCAATTGACCAATTCCATGCTACGTTTTATTAAAAAGAGAATTGAAACTTGGTTTAATAAGAAAAATAGTTAGGCTAAAAAATGTGTGGTCATCTATATTTAAAATAAGGCAGCTCATTTAATTTGACTGATCATATCATCTATTCATTTTGTAAGAAAACTACAAGAATATCAGTAAGCTTGGCTCCACTTTTATCTGCCCATACGAAGATTAAAATCAAGACATAATATCAAATCATTTTTCTAATTTTTATCAGAATCCATTACATGATTTTGATTCTAGAAAAGTTTAAACATTTAAGGTCAAGGAGAAATTCAAATTCAAGCAATCTTGCTTCATTGGTGTCAAATGACTAGGTATCAAATTAAATTTGAATCTGAAATATTTGAATTTCAAAATGCCTGTACGAAGATTAAAATCAAGACATACTGATATTAGACCTTTTGTATGAAATCATTTTTCTAATTTTTATCAGAATCCGTTACATGATTTTGATTCTAGAAAAGTTTAAACATTTAAGGTCAAAGAGAAATTCAAATTCAAGCAATCTTGCTTCATTAGTGTCAAATGACTAGGGATCAATATAATAATTGAATCTTCCCTTAATTTATTTCGCAATAGTATTATAAATTACTATTTTGTCTAGTATCTGGACATTCTGTTTATGAAATAGGCTGATGCACCTACGTATGAAATTATTAGCCGCCAATTCGCTATTTATAAAGTTAAATTCCTCCCTAATTATTACCTAAGGCCGAGGGGTTAAGACTCTTGACTACATTTACATGATTTTGATTCTAGAAAAGTTTAAACATTTAAGGTCAAGGAGAAATTAAAATTCAAGCAATCTTGCTTCATTGGTGTCAAATGAGTATAGATTAATTTAATAATTGAATCTTCCTAATTTCTTTCGTAATAAATTACTATTTTCTATAGTATCTGGACATTCTGTTTATGAAATAGGCTGAGGCACCTACGTATGAAATTATTAGCCGCCAATTTGCTATTTACAAAGTTAAATTCCTCACTAATTATTACCTAATTGTCTATGGCCGAGGGGTTAAGACTCTTGACTACAGATCAGTGGCGATTTGTGATCAGGGTTCGCGCCCGCCGATCGTCGGGAATTAACTTCCTGCACTGAAGATTGCGTTAGCATAAAACATCGATGTCGGTAGGTATTAAAATAATATATATATATATATATATAATTTCATACGTAGGTGCCTCAGCCTATTTCATAAACAGAATGTCCAGATCTAATTTTTATCAGAATCCATCACATGATTTCGATTCCAGAAAAGTTTAAACATTTAAGGTCAATAAGAAATTCAAATTCAAGCAATCTTGCTTCATTGGTGTCAAATGACTCTGGATCAAATTAAATTTGAATCTGAAATATTTGAATTTCAAAATAGCAGTTTTGCTCCATATAATGCTACCGAAAACTCTTTCAAATCCTCCAAAGAAAAATAAATTTGGGGAATATTTATTAATTAATGTCTAATCCTTATTGTAAACCTTTCAGAAAAATTAAAGGTATCTGAATTTTCACCTTATAGAATCTTTATAAAAATGATCCTTGTGTCACATCATCCTTACGTAATAAGTATGTAAATACTGACCAGTATGGCTCAATTTAATAATTGAATCTTCTCATGATTTTTTTCGCCATAATATTATAAATTACTATTTTGTTTAGTATCTGGACATTCTGTTTATGAAATAGGCTAGGCCACCTACGTATGAAATTATATATATATATACATATATATATATATATATATATATATATATATATATATATATATATATATATATATGAGAAAGGAAGGATGAAGGTAATCCGATGTGATGGGAAATGAAAAAGGAAAAACAAAAAAGGATCTTTTTTTTATATATTGATCAAAGTTTCGTCATTATTTGTAAGACTTCTTCAGGATGATAATATTAAGAAAAAATGTCATGCATGTACGTGAAAATATTGGGTTGACATGATGGGTTGATGGGAAGAAGTAGTAGCCACTGCTAGGAGCAGTAGGATCGGGGTCCGGGCTTAGTGAAGTCAGTAGCATGGAATCTACTTCTTCCCATCAACCCATTATGTAAACCCAATATTTTCACGTACTTGCATGACATTTTTCTTAAAATTATCGTCCTAAAGAAGTCTTAAAATTAAAGACGAAACGTTGATGAATATATAAAAAAAACATCCTTTTTGGTTTTTCCTTTTTCATTTTCCATATATATATATATATATATATATATATATATATATATATATATATATATATATATATATATAGAGAGAGAGAGAGAGAGAGAGAGAGAGAGGGGGGAGAGGGGGGGGAGGGAGAGAAAGAGGAGTATTAGAAGGCGATCACAATGCAAGAAACGGAAATATGTCGGCATTGCGAAGTAAGATTTTTTATATATTTTCTTCAAAATATTTTTATAATTTTTTTTCTATATAGCTAATCTTACTTGCAAGACTGTCTTGCCTAATCAAGTAAGATTTGCTATATATAAAAAAAACCCATTATTTTGAGAAAATATATTAAAAATCACTTGTCTTTGTCTTACTTCTCAACGCCGACATATTTCTATTTCTTGCATTGTGATAGCTTTCTAACACCCATCTATATACGTGTGGCATAGCCCCTCTGCTTGTGCCGCGGCAGTTCTCATTTTGTATACTCGTCCCGGAACGGGCCGTGGCAGTTCTCTTTTAAACACTCGTCATTTTTTTAACCCCAAAATTAAATTTCTCGTACACTCTCTTCTTTCCTCGTCGTGTGGAGCGGTGTGTCGTATAGTGGTTGAATTCTTTCTTCTTTCTTTCTGCCGAAACATCGTCGCTGCAACAAAAACTTCATGACCGACTCCGAAGACAAAAAATCTTTTAAATTTAATTTCAGTTTTATTTAAAGCGTTAGCTATCCGTCAGCTGGGAGATATTCACTAACATCGAGAGAGAGAGAGAGCAAATTACTGCTTTCGTAATTACTTATCAATTATTTCCTTAACCATTCGTGGAGGTGGGGGAAGAGATCTTTCGCTTGTATTTTCTTAGGGAATTTATTCCCTTAATAAAATTGCGGACTACATCCTAAATCACGTCTGATAGGTTCGCCTCCAAAACCCAGACTGCTAAAACTCGCTTCTCACGAAGAACGAGTGTCGTCACGGATCCCCCTGCTTCCCACGCAAAGGCCGTGACGTCACAGAGCCTCTCGCAGGTGCACATTGACCCCTGATCCGAGGTCTCGTCACGCAGTGACCCTGTCACGTCTGTTTTCTCCGACTGTGAGAACAGGCCCCATTCTGCACTCGACTGCACGAGTCCGCCCGCACTAATTCGCGCAAATCAAACCAACGATTTTCAACAGATACGTCCATTCCAATAGGGCCATTATCCAACATACGTATTACACACAATGCTTCAAGCAAACTACCTCTCCCTATATATATATATATATATATATATATATATATATATATATATTAGCAGGACCTTTATAAGCAATACATATAGCATTAGTTGTAAATTTAAATTTTTTTTTCTTTCTCCAGAGTGTATGGAACCGTTTGTTTGCACTCCTAAATGGTAAAGATTGCAAAAAAAATGTTCCCACTTAACTTACCCTGTTATCTAGAATACATATTCAATAATACATAAGCATAAGTTCAATAGTTTAGGATTTTACAAAACACGAATCTCTTATAAACACTGATGAACGTGCGCCGATTACAAAATTATATATTACTTAATATAACTCAACATTTGATGTAGAACAATTCTTTTCACTATTTAATTTAAAAAAAATTTTTTTAATAAAATTTTTTTTTTATATCTAACTTATTTCAAAATTGGAAAGAGAAACGTGCGCGGGTCTGGGTGAGCGCACCCCGTAAATTTTAAATTTTACAAAAGAATTATGTGTCCATATTACTCAGCGGGTTACCGTGTATATATATTCCAAAATTCATAATGATCGGTTCAAAAAATGTTTTTTTAAAAATCAATTTAAAACAAACTTTTATATATATATATATATATATATATATATATATATATATATATATATATATATATATATATATATATATATATATATATATATATATATATATATATATATATCCCTTAAATAAATACACATACATATCTTTATAAATATACGGAAGACTAGAAGGATACAACAATTATATGCAACGACCCCTCACCAAAGACTCGTTATTATCACTCACTCCGAAAGAGTAGGGACTGGGAAAGAGAGAAGGGAGGAGAGGGAGAAAGAGAAAGGAAAGAGAGAAAGAGAAAGAAGGAAAGAGAGAAAGAGAAATGAGGAGAAGGAGAAAGAGAGAGGAGGAGAAAGCCAGCCAAATATGGGTTAATGTAGCGAAATTACACGTGTGTGTGTGTCAAATTTTATTTGTGTAATATTTGTTAGTAATCATGAGAGAAGAAATTCATGAAAAGTTCAAAGTTTCGAGCAATTTTAGAAATGTTGAGAATATTGAGTTTCCAATAATTCCAATTCGGTTCTAGGAAACACACTTTCCGGAGCAGTACCTCCTTGTTTTGACTTTATTGTCAATCGTTTGATGCACTCTTACCGAGGAACGCTGACGGGTCCGTTCTTTGCTATTTTTGAATCCAGCTAGAGAGCCCCGTTGAAAGAGCCGATCATTTTCGCCATCCTTCCTTTGGTACTGAGCAAGTTAATCTTAACAATAAAATGCAACACATGGCCCTAGTTCCTGAAAGTGGTTTAGTTTATTTGTTTCTTATAATTATATTTTGAATCGATTTACAGAATTAGTTTTAAAATGTAATAGACGTTGTATGAAATTATTTTGGTTTGTATGGTATTCGTTTCCAAGGAAATGAATCGTTAGGATTAGGGTTAGGGAAATGAATCGTTAGGATTAGGGTTAGGGAAATGAATCGTTAGGATTAGGGTTAGCGAAATGAATCGTTAGGATTAGCGTTAGGGAAATGAATCGTTAGGATTAGGGTTAGGGAAATGAATCGTTAGGATTAGGGTTAGGGAAATGAATCGTTAGGATTAGGGTTAGGGGAATGAATTGTTAGGATTAGGGTTAGGGAAATGAATCGTTAGGATTAGGGTTAGGGAAATGGATCGTTAGGATTAGGGTTAGAGAAATGAATCGTTAGGATTAGGGTTAGGGAAATGAATCGTTAGGATTAGGGTTAGGGAAATGAATCGTTAGGGTCGTCATGGGAGCAAAAAGATGCATTTTGTTCCGTTAGTATTAAGTGAATTTATTATTTTTGCTCCAACCGTATTTTGTTTTAATTTTATATTTTACGCTCGGTGGTTAATGGTAATATTATGTGGAAAGCAATTTTCCTTTTTCGATGTGATTCGACTGGTTATTTATTAAATATTTGGCACATGTTCGTCTTTTCTCACAGTCCGTTTTTCACAACTTTTTAATGACCAGTTTTTTTTTCTTTTTTCGGTGTACACTTACCTATTAGGCTGCTAGAGAATTCCGGGTTTTTTGGAAAAAAAATTCAAATATTTTACATTTTAGGAGCGGGGATCAGTTTCCAATGTAAATTCAACGTAGACTGATCCCCCACTTTTTGACCATCTCAATTTTTTTAAAAGTCTTTTTCGGTGTACAATTACCTATCATGTCAGTAGAGAATTCCGGAGTTTTTGGAAAGAAATTTCAGAAAATTTAGATTTTAAGACGGGGGATCAGTTTTCAATGTAAATTCAACGTAGACTGATCCCCCTCTTTTTGACCATCTCAAATTTTAAAAAGTATTCTTCTGCTTACAAGTACCTATCATGTCGCGAGAGAATTTCGGAGTTTTTGGAAAGAAATTTCAAAAAATTGAGATTTTAAGACCTAAAAAGTTGTGAAAAACGGACTGTGGGAAAAGACGAAGAAGACTGATCCCCCGTCTTAAAATGTAAATTTTGTTAATTTTTTTTCCAAAACTCCGGAATTCTCTCGCGACATGATAGGTTATTGTAAGCAGAAGAAGAATTTTAAAGATTTGAGATGGTCAAAAAGAGGGGGATCAGTCTACGTTGAATTTACATTGAAAACTGATCACCCGTCTTAAAATCTAAATTTTCTGAAATTTCTTTCCAAAAACTCCGGAATTCTCTACTGACATGATAGGTAATTGTACACCGAAAAAGACTTTAAAAAATTGAGATGGTAAAAAAGTGGGGGATCAGTCTACGTTGAATTTACATTGGAAACTGATCCCCGCTCCTAAAATGTAAAATATTTGAATTTTTTTTCCAAAAAAACCGGAATTCTCTAGCAGCCTGATTGGTAAGTGTACACCGAAAAAAGAAAAAAAAACTGGTCATTAAAAAGTTGTGAAAAACGGACTGTGAGAAAAGACGAACATGTGCCAAATATTTTGTTGATTCCCGAGGCGTATGCAAATAAGGTCGCATTGCATAAAAAATGGTAAATAACCTGTTTATTTAGATATATAACAGGAAAGGTTATCGAATCCATAAGTACTATTTTTACTACAGTGACATGTGTTTATGTACTGCGCTTTGAATCTCGGGGTTAGGGTTAGGGTTAGGGTTTAGGGTTAGCGTTAGGGTTAGCGTAAGGGTTAGAGTATGTTTTTATTATGTATATATATATATATATATATATATATATATATATATATATATATATATATATAATTATTTTTAATATTTTACCTACATACGACGTCGTTTCGAGCTAATGGCTCTCATCAACGCTGGGAAATAACAATACAGATACACCTTGAATATGTAGGCGTTCACCTAGGGATTGTCACGTAATAACGGAGAAATTAAGTGATGTTTACGGCGAGCATAAACATCTTAACAGTCGATAGCACTCAACGACAGAGTCGGAGCGTTGCACTGAAGCTTGTAAGTGAATCTTTATTTTGAATCAGATGGTCATTTTTGTATTAAAATTTTAAAAGATAAACGTTCCATAGGTTTCACGAACGTTTTCGATTCTTCGTTGACTAATTCTCAGATCTCTAAAGCAAATGAACAAAAACAGCTGGAGAAAAGAAGAGAATTTATATAAAACGACGGTGGAGAAACGCGCAGAGATCTTTTTTACGCATTGTTCCAGAAAAGTCGTTGACGATTTAAATTCAATGACGCTGGAATAGCACCACAGAACAAAATCGCATTACGTTAAGCATTTTAAAATGTTACCACTCGTTTCATTTGGGATGTTATTAATTTTTCAACCTAAAATTAATAACATCAAATATCGAACCAGTGATAACATTTGAAAATGCTTAACGTAATGCGATTTTGTTCTGGGATGCTAAAAATAAAACAGACTCTCTATAAAGAGTCTCTCCAGCATCAACCTGGAAACATTCGGAAAATTTGTCAATCTATATAATAACATTTGTTGAATGATTAAGAATATTATGAGAGGATTTTATGCTAATGAGTCACCACTTATCAAGGCTAAAAGCCGCTCGAGGATAAGGGTTAATGAGATGGATAGATTGGCAGTTGAATGATTAAGAATATTATGAGAGGATTTTATGCTAATGAGTCACCACTTATCAAGGCTAAAAGCCGCTCGAGGATAAGGGTTAATGAGATGGATAGATTGGCAGTTGAATGATTAAGAATATTATGAGAGGATTTTATGCTAATGAGTCACCACTTATCAAGGCTAAAAGCCACTCGAGGATAAGGGTTAATGAGATGGATAGATTGGCAGTTGAATGATTAAGAATATTATGAGAGGATTTTATGCTAATGAGTCACCACTTATCAAGGCTAAAAGCCGCTCGAGGATAAAGGTTAATGAGATGGATAGATTGGCAGTTGAATGATTAAGAATATTATGAGAGGATTTTATGCTAATGAGTCACCACTTATCAAGGCTAAAAGCCGCTCGAGGATAAGGGTTAATGAGATGAATAGATTGGCAGTTGAATGATTAAGAATATTATGAGAGGATTTTATGCTAATGAGTCACCACTTATCAAGGCTAAAAGCCGCTCGAGGATGATGGTTAATGAGATGGATAGATTGGCAGTTGAATGATTAAGAATATTATGAGAGGATTTTATGCTAATGAGTCACCACTTATCAAGGCTAAAAGCCGCTTGAGGATAAGGGTTAATGAGATGGATAGATTGGCAGTTGAATGATTAAGAATATTATGAGAGGATTTTATGCTAATGAGTCACCACTTATCAAGGCTAAAAGCCGCTCGAGGATAAGGGTTAATGAGATGGATAGATTGGCAGTTGAATGATTAAGAATATTATGAGAGGATTTTGTGCTAATGAGTCACAACTTATCAAGGCTAAAAGCCACTCGAGGATAAGGGTTAATGAGATGAATAGATTGGCAGTTGAATGATTAAGAATATTATGAGAGGATTTTATGCTAATGAGTCACCACTTATCAAGGCTATAAGCCGCTCGAGGATAAGGGTTAATGAGATGGATAGATTGGCAGTTGAATGATTAAGAATATTATGAGAGGATTTTATGCTAATGAGTCACAACTTATCAAGGCTAAAAGCCACTCGAGGATAAGGGTTAATGAGATGGATAGATTGGCAGTTGAATGATTAAGAATATTATGAGAGGATTTTATGCTAATGAGTCACCACTTATCAAGGCTAAAAGCCGCTCGAGGATAAGGGATAATATTATGAGATGGTTGAAAACGATGAATGGAATAAACAAACATTTGACAACTTATGATTAATATTTGTTGACATTGGCTTTGAAGACGACCATGTTTTAGCCTGTAGGGAAGCAGTCCAGTGGTGATGTGTTTCACAGAAGTGATCGTTTGCTTGTTTGTCTGTATCTTTAGAACATGTTGTCACAAAATTGCTGCCATGGTGGCTACAACATTATCACATTTAAATTCAATGTCAATGAACATTCGTTATTAACCGTTATAAATACCTCTTCAAATTTTCTTCATTCCATTCATTATTTTCAATCCTCTCATAATATTCCTCGTCACTCAACTCAATATCAATCTCATCATGTTAGCCTTAATATATGATGACGCATTAGCAAAACAAAATTTAAATTTAAAAAAAATGAAATAAATGAAAACAAATTTAAATAAAAAAATTAAATAAAAACAAAATTTGAATTTTAAAAAAATTTAAATTAAAAAAAAAATTTAAATTAAAAAAAAAAATTTAAATAAAAAAAATGAAATAAATAAAAACAAATTTAAATAAAAAAATTAAATTAAAAAAAATTTTAATTAAAAAAAAGATTTAAATTAAAAAAAAATTAAATTAAAAAAAAAATTTTAATTAAAAAAAAAATTTAATTAAAAAAAAAAATAAAATAAAATTCAAAAAGAAAAAAGTATAGATCCGATCGGATTTGAACTCGGCATTACAACAATCAGATTTGAACTATGTCATTGGAACATGAAAAAAGTCAAGGCTTTTTTAAAATCCAAACCTTTTGAATCTTAGAGGAAGGCGAAAACATTTATTATAACTTTATTAATCTTTATTACTATATAACCAACTAGAACCGTTTTGTACCACATTTGTGCAGATTAAAATAAAGATATAACGATACTAAACCTTATGTCTAGAATCCTCATACCGATTTTGATAAAAATCCATTACATTGTTTTGATTCTAGAAAATGTCTAACCTTCATGGATCTTAAAAAGACATTTCAATTCAGCGAATCTTGCATGATTAGTATCTAATAAGTATGGATCAA
>OY744543.1:73734939-73784939 GCA_963556195.1 Sepiola atlantica | reverse complement strand
TAGCTTTTGAGGATGTTTTAGGATCTGCAATGTCGCATGAAACCACTTTTTCACCGAAAAATGATGGATTTTGAGTCCCGTGGAGCCCTAACGGCTATTTTTGGCCTGCACCTTCTGAATTTTGCAAGATTTTCAAAATGTTTAATTGTTTAGTGTTATTTATGTATAAATGAACACAAAAAAATCTGAAATTTTCACCCATTACGTCCCACCCCTAGTAACAGATACCTTTTGGGTGTCAGACTTCATTACTGTTTTTTTTTTCATTTTAATTTAGTTTATCTAAAGAGATCAAGGGGCCTACTCTTGAGGCCAACACTTGATTTCCCTATGAGTAAAATTTATATCCGAGAGCTCTCTTAAGGATATATGTTGTTCCTTTTAGGGCTGCTATCTGTACTTCCCTACAGTTTGGTCTTCCCGGGGATTGTTTCTAAGTATTTACTTAGATTTTTTTCACTAGACCAGTTGTCGCCACTACAACCGGTATGATGTTTATTTCATCGAGGGACTATGTTATTTTGAAATCATTTTAGAGGTCTTGGCAGTTTGTTATTTTTTCCCGTTCGGCTCTATTGAGGCCATAGTCATTTGGGACGGTTACATCAATGATGAGAGCAGTTTTTTTCTGGTTTGTTCCAGATGACAATGTCTGCTTTGATGGCCTTGTCTTTTATGTATCTGCCCGCCTGTATGTCTTTATCATAGAACACTGTCACTTTTTCATTCGATGTTATGGGTGGGGGTTCATGTTCCCAGATGTTCAGTGATCTTTCAAGCTGCATCTCTCCGCAGATCTTCCAATGTAGGTATTTACATACTTTGTTGTGGTGGGCAGTGTAATGGCCATCAGCCAAAAGGATCTTGCATCCAGACATTACTGACAGTGTGCTAAAAACAATGTACAGCAAAATGCAATAAAAAACCTACAAAAATGTCCTTCGTTAACCCTGACCCTAACCCTAAACCTAAGGTTAAAATAGCGTCAGGAATGGCTACAAGGGATGAAGACGTTTACTTTACCCCGTGAATTAGTAACACAACAGAATGAATACCGAACAATACCACAAAATAAACGAAAAAATACTCATTAATACCAAAATCAAATCGAAAACAAAACGCAATAAAACAACCAAGCTCTAATGTTTGTTTACATTTTTTAACATCACATTATCTCTTGTCTGCTAATTTATCTTTTTTTTATTAAAATATTTCGATTAATATTCACAAAACTATTGAAAACACACACACATGTATATATATATATATATATATATATATATATATATATACATGTATTGTATTAGTTTCTGTAGATGTAAATCCGTTGAAACTCAAGTGTTTATAAAAAGTGCTCAATAACAAGTAGAGCTGTTCTTAAGTATACATTTTTATTTATAAAAACATTATTGGTTACATATGTGCATACATATTTCGGTTGTACTCTTCACAGAGAGTCAACCTCTTCTATCTTCTTTGGTCTGAAGAGGTTGACTCTCTGTGAAGAGTGCAACCGAAACATGTATGAACATATGTAACCAATAAAGTTTGTATAAATAAAAATTTATATATATATATGTATATATATATATATATGCATATATATATATATGTATATGTATATGTATATGTATATGTATATATATATATATATATATATATGTAATATTAAAATATATTTTAATATTTTACCTACAGAGGACGTCGTTTCGAGATTTTGGCTCTCCTCAGTGTAGGGAAATGACAATCACGGACGGTCACAAGGTGCGAACCCGGTTCATACAGACACTTTGAATCTGTGAGCGGTCGCATAATCCCATTGGCCATGGACGGTTGTCACGTGATAACAGAAAAATCAAGTTATATTTACGCTGAGAGCAGCGAGCGTAAACATCAAGACATTCAGATAGAACTCAACGACAGAGTGCGAGTATCACACTGAAGCATTAGATGAATGTCTATTTTTCAATCCCCCTAAAGTGGTCTACTTTAATTTTACTTAAAGGGGATTCTTATAATATTGAATTATATTTTAATAGTTTATACGTACGTACGACGTCGTTTCGAGGTTTCGACTCTCCTATATATATATATATATATATATATATATATATATATATATATATATATATATATATAAATATATATATGAATAATTATATATATATATATATATATATATATATATATAATTATATATATAAATAAATATATATATATAAATAATTATATATATATATATATATATATATATATATATATATATATATCAGTCGCGAAACGACGAAACAACTGTCCTGGGATAAGTAAATATATATTTAATTATATATATATATATATATATATACTTAAAGAAGTGAGGCTACCAACATTTGTAAAAAACCTTTTTCAACAATTGTTTGTTATTTTATTATTTTATCATTTTAAAATTTTGTGATTTTATAGCGCGTTTGAAGCCTCGTGCGGCTCTCTTCAGATATGTTTTCTATTTGAAAAAAATGTTTTTATTTTTAACACTTTGATGTTTCTGCGAATGTGCGCGCATATGTGTGTGTGCGTTTGCGTGTAGGTGTGGGTGTATGTGTTTTAATAGTTTTTGGTTCTCTAGGTCAAAGTATGTGTGATTTCGGCTTTTATCTTTCCGGTCGTCGTCGTGTGCGGCGGTTGAGTACACTTTGTTCAGAATGCTTAAAGTTGGTCTTAACAGTTCTATGACTTTGTCAGAACTCTGTCTGCCTGCGCGCGTGTGTGTGTATGTGTGTGTGTGTGTGGCTATCCATGGTCCGTGTACACAGGCGAGCCCGCGCGTACAAGTATACATTTTTCTCTCGTTGGAACTGCACTGATGCTACCCCCCCCCCCTCTCTCTCTCTCTCTCTCTCTCTCTCTCTCTATATATATATATATATATATATATATATATATATATATATATAATATTGTAAACCATATATAGTTATCATCATATAATAGATTACATAAATATATGTGTTCCAGTATTTAGCCTAGCAGTAATATATACATATACTCATGACAAATGTTTAACTTTAATTAATTTATAGAAATAATATCGCCAACTTGTAATTTATTTCGACTAATTTTCAGTGCATTAACTTGTTTAAAACATTCATTTATTGATTGGTTTCTGTACTAATAACAATTGTACTAATAAAAATAGTATTAATAACACTATTATTAATAACAATAGTATTAATAACAATAGTATTAATAACAATAGTATTAATAACAATAGTGCTAATAACAATAGTATTAATAACAATAGTATTAATAACAATAGTACTAATAACAATAGTACTAATAACAATAGTACTAATAACGATAGTACTAATAAAAATAGTATTAATAACAATAGTACTAATAACAATAGTATTAATAACAATAGTACTTATTAAAATATTATTAATAACAATAGTAATAATAACAATAGTACTAATAACAATAGTACTAATAACAATAGTACTAATAACAATAGTACTAATAACAATAGTACTAATAAAAATAGTATTAATAACAATATTACTAATAACAATATTATTAATAACAATAGTACTAATAACAATATTATTAATAACAATAGGATTAATAACAATAGGATTAATAACAGTGTTATGTGAGATCCTGACAGGCACTACTGGTTTAAGTTTAAATGACAGTAATAGTTACTAAACAGTGGCGCCACACTCACCAAAATCTATTTAATTAGATTCGCACCATCTGATAGTTTACTGATCAATTAGGGAGAGGAAACTTAAAATCAATGTTCTAAACTTCTTTACTAACTCAACGTTTGAGAGGTAAAGAAGAATATTCGAATATATATGTATCTCGTCTGGGCAATTTCGGTGGCCTTTTATCTGCCGGGCTGAGGTATACTGTCCTGGGTTTTCCCAGGAGGTACACCCTCCCAGGCCTTGCCACCCCTCTTTGGGGAGGAGTAAGTTTAGTTTTTTGCTGCGTGAAGCGCCCTCACCGGGGAATGCCGACGGAGTTGCCCAGGCTGTTTCTGCTACATCAGAGTGCTCTTTCTTTAGGTACGCTGGCTTCATTCTTCCCCACTTTCCCGACCGCGTGTCACATATTGCTGCGGTGGGAGGCAATTTAATACCGTATAAAGATCAAGTGTTAGCCCCAGGTAGAGGTCCCTTGATTTCTGAGAACTTCGACTGAAGTAAAATGAAACAAAAAAAAATGACATACATACAGGGTGGGCAAAAATAAGGGTCCTATTTTTAAAAATTCATAACTTTTTTATTTATTGATTTAAAAAAAATTTTTTTTTAAGAATAAGTAAAGGACCCCTTCCGAAGCAAGCATGAGCCGTATTAGCCCTAAGGAACGTACCCTCATTTAGAAAACATTATTTTTGCTTAAAAAACTCAAAACAGTGTAAAAAACAATACTTTAGTTTTTGTAAGTTTTAAGAAGTGTTTTTCGGCTAAAATTTGTTTTGTTTATTTCAAAAAATCTCGGAAGGGTCAGTCTACACACACATAAAGTTTGGTGAGTTTAACTTTTATTTTGTGGAAGTTATTCAAATTCAAGTTATTCAAATTTAAAGATAGGACCCTTATTTTGGCCCACCCTGTATATACGTATACATAGAATCATAGGATTTACTTTTACGTTTTATAGAATTTTCTTGACTGATTCTATAACTTTGCAGATTAGTGTGTGTCTGTCGTGAACAAATACGAAAAGTTAGAAACAGAAGATGCGCTTACGGTAGTTGGGAAAATTGACAGAAGGTTTAAGCAAGAAATAAAATTTGATTCAGACTGACCACGGGTCATCCACAAATTTGTGTAGGTTTTGGATAAATGTCAAATACTTGTAGGTTAAACGGAAGAAAAATTAAAAACAGTGCTTGTCTACAGAACTGAGTTATTTCAAACATAGTCTTATTTTTGGTTTGTGCAATTTTGTCTTTGAAAAAAAAAATCTTCAAGCATTTACACCTTTTATATAAGAAATAGAATTTCAGCTGATTTTGACATTTTCATCTTCTGTTTTTTATCGATTAAGTATTTGACTATTTATTATTCTACGAGAGTACAGCCCCCGTCAAAAATTACGGAAAAAGTATGCTTCGCCAGTGTTCAAACTAATGTTCGAATTCATATAAAATAATGTCTGACTCTGTGAAGTTAAAAAAATGAACAAAGAATAGGAGAAATATGGGTATTGATATTGATCATGACCCAGTTTTCATGAGGTTCGACTCGGAAGCGTTCGGCTGTCCTACGCAAACGCTCGAGTGTTGACGAGCCGATTTGTACCAGACGACAATTTTGATACGGTGCCGCGTCCTGTGATTTTAAGTTATATTTTCAAGAAATTTTCTAAAAGAAACAACAACAAAAAAAACAAGCAAAACATAGCGAAGTTATTATCAAATAAATATTTTTCGTTATTTTGATACGTTGCTGCGTCCTATAATTTTTTAGTTATATTTGCAAGACATTTTTTAAACAACAAAACAAATAAAACAAGCAAAAAACAGAGCGAAATTACTGTTATCAAATAAATATTTTTAACCCTAACCCTAACCCTAAACTCTAACCTTAAACCCTAACCCTAAACCCTAAACCCTAAACCCTGAACCCTAACCCTAACCCTAAACCCTAAACCCTAAACCCTTACCCTAACCCTAAATCCTAACCCTAACCCTAACCCTAACCTTAATCCTAACCCCTAACCCTAACCCTAAACCTAAACCCTAACCCTAACAACAACAAAAACAAAACAAGCAAAACATTATTATCATAGGACGCAGCACCGTAGCAAAATTGTCGTCTGGTACAAATCGGCTCGTCAACTCTCGGGCGTTTGCGTAGGACGCTTCCGAGTCGAACCTCACGAAAACTGGGTCAGGATCGATATCAGTACCGAAAGATGATATCTAAAACTGTTGCGGACTGATCCAAATTCATCCATAGTGACAGGATTGATTCGTCAGGTCACTATGAAGTCGACACCTTTTCCCTTACCAAGGAGAACCGCTTAGTGAACCACTTCGCACGTCTGCCTAGAGCCGGTAATGGCGACCAACTTATTGTAATCAAGTATTCTTAATACAATTTATATTCCTTTCAATTCCTGTCTTGTGTTTCTTATTTACTTATTGTTATTCTTACGGTATAACGAAAAAACTGTGAAGTTTAAAGACGGAAAAAAAGGTAAAGAGAACACGTATAAATAGTTATAAAAAGCCGGAAGAAAACAAAAAATAACGTCGCATTATGGAAATAGATTGAAGGCGGTGTTAGTTGACTTACTATTTGCTTTCTAAATTCCCCATAATTCTTGAAATGGATTCGGCCTGCATATTATTTACTCGCTAACTTGTGTGTGACGGGATGGATATTTAATTATTGACATACAAATACATACTCATTATTCTGTATTATAAAGAAGTATCTGTATTATGAGGTTGGGGACAAATTTGATGCCTCATGCTGAAATAATTATCTATAATGAGAAATTTTTGAAAAAATACCAACTATTTCTCAAAATAAAGACCATTATTTCCCATGACCTTCTGCCGACTTAAAAGTTTTACGGATTTGATCAATGTACGAATAGTTCAGCTGTGAATTGACACATTCTAGATATGGAAATTGGAATGTAATATTGAAACTGGAAGGCATACAAAGAAGGGTGACAAAACTAATAAGTAAAGTAAAGGAGTGCAGTTACAGGGAGAGATTGGACAAATTGGGATTGACTACTTTGCCGGAGAGAAGAATGAGAGGTGATATGATTGAGACTTTCAAGATAATTAATGGCATTTCTAACTATGGTGGGCATTTTTTTTAGTATTTCTCCTAGATACGGAAGGTTATTGTCAAGGCAGTTTTCAAAAACTAGATCTGTTAACCAGTTAAGTTTTTTTGCTCACAGAGTAATATGTTTTTGGAATAAGTTGCCAGATCGGATTAAGAACAGCAATAACGTGGATCAGTTTAAGATGAGGTTGGATGAATTCAGAGAAAGTGGTAGGAGGGAGAAATTAAGGGGGCACTTTTGGGAGTTATCAAATGAAATATTTAACATAATTTGATCAAATGAAATATTTAACATAATTTGATCTGGATATCGATACTGTACTACGAGTTTGATTTTTAAAATTCAATTTTCTTTTTTTTAACAGTTGAATTGAGAAGATAGTTAAAGGGGAGATGCCCAAGGAGGCATAACAAACAAACAAATAAATAAATAAATAAATAAATTCTTGACAGGCTTATTAATCTTCATGGAATAACTCAAATCGGCCATCACTAATTACGTTGTGCATTAATCAGAATAGACCTAAGTCAGATGGAACAGCATCTGTAGTATAGGGTGGGCGCGGCAGAAGTCTAACACCGTCCAATTGTTTAATTTTGATACTGGTATTTTCGGCATTATATATCTATATACATAACGCATTTTTTTAACACGAACTTTTTTTTACTCAACCTTGTATCATTTATTTATTTATTTTCCTTCCCATGTATTATTTAAAGAAATTTTTTTGTATATAAAACGAATTGGATTATAAACTCAAACAGAGGAACGTACTGTATGCCTAATGTTTATTCATGTTCGACTCTTTTGTGGTAATATGTTCGTTTTCTTTATCTGAAAATTAAAAAAATAAGTTGCAACGACAATATTCTTGTCCCTCATATGCCGTCTTGAGATTATTATATGTGATAATGCGAGATTTCAAATCTGTTCCTCTGGTTTTCATACTAACCGAGAATCTGTTCACGGCACCCAGCCCAAGAGATCAAGAGTTAAATGATGACATCTCCTAACCCTAACCCTAACCCCTAACCCTAACCCTAACCCTAACCCAGCCCAAGAAATCAAGAGTTAAATGATGACATCTCCTAACCCTAACCCTAACCCTAACCCTAACCCCTAACCCTAACCCTAACCCTAACCCTAAGCCTAACCCTAACCCTAACCCTAACCCTAACCCAGCCCAAGAGATCAAGAGTTAAATGATGACATCTCCTAACCCTAACCCTAACCCTTACCCTAACTTGGCAACTGCAAGTCCTTTTCTGTCAGAGTGGAATGAGGTCTAACTCATCCCTAGGTGGTGCACCCTCCTAAGAAATGATGGTTTATAGCGACGACCTGAGACGCCCTACCAACATTGCTATTTTGGTAGATCCAGAGTTCTCCTTCAAGAGACTTGTATTGTCTCCTATTCTCAGGCTTTGAGCCTCAATTTTCTGTGGTAGGAAGGAAGTAAATCCAATTAGTTCCCCTATACTCGCGGCTGTTTTGATATCAGCTTAAATTCGCTTCAACAATAAAGAAAAACAAAGGCTGTCGGTGCAGCACTCGTCCCTTATTTGGAATGGGGTATTATCTAGCTTAGTCCTGTGAGGTGCATCATAACAGGCAGTGCTTCCTTGCTAATCTTAGGCGCCTTTACTGGAGAATGTCGGTGGTAACTTTTATACCAATCTAAATTGCCCTTCGGGGAGTTGGCTTTTCCCACCTTCCGACCTTGTGTCCCATCTTTCTGCAGTGGAAAGCTAATGGATTTAGCCAGTTCATCCAATGAATACGTATTGTTCTAATCTGAACGCAAAATCCAGCTAACAAAAGATAGTGAATTATTTGGAATCTTTCTAAACTACCGTCTTCTTCTACTACTTTGGAACCGACTGGATTCGAACTTGGAATGCCCAGATCTTCAGCCCGTGTCGTTAACCATACCTCAAACATATTGAATGAAAAGTTAGATATTCTGATCAATTATTTATCATCTTGATATATACTAACTCTTCAGTGATATTAAAGTATAGTACCATAATTTTGAAATATTCTTCATCTTCTTCTTCTTTTTCTTCTTCTTCTTCATCTTCATCTTCATCTTCTTCTTCTTCTTCTTCTTCTTCTTTTTCTTCTTCATCATCTTCTTCTTCTTCTTCTTCTTCTTCTTCTTCATCTTCATCTTCTTCTTCTTCTTCTTCTTCTTCTTCTTTCGTGCGAATCAGATGATTCTGGTGTTGGCATTAGTTTCCCCGATGTTTTTCTAGGTAGAAATCTTTCTGGAAAGACATCGGGTACTTACGGGAAGGACCACAAGAAGGTTGCCATCATCCCTAAGTGAATGTGGCACTGTGGAACCGACTGGATTCGAACTTGGAACGCCCAGATCTTCAGCCCGTGTCGTTAACTACCTCAAACATATTGAATGAAAAGTTAGATATCCTGATCAATTATTTATCATCTTGATCTATACGAACTCTTCAGTGATATCAAAATATAGCACCATTACTTATTCTCTTTATTGGGAACTTTGTTTGAAATGTTAAAGACGCCATTAGTGTTCTAAAACGAGCGTTCGCCAAGGAAAACTATGGGATACATGCTAGACATATACTTGCGACCAGAACTCCACAGACTAGAGAAACCATAGATCAGGGGCGGGCAACTGTTTCAGAGTGAGGGCCAGATGAGACTTTTGGAAGGAGATCGCGGGCCGGAGTGAAAAACGAACTCTCAGAATTACTATATTTTGTTTACATGAATAAATTGTACAAAAATTGCATTGAACACTCTACAAATCTGATATTTTTTCTCAAGAGACTTCTGTATGTGATGCTATAAAAGGCGCCAATGAAAAGCTATTTTGGAATCATAAAAAAAATAATGACGGGGGAAGTAGCAAGTTGATCCAGCATTCGTTTTGACACACCTCACATAGGTTCTATGTTTCATACCCTTTCCTCGTCTCTCGTTTCCTCTTTGCCTTTCTCTTTCTCTTTTTCTATTTTTATCTCAGGCCAAGGATTTGAAATTAATAGTTAAAGAAGAATGAAATATACATGCATCATCGCTCGCTGATATTTATACATTTTTAACGAGACATGCCATTATCTCAAGATTATCAGTGCCTGGTATTCGATAGAAACTTATTGGGAACAGGATGCTTGCCATCACAAAATACGGAATTTAAGTACGAAGTGTGAAAAAGGGGTACCGCACATTTTAAAGTCAGTTCTGCTGATATCCGATCAGGTTATCAAACAGCGTCTGTAACGGCACCCTAACCCTAACCCTAACCCTAACCCTAACCCTAACACTAACCCTAACCCTAACCCTAACACTAACCCTAACTCTAACCCTAACCCTAACCCTAACACTAACCCTAACCCTAACCCTAACACTAACCCTAACCCTAACACTAACACTAACACTAACCCTAACACTAACACTAACCCTAACCTTAACACTAACCCTAACCCTAACCCTAACCCTAACCCTAACACTAACCCTAACCCTAACCCTAACACTAACACTAACCCTAACCCTAACCCTAACACTAACCCTAACCCTAACCCTAACCCTAACACTAACACTAACCCTAACCCTAACCCTAACACTAACCCTAACCCTAACACTAACCCTAACTAACACTTTTATTACTCAGGAAAATAAAATGGTAGTGGATCTTCGCACATGCTGCTTGCTAGATTCTAAGTCAAGGTCAGGGTTTGCTTCCCTTGGACAATATTCTGGCCTATAACGGGTTTCCTTTCTCCAACCTTTATACCCTTAAATGTATGGGCGTAATTCATGGTCAAAAAATGAATCGCGATTTTTATGCGAAAAAAACAATATTCAGGATTTCCCCCGGTTCGCAACAAGTTTGCACAATTATTCGACATGGTCGTATTTTTTATCAATTAAGAACATATTATATTGATACAATCATTTACTGAAACGGTGTAGAGTAAAATAGGAAATAAAACCATTTAAATAAACTCTTGTACTCTGCGTTTCAAGTACACTCGTGTTCACATACGTTCCTTCCAGCCTCGGCGGCAAGTGCCGTCCCCGCATTTTTCAAACGAGTCTGTATCCTCCCCAATATCTTAGAAATATTCACAAATATTACGCCCCCTCGCAGTCTAATCTACCATTCAATTTTGTTCCTTATCACAACCCGTGTTTTAAAAAAAAATCTTAATCTTATCCCACTCTCCGTCTGCCTGTCTGGCTATCTGACAGGCATTCCTGTTTCCGGTAGATTCTTTTGGTTTCCGTTTGTTACGAAATGGATTTGAACTGATTTCATTTCGCCAGGTGACAAGATATTATTGTCTGTACAATTGGTCGTTCGATGCTATGACACTATCTAATTTCCGGGTTGAACTCCGCGAGACGTCTTGCCCTATTCGCACTGTCATCAGATATTTCGAACCCCAGGATATGACTATATTGCAGATATTTCCGCTTGAATCTGCCTAAATTGGAATTGATAAAGAATATTTGCTGACCAGGGAAGGTAATTAAATTGTCAATTCTTTGCCTTGGAAAAAAAACTGCTTCTTAAAATGAATTTCTTATTGTTGAGTTTTGACATTTTTGAAGCATGATTACAAAATATTAATGAGGTTCTACATTTTGTATTCTACTGAATTCATATATATATATATATATATATATATATATATATATATATATATATATATTGTCTCAGAAGTTTGTCAACCATTAAAACTATATGAAAAAAAAAACGACATTTTAGTCCTAAGTCCTTCAGTGGAAAATTACTTTTCTTGTAAGTCAATTTACTTTTTACAGTCACTATACTAGTTTGCTTCCAAAGAATGTACGCTAGTCCTAACATTATTTAAGGGATCATCAGTTGTTTACCATGAAAAACTGTTTCGGAAATTAAAAAAACAAGACAGTATCTTATATCATGGCTTCCCAGCAGAGTTGATCAAATCCCACTTCCCTTAAAAGACAAGAACAAAAACGTTCCGTATATTAGATCTAAGTTTTGTTCCAGATAAATGTTTTGCTGACTTATTTTCTTATTAAAAATGTCCTCCTTACCTGTGTTGTTCGTCTATATATATAATATTTTATTAATAAATATTAAGTATTTATTACATACAGACATCGATGTTTCATGCTTACGCAATCTTCAGCACAGGAAGCTAATTCCCGACGGTTGGAGGGCGGGAACTCTGTTCACAAATCGCCACTGATTCGCAGTCGAGAGACATATCCGTTGGCCACTACAAATTAGCTTGGAAGTTAGGAGGAATTTAACTTTGTAAATACCAAGTCGGCGGGTATTTACAGCAAGCAGTGGAGGGTGATCAACACCACCATCAACAAACTGTGTTGGATCTCGCAATGAAGCTAGTAGTACTGCTTGTTATTAAATTCACTCAGAGTACCCAGCCTTAATAAAGGGGGCTATATAACAATATTTTATAAATAAATATTAATAATTTATTACCGACTATATATATATATATATATATATATATATATATATATATATATACATATATATATATACATATATATATATATATATATATATATATATATATATATATATATATATATATATATATAACAAGGGATATAAACAATTGACTGAGCCATGTAAAATATATTAAAATTGACAAAAAATGGGCAATTATTTGCAACTATTTAAACGTTTTTCGTCTGTGTTCGCTCAAAATCCACCAAAAATTCCCAACCCCGTAAATAGAGAGAAATAACATTTTTTTAAACAACATCTACATCATACTCATTACTTTTCCCTTTAAATCCAACAAAATATATGACTGTGTCTACACGATTCATGTAATAGTGATAACAGGGGGAGACAACTATTAAAATGTCATGATGTTTTGTTGCTGTTCTTTCAGTTCATCCGCAAATAGAAACATGTGATTGGTTTACAAAAACAGGAATAGGCAGAGTACACATAAGTTAGGTATTAGTTTTAATGATGTCAATACCCGAGTTCGAATTTTATGTAAGTCTAAATGATCTTTTTCCCAAGAATTACATTGGGTGGGAGGGTTAAATTTTGTAAACGTAAGAATTACATTGAGAGGGAGTATTAAACTTTGTAAACGTAAGAATTACATGGGAGGGAGTATTAAATTTTGTAAACGTAAGAATTACATTGAGAGGGAGTATTAAATTTTGTAAACGTAAGAATTACATTGAGAGGGAGTATTAAACTTTGTAAACGTAAGAATTACATGGGAGGGAGTATTACATTTTGTAAACGTAAGAATTACATTGAGAGGGAGTATTAAATTTTGTAAACGTAAGAATTACATGGGAGGGAGTATTAAATTTTGTAAACGTAAGAATTACATTGGGAGGGGGGACTAAATTTTGTAAACGTAAGAATTACATTGAGAGGGAGGATTCAATTTTATAAACGTAAGAATTACATTGAGAGGGAGTATTAAACTTTGTAAACGTAAGAATTACATGGGAGGGAGTATTACATTTTGTAAACGTAAGAATTACATTGGGAGGGGGGACTAAATTTTGTAAACGTAAGAATTACATTGGGAGGGGGGACTACATTTTGTAAACGTAAGAATTACATTGGGAGGAGGGACTAAATTTTGTAAACGTAAGAATTACATTGGGAGGGGGGACTACATTTTGTAAACGTAAGAATTACATTGGGAGGGGGGACTACATTTTGTAAACGTAAGAATTACATTGGGAGGGGGGACTAAATTTTGTAAACATAAGAATTACATTGGGAGGGGGGACTAAATTTTTTAAACGTAAGAATTACATTGGGAGGGGGGACTACATTTTTTAAACGTAAGAATTACATTGGAAGAGGGGACTAAATTTTTTAAACGTAAGAATTACATTGGGAGGGGGGACTATATTTTAAAAACGTAAGAATTACATTGTGGGGGGGGGACTAAATTTTGTAAACGTAAGAATTACATTGTGGGGTAATCTTCGTAAACCTTAGAATAACATTTGAAAAGTACTAATTATTTAATAAAAATTAAATAATATATAATTAAAGTATAAACAAATTTCACGACGAAACTGCGATTCGAACCCAGCATATGTTCAGTCAATATATTACTCTGTCAAGTTGTATATATAGTGCTACCAAAATTCGCTCAAACAACAAGCCTGTTTTGCAATTAACATAATTCATTTCTTTTAAACTCCTAATAAATTACTACTTAAAAATATACACTTATAACTGCTATTCTCAAATTTACATACGTATTTAGAATATTTTTCTCTAAAGTAATATTAATAAAAATCATTTATACAATTAATTAAAGGCATTTTAAACTAGGTTATATTTCTTGATAATCCGCAAAAAAATGTAGACATAACGGGTACTCGGCATTAGTTTTCACAGAATTAGGTTTACTTAAAAGCAAAATTTCTATTTTTTGCCGCATAAAAAAATTAAATATATATTCATCGTAGTTAATTACTCTTTAATGCAAATATTAAAGAGTGTATTTTTTTCCATGACATTTCACAAATATTTTCTTCATACTCGCTATAAAATGTTAGAAGCTAGGTAAAGATGGTAATTGAACTACCAAGGTATTGTACTCTAACCCTAACCCTAAGTATTGTACCCTAACCCGTTCAAGGGGAGGGTATAAACTAGTTTTCTTGAAAAAAAAGAAACAGAAGTGAATCAATTTTCTTTTGTTGGAAGTCTTCAGAGATATTTCTTTAACAAAAAACGAGCATTTGACTGCAACCTAGTCGATAATTTATACATGTTTATGCGGCATATCAAGTACGATGGCTGACGTTTTGCGACAATCAGATGTTAAATATCGGGCCTGTTAACAATGCGGTCGTATTGTAAACAAGCAGGGAAACCTGGCGTTGTCCGTTTAGATATTTAGTTTGAACCATCATAAGTTACGCATTGTCAAAGTCAGCCATTTTGTTGACAGGTTTTATGCTCTGATTTCTAACTATTTTTAGACTTATTATTATACTAAATATGAACGAATCAACGTTCGTTTCCTAAAGGCTTTTTCTTATTTATTTCAACGACACCAAATACCTGCTAAATATATTACTTAGTTCTGGGATAAAGTTATGTTTAAAACATTCATTTTTATTCTTCTTTGAATGAACTCAAAAAGTTACCCATCACTCACTTACCAATGTAAAAAAAAAAAAATTAAAAGTACGCAAACAAATTTTGAGCAAAGAAAATCTACTTCGCTGGAACAAATGCGACATTTTCAAAAAAGGTAAATCCAGGATATTATGTATGTCAAGGCAATATAGCAGGAAGTCTTCCAGAGAATAGAGAAGCTGAAATGCGATGTAAAAGTTCATTAGTAAAAGATGTGTGACTCACCAGAAACAAACATAAGTGTATAAATCTCTCAAAGACCTCACTATATAAGCAAATCCATCGCCCAGTAATTTATCTTCATAGGGCGCTAAGAAAAATGTGAGTGTAAGGCCTTCAACGACCAAATTCAATTTTCGTTTATTTTTGTATTTATATATACTTTTTATATTTTCAAATCTGTGCTAACAGAAATATCATTTTACTGATTTATTCGTATGGTCTCTTCTGATAATAAAAGTTTGCATTTTTGAAAATCCATGGGTTAATGGAAAAAAAACCGTTTATTTATGATGAAGACGATCGAGAGACCGAACGCACTCGAGGAATGGCCCACGAAACAACGCTAGGTGCCATACTCCACCGGTTAACACGTGAGAACCGCAGAATTGCTCGCCGCGTCGAGAGATTGACACGAAAGATTGTGAAAAGAGAGCTCTGTGGTTTTCAATGAAGCTTACACACATATATATATATATATATATATATATATATATATATATATATATATATATATATATATATATATATATATATAAATTATTTATTACGTACAGGCATCGATGTTTCATTCTTACGCAATCTTCAGTGCAAGAAGCTAATTTCCGACAGTCGACGGCCGCGAACTATATATATATATATATATAGTCATCCTCATACAGACTGTTTCGCTGTATCACAGCTCTTCAGTACGGTTAGACCAGCTAGTGCCTCAAGCCGGGATTGAACTTCAACTGTTGAGCTGACGGTCGACGCCTCTACCCCTGCTATCATACAACACTGACTGAATGTAAATGATATCTACAATGTAAACATTGTCAAGTGTCGCAGTTAGCGATATCTTTACAAATAAGCTCTACCCAACAAAGGGATGTTTATATAGCTATCTACATACAGACTGTTTCGCTGTATCACAGCTCTTCCGTAGTACTAGACCAGCTAATGCCTCATCAACAAAGGGTGTAATTCTAAGCAGGTTTTACACCCATCAGACCATAACATGAATAAAACATAAGCGAGTATGTTGACGTCAGTGTGTAATAACCCTCCGAGCAGAGGAGTACTTACATTTTTGCTTGTATTTCAGGCCTTGAAGTGAAAGACAAAGCAGAGCACAACCGACATCTGATGGTTTTATACTGCAGAAAAGAAAGAAAAAAGCTACAGAGACCTGCACAAAGATATGCCATGGGGAAAATGTTGTTATACCAAAAACACATTTCTTATAAAAATGATTATAGATTTTGTGTGACGTAATAGATGTATGATTTACGTCATGTTTCAAAACATGAATTAAAAACTATGTATTAGCGTTAGAAACAATTTATTACATAAGAAATATGACTTTGCTTTTGCATGACTTTATAGAGTCGATTAATTCTAGTTTATTTAATAAATATATTTTACATGCCTTTTGGCTGGGATCACCGATAGATACTACACCCCATAGACCGGTATCGTCTTGGCCTTTGGCTCTTGATTACGCCAGTTTGTGTGTTTGTGCTGTGCAGTTCTAGGAGGACTATCCTCCCAAGCTTTGCCTCCTCTATTTGGAAAGGAGTGAGTTTATTGCTTACCGGGGAATGCCGACAGGATCTCCGGGTGGAATAGTAAAAAATGTATGTTTATTCGTATAAATGACTCCCTGGGTGTAATAGTAAAAATGTATGCATGTTCGTATAAAGGGATCCTCGGGTGTAATAGTAAAAGTGCATGCATGTTTTTTTAAAGGGATCCCCGGGTGTAATAGTAAAAATGTAAGCCTGTTGGTATAAAGGAATCTTCGGGTGTAATAGTAAAAGTGCATGCATGTTTGTATAAAAGGGATCCCCGGGTGTAATAGTAAAAATGTAAGCCTGTTGGTATAAAGGAATCTTCGGGTGTAATAGTAAAAGTGCATGCATGTTTGTATAAAGGGATCCCCGGGTGTAATAGTAAAAATGTAAGCCTGTTGATATAAAGGAATCTTCGGGTGTAATAGTAAAAGTGCATGCATGTTTGTATAAAAGGGATCCCCGGGTGTAATAGTAAAGATGTAAGCCTGTTGGTATAAAAGAATTTCGGGTGTAATAGTAAAAGTGCATGCATGTTTGTATAAAGGGATCCCCGGGTGTAATAGTAAAAATGTAAGCCTGTTGGTATAAAGGAATCTTCGGGTGTAATAGTAAAAGTGCATGCATGTTTGTATAAAAGGGATCCCCGGGTGTAATAGTAAAAATGTAAGCCTGTTGGTATAAAGGAATCTTCGGGTGTAATAGTAAAAGTGCATGCATGTTTGTATAAAGGGATCCCCGGGTGTAATAGTAAAAATGTAAGCCTGTTGGTATAAAGGAATCTTCGGGTGTAATAGTAAAAGTGCATGCATGTTTGTATAAAAGGGATCCCCGGGTGTAATAGTAAAGATGTAAGCCGGTTTGTATAAAGGGATCCCCGGGTGTAATAGTAAAAATGTAAGCCTGTTTGTATAAAGGGATCCCCGGGTGTAATAGTAAAAATTAAGCCTGTTAGTATAAAGGGATCCTCGGGTGTAATAGTAAAAGTGCATGCATGTTTGTATAAAGGGATCCCCGGGTGTAATAGTAAAAATGTAAGCCTGTTGGTATAAAGGGATCCTCGGGTGTAATAGTAAAAGTGCATGCATGTTTGTATAAAGGGATCCCCGGGTGTAATAGTAAAAATGTAAGCCTGTTTGTATAAAGGGATCCCCGGGTGTAATAGTAACAATCTAAGCATGTTCGTATGAAGGGATCCTCGGGTGTAATAGTAAAAGTGCATGCATGTTTGTATAAAGGATCCCCGGGTGTAATAGTAAAAATGTAAGCATGTTGGTATAAAGGGATCCTCGGGTGTAATAGTAAAAGTGCATGTATGTTTTTATAAAGAGATCCTCGGGTGTAATAGTAAAAATGTAAGCCTGTTGGTATAAAGGGATCCCCGGGTGTAATAGTAAAAATTAAGCCTGTTGGTATAAAGGGATCCTCGAGTGTAATAGTAAAAGTGCATGCATGTTTGTATAAAAGGGATCCCCGGGTGTAATAGTAAAAATGTAAGCATGTTCGTATGAAGGGATCCTCGGGTGTAATAGTAAAAGTGCATGCATGTTTGTATAAAGGGATCCCCGGGTGTAATAGTAAAAATGTAAGCATGTTCGTATGAAGGGATCCTCGGGTGTAATAGTAAAAGTGCATGCATGTTTGTATAAAGGGATCCTCGGGTGTAATAGTAAAAATGTAAGCATGTTCGTATGAAGGGATCCTCGGGTGTAATAGTAAAAGTGCATGCATGTTTGTATAAAGGGATCCCCGGGTGTAATAGTAAAAATTAAGCCTGTTGGTATAAAGGGATCCTCGAGTGTAATAGTAAAAGTGCATGCATGTTTGTATAAAAGGGATCCCCGGGTGTAATAGTAAAAATGTAAGCATGTTCGTATGAAGGGATCCTCGGGTGTAATAGTAAAAGTGCATGCATGTTTGTATAAAGGGATCCCCGGGTGTAATAGTAAAAATTAAGCCTGTTGGTATAAAGGGATCCTCGAGTGTAATAGTAAAAGTGCATGCATGTTTGTATAAAAGGGATCCCCGGGTGTAATAGTAAAAATGTAAGCATGTTCGTATGAAGGGATCCTCGGGTGTAATAGTAAAAGTGCATGCATGTTTGTATAAAGGGATCCCCGGGTGTAATAGTAAAAATTAAGCCTGTTGGTATAAAGGGATCCTCGAGTGTAATAGTAAAAGTGCATGCATGTTTGTATAAAAGGGATCCCCGGGTGTAATAGTAAAAATGTAAGCATGTTCGTATGAAGGGATCCTCGGGTGTAATAGTAAAAGTGCATGCATGTTTGTATAAAGGGATCCCCGGGTGTAATAGTAAAAATTTAAGCCTGTTAGTATAAAGGGATCCCTGGGTGTAATAGTAAAAGTGCATGCATGTTTGTATAAAGGGATCCTCGGGTGTAATAGTAAAAATGTAAGCATGTTCGTATGAAGGGATCCTCGGGTGTAATAGTAAAAGTGCATGCATGTTTGTATAAAGTGATCCCCGGGTGTAATAGTACAAATGTAAGCATTTTGGTATAAAGGAATCCACGGGTGTAATAGTAAAAATGTAAGCCTGTTGGTATAAAGGGATCCTCGGGTGTAATAGTAAAAGTGCATGCATGTTTGTATAAAGGATCCCCGGGTGTAATAGTAAAAATGTAAGCATGTTGGTATAAAGGGATCCTCGGGTGTAATAGTAAAAGTGCATGCATGTTTTTATAAAGAGATCCTCGGGTGTAATAGTAAAAATGTAAGCCTGTTGGTATAAAGGGATCCTCGATTGTAATAGTAAAAGTGCATGCATGTTTGTATAAAAGGGATCCCCAGGTGTAATAGTAAAAATGTAAGCATGTTCGTATGAAGGGATCCTCGGGTGTAATAGTAAAAGTCCATGCATGTTTGTATAAAGGGATCCCCGGGTGTAATAGTAAAAATGTAAGCCTGTTAGTATAAAGGGATCCTCGGGTGTAATAGTAAAAGTGCATGCATGTTTGTATAAAGGGATCCCCGGGTGTAATAGTACAAATGTAAGCATGTTCGTATGAAGGGATCCTCGGGTGTAATAGTAAAAGTGCATGCATGTTTGTATAAAGGGATCCCCGGGTGTAATAGTAAAAATGTAAGCATTTTGATATAAAGGGATCCTCGGGTGAAATAGTAAAAATGTAAGCATGTTGGTATAAAGGGATCACCGAGGGAGCATTCAGTAAACATAAAATGACAGCTTTCATGTATTTGTGGGAACGTTGATTTCTCTCCCGTTAAGCAAAGGAAGACGTGTAATAGTCAAGAACTTTTAGATATGGTTAATTGGGAAGTCACATGTCTGATATGATGTAGTCGTGGATATTAGCCGCCATCCAATCTTGGTTGACCACTGCATGTTTGTGAGTCAGAGTAATGCCCTGCTGAAGCACACACGTTCTTTCATTGTATATTCACTTTATACAGGGTTTATACAAATGTTTCCTGACGCTCAATATCGCAAACACTATTAAACCGAATATCTTGTTGAAAACAAATGTCTGATCTCGTTACAATTGATCGCTATGCTGATCTCTGCTGCAGCCAGAACTTTGTGCACGACCTGGCAACTTTTCCCGAAAAAGTGCAATGCCGATATCGTTGTGAATTGCGCGTATCGCAACAATTAGAGCGTGTCGTTTCATCCAATGTGTACGCTGATAGTTCGCCATTGATGTTCTGAAAAGACAAAAGTGCATGAATTGATTATTGCATAAGTGCATGGGCGCAATCAATTTTTAAATCCTGCAATTTTATACAGACGAGAAGCACTATTTTATACAGCGAAACCCCGTGGTAGAATGTGATTAGTTATTTTTTGATTAATTTCCTGTTGAGCAACAACCATATTACAGTTATAAATGCCCCCCAAGACATCCATGGCGATTATTAAATACTGCGTACGAATCCGGTAATACCAGAACATTCTCTGTTGTTAGGACGCGACGATACGGACGTTTGATAACTTTTATTTTATTTTTAAATATTAATGGATCACCAATTATCAAGGTTAATAGACACTCGAGGATAAGGATTAATGAGATTGTCAGTTGGATGCTGGATTCTAGCATGAACCGTGAGGGTCTTGAAAACGATGAACGGAAATCGCAAATTTGAGTATTTAAGAGGACGGCTCAACACGTAATTGTTGACTTAGGTACACAGGAGTGAGAAGGGAAAGTAGACATTTTCACTGCAGCACGATGTGGCCCAAGGTTGGAAAAAATGGGGGAAACAAGCTCACCAGAGAAGATATTCTGGTCTTGCATAGAAATGGCTGAGAATGTTTTCTACGTCATTCCCCAGTAAGGCCACCTAAGGCGATGGCCATTATCCCCTTTCAGAAGCAGAGGGTAATGCCTGGAAGATGGCCTCTTAGAAACGAACCATACCTTATTGCGACAGAGAAGGATCTACGAAGGGGACACTACAGTCCCTAGGACGCCCGAATTATGTCAAGACGAACCTTAGCTGGTCTGAAGAGGCACACTCTCTCTATATCTCTAAACTCTGATTTAGCTTGGGTATTCATCCACCTAAAAGCCTACGTGATTTTAGTAGACTCGAGCAACTAACCACGTGTCCAACATTACCCTTAAATCGTTTCTACATTCTTAAGGCCATGAGTTCGATCCAAACAGGCAAGGAGTCACTCGAATAGTGCTGCACCAGTCAGTATTCGATTGTTATTTAATCGTAAGTCCTAATAAGAAACATCAAATCAAAGTATTATTATTATTTATTAAAACTGCGTTTTGCGGCTACAGTAGTCAAATGACATCCCGTAGCTGCAATCAGTTCTCCATGCTAGTCCCAGACCATCTGGCCTTGTCATGCGCAAGTTGTCGTAGGCAATGAAGTTGTTTCTCTGTATGTAGTGGTCCTATTCCCGCCTGCTTGAGGTCAGCACGTAGGTCAAAATATACATTTTTTCTATTACACTGATCAATTCGGTGAAAAAGTAAACTATAAGATTAATAATTCAATAAATAATTGATAAATCCCTTATTCGTCACTTGGACATTGTTTAGTTCAATATCGAGAAATCCCGATTCCTTATATATAATTGTATCACAGTCCATAGTTTTCTTCGAATGTCCAGCTTAAGAAACCGGTCCAACGTGGCCATCATTTTCGAATGTCCAGCTGGCAAGAAGAAGAAGAAGAAGAAGATGAAGAAGAAGATGAAGAAGAAGATGAAGAAGAAGAAGATTAAGATGAAGAAGAAGATGAAGAAGATGAAGAAGAAGATGAAGAAGAAGATGAAGAAGAAGAAGATTAAGATGAAGAAGAAGATGAAGAAGAAGAAGATGAAGAAGATGATGAAGAAGAAGAAGAAGAAGAAGAAGATGAAGAAGAAGATAAAGAAGAAGATGAAGAATAAGAAGATGAAGATGAAGAAGAAGATGAAGAAGAAGAAGAAGATGAAGAAGATGATGAAGAAGAAGAAGAAGAAGATGAAGATGAAGAAGAAAAAGAAGAAGATGAAGAAGAAGAAGAAGAAGATGAAGAAGAAGATGAAGAAGAAAAAGATGAAGATGAAGAAGAAAAAGAAGAAGAAGATGAAGAAGAAGAAGAAGAAGATGAAGAAGAAGATGAAGAAGAAGAAGAAGAAGATGAAGAAGAAGAAGAAGAAGATGAAGAAGAAGATGAAGAAGAAGAAGAAGAAGAAGATGAAGAAGAAGATGAAGAAGAAAAAGAAGAAGAAGATGAAGAAGAAGAAGAAGAAGATGAAGAAGAAGATGAAGAAGAAGAAGAAGAAGAAGATGAAGAAGAAGATGAAGAAGAAAAAGAAGAAGAAGATGAAGAAGAAGAAGAAGAAGATGAAGAAGAAGATGAAGAAGAAGAAGAAGAAGAAGATGAAGAAGAAGATGAAGAAGAAGAAGATGAAGAAGAAGATGAAGAAGAAGATGAAGAAGAAGAAGAAGATTAAGATGAAAAAGAAGAAGAAGAAGATGAAGATAAGGAAAGGTCAAATTTCTTAGATCAGTTGTTGTTAACCTATAGCAACAGTACGGTTATGGTTGTTTTATCAACTGACCAACAGCCATACTGGAAAAACTATTAAATAACCCGGAAAAGGATTGATATACCATAAAACAAATATACACGCACTAACCATATTACTAACTATATTACTAACTATATTAGTAACTATATTACTAACTATATTAGTAACTATATATTTAATTTCGACTTAAAAAAAATTAATATTCCGAACCATTAAAGTTTTATTCAATCACAAATACAACAATAAGAAACAAATATATTACTCTGATCCATTCGGTGAAAAAGTAAACTATAAGATTAATAATTCAATAAAGAATTAATGAATCCATTATTCGTCACTTGGACATTGTTTAGTCTAATTTCAAGAAATCCCGATTCCTTATATATAATCGTATCACAGTCAAAATGAATTCGTTATTCGTGACTTGGACATATTTTAGTTCAACATCGAGGAATCCCGATTCCTTATATATAATTGTATCACAGTCCATAGTTTTCTTCGAATGTCCGGCTGACTTGGCAGGCCGAGAGCAGACTCAAAGCGTTTACACGAATAATGGCGATAGAGAGGCGCTCGTAAAGCCAAGACAATTTGCGGTTGTCTTCGGTGTTGCACGTCATTAATAGACTAAGGCTGCAGAGGAAGTCGCGTGTGGCAGAGCCAATCACTCCATTCGTCTCCACAGCGATCGGTTGAAATACAAATCTATCGAGAAGATCGGCATATTTTGACCGCTTGCGACTATCTGCTGACGTTGCTGCATGTCCAGGGTTTGTTGCCGATTCTATCACTGACGAGGGCGCAAATGTGTCGACACAAGTCGCATCCCATATCAGTGACAACGTCAGGCCATCAGGTTGTTTGTCATCCCCTCTGTCAAGCTAAACCGGTTCGAGGATCGACGGAAGCCAACGATGCCTATATTAGTAATCTTTCGTACAAGTATTCCACGTTGAATGACGAACATTTAATCTTGTATAAATCTTTCTATTTTCAACCGCATTTCAGTTAATCGCAGCTGCCGTAAGCGATGTGAGTTGAACTGTGTTTTCATGAAGCTGACAGTATTTGAATGTTGCAGTGAAAACTCTTAACTTCAAAGTTAATTAAATCGTTAACATTTAAGGATAACGTTTTAATAAGATTTCTGTTTACGAATAAAATATTTTTCGATTAACAGAAGACGCCTACGATATTAGGCAATATTACCAGTCGTCGCTACTAGTCTAAAACATTGAATGACCTTGTGTCAGAATATCGGCGATGTCAACATTTTAATCTTGTGAAAATGAACAGCTGATTCTGAATGAGTAATTGTGATCACGCTATTTCGGAAGGATTTATAAATTGAGTGTTTTTTGTAAATAGAAATCGCTCCAGACAAGGCATGAAGCCACTTCATGTAAGGAGCTAAAAAATACTGCTTCAAGGTAAAAAAAAACAAACTAGCCAACGATAAGTCTTAAAATATCCCAGTAAAAAACCCTGTCTGAAAATCGATAACTTTCGATGATAGCCACGGAAATAACAATAAGCAAATAGGTTTGTGCATGCATCTGTTTGATCAATGGGTCTTGTTTTCCGAAAAAAAAAATAACTCGTTGGTATGGTGACACGTGAGAGAAGTAATCACAAAAAACTACTTGCCCTGACATGTTTTCAGTGATTGACTATGTAATTTGATCGCATTTTTGTATCCATACATCAACTGTCATGGCTAATTCAATGGTTAGTAGCATCTTTTATCTACGAGATAATAATAAAAATATATATATATATAAAACATCGAACGAAGAGTGATCTGGTCGGGAAGACAATAGTCTAAATGATTAATAGAAAAAAATGTCCAAGAAAAAGACAAGTAAACGTTTTTGTTTCAGGTATCTATAGAATTATCATATTGTTTTTCATTAGATTATTGTTCTCGTCAACGTATACGTTTATAGGTTTATTACGTTTCAACATATTTGCACATCATCTTGTAGAAAAATTAGAGGCGGGTTTGTAAAAAAATACGGTTACAAACTAGAATCCATTCTTTGAAAAGCCATGGCTTAAAGAAGGAAAAAAAATCTTTTCTTTTTGAATACACCTTGTTTTTAATAACTGAGGACGTAATAGATTTTTGTATTTTTTCGATCTTTATTCTTTTATTTGTCTATATGATTGCTCTACCTCGGATATCGAGCATCAATTGATTCATGATAGGTTCTACTTTAAAGGTTGTTATCGTGCCGTACCTACCTACGGAGAACTAATGGACTCGTCCACCTTATAAATACGGGAAGCACGTGACACTTGTTCTCTTCTTCCCAGGCAAACCGGCAATGGCGGTTGAGAGCCACATCTCCTTGTATCTCTTTCTTTCTATTATATAATATATACCTTTGTTCATTTAAACCATGTGTTCCTGTGTCATTCATTCGGTCTTACCCAGGTCCACAACAAAGGTATACATTATATCTTTATCTTTATGTTCTTTGCCTTATTCTTATATTTCTTTTGGGGTTGATTGCTGCATTTAATTATGATCTTTCGTCTTTTTGTCCACAAAGTATGCATTTGTCTAGCAGTATAAGACATATAAAAATAATGTAAAATACGGGGGTTTCCATAAGGTTTGATTAAGCAGCAACGTAAAACGTCCCATTATATGTTAAACATTTAGAATTAGAGCTACGTGTCATGTAATTGTGTCACAGACAGGAAGTAGCTCGTAACACGTGCCAGATAAGCTGATCAAGTATTTCTCTTCTTTCTGAGTTTGGGATTATATGTTTGTATAGTGTATAAAAAAATAAATACCTAAAAACCATTCTTAAGCCACAGATGATTTCGTGCTGTTTTTATTATTAAATCTTACAGCCGTTTTCATTAAGAAACAAGAAACAAACAAAGAGAGAGAGAGAGAGAGAGAGAGAGAGAGAGAGAGAGAGAGAGAGAGACGTCACTATTTATTGAGCAGCAATCCACGACGTGTTAACAACACGACCAGAAATATTTTCTTGCTACATTCATCAGGTGTTTGTTAATTTACGGTTTACTTTTTCTCGCATTTAAATTTTATTATTTATTATTTGTGTCTACTGTTTTTTGTATTAACTCCCCTTCTTAAAGGGGATACGCCTGTAAGATTGCACCTTCTAAGACGGAGTCAGCCCCTACATTGTCAGAAATATGCCAAAGCGAGCCTTGGCTTGTATGAACACCCAAAGCAGGAACATATACTACACGTTGAACGTTGTAATAAAGTGTCATGGCATAGAAAGTGTCCATAGAGTTTAGTTTCGACAACCTCGTAACTCTCGCTTTTTACTTTTTTTTTTTAGCTGTCACATTCCATGAACGATGTTTCTGACAAAGGGGGGAGTTTTTCTGTTTTATTGTTCAGCTGTTGTTTTGAGTTGGTGCTGTGTGGACATTTTCAATCCTCTCATAGTATTTATCATCATTTAACTGTTACTCTATCGATCTGATTATTCCTTAGTATGGAGTGTTTTTTTTTTTTAGTTTTTTTTTTTTTAGTTTTTTTTTTTTATAGTTTTTTTTTTTTAGTTTTTTTTTTTTTTAGTTTTTTTTTTTTTAGTTTTTTTTTTATAGTTTTTTTTTTATAGTTTTTTTTTTTTAGTTTTTTTTTATAGTTTTTTTTTTTAGTTTTTTTTTTTTAGTTTTTTTTTTTAGTTTTTTTTTTTTAGTTTTTTTCTATAGTTTTTTTTATATATATTTTTTTTTTTTAGTTTTTTTTTTTTAGTTTTTTTTTTTTAGTTTTTTTCTATAGTTTTTTTTTATAGTTTTTTTTTTTTAGTTTTTTTAAGTAGTGACTCATTCGTAAAAACTGGCCTGCGCGATCAGTTTTTTAATTGATGGCCGAGCAAAAGAACTATTGCTGAATCACCGCAGCCGTCAATAGATTTTAGTTAACAAACAAAGAGCTGTTAGTAATCTCGATTGGTTCGCGCAAATAAAATATACACGGATGTGGGTGTTTGTTAATCAATTTTTCGCTGCCTGCGAGTTCGCCAATGTAGAAACTACCGGTCTTTGTTGGGTTGAGTCACATGCACAATACGGACATAAAGCGATTGCAGCGCCCATTGGCTGGCGAATGTCTCTGCCATCAAAACAATAGAAGGAAATGAAAAAGCAGAAGAGTGACTCATTTTGGCGCGTTTATTAGTTTACATCACGATTGGCCAGCTTCCTTTTCAGCCGTAATGAACATTTTATTTATTTTATTTTCTATCAAAACACACAATTCTTTGTAGAATTTGGTATATTCGGACTACTGTTCTCATCCTGGGTGTTTTTATCACAACGTTTCGGCCGATGTAACCCCCGCAAGGACCTATGACGCAGTGGATATAGTACTAAGTAAAATTCAGTTCTAAGTGACGGTCATCTGATGGTTGAAGGTTCAATCGGGCGATACGAAGAATTGCGAATTACTGAAGACTACCCCCGTGGATTTAATAAAGGGTTCCGCTCGAAATTCCGTCCAGATTCCCGAGTTCGACAGAAAGATTCCCGAGTTCGACAAAGTACACCTGAAGAGGTTACGTCGACCGAAACGTTGTGATAAAAACACCGAATATACCAAATTCTACGAATTATCAATCAATCAATCAATCAATCAATCGATCAATCGATCGGTATGAAAGGTTTCTTTATTCCTTAGTTCAACAATAACCGCTACATATTAGAATGCAATAATATTCCAATTTGTAATGTTTATGATATAAAGATGTAACACAATAGTGAGAAGGTTCGCTAATGGGGCAGGACACCGAGGTTCAATCCTCGATCGAGGCATACCAAAAATCAAAAAAATCGTACATAATGCCGCCTTGCAAAACACTGAACATCATAATAAATGGATCAAGAGTAAGTAAAACAATCCCAAAGAAAGAGTGACGCCCTCCCTTACATCATGGTGTTGTAGCTAAAGAACAGGGAGCATTGGGGTCGCCCTCAACTACAGTCGATATTTATTTTATTATGATATAGTTTAATTTTGGTTTGACTTATGTTAACTCCAGACTAGGAAATTTGCCACTGAAACGTAAGGGGCCACTGTGCCCATACGTACGGGGGCAGCCTAAGTGGTGAGTTGTGCAAAAAGTTGTTTGTTTACATTACATTAAATAAATCCTGCACGTTGGTAAATTCAGTGAAACAGTGAGCATGGAGGGAATTCCAAAGGTTAGCGATTCTGGGAAAGAAGCTATTTAAGTAGAAAACCTTACAACATCCTGGGACCTCCACAGTGAAGTGATGGCATTTTTCTAATTGTTGGGTTGGTCTGGGGTGTTTACCTCGAGGGGGCACCAGTGAGGCAAGTTCGTCGGAGAAAACGCAATTGAAGTACTCGTTAAAAAATCAACATTGCGGTAATAAAAAAAAATATGAAGGATCCATGAGCGATTGCTCTTTAACCATATTACTTTGGTGGAGTGTATTCTATGGCTGACTCTTCAAACTTAAGTATTTTTTTATTTACCCCCTCTCCAGGAGGTTAGACACAAGGGCAGGTGTGAGTTTTGATGAAAGTGTTTTTGTGGAACGAACTGGATTCGAACCCGGTACACCCAGGTCCTCAGCCCGCGTCGTTAACCACTCAGCCACCGTGCCATCCCCCGAATATGGGTTAAAGCTTCGTAGACTGTGGAACCTATTAAATTAGATGCTCTTTTGGGAACCATATTTAAGACGGAGAAACTATGACCAGCCTAGATGTGACAACAATATTTCATGCAATAGCGAATGGTGTTTCATTTTAAGATATAGCATACTGGCAGGTGTGAGAGGTTTTCGAGGACGGTAGATGAGAGACCAACTTCCTTTCAGCAGCCTTGACAATGATTTCTATGTTTTTGTTTCCTGTGAATATTAGACCGAGAAAGATGGATTCTCACGTAGGGTGCTATTAGCCATATCTCGGCCTTTTGGTCGGGATCAAAGTGTAGTATCTGTTCCGATGGATACTGCACCCCATAGACTAGTATTGTCTTGGCCTTCAGGGCTTGATTTACGCCGGTCTATTGGGGGTTGTCGGTCCTGTGCAGTTCTAGGAAGTCCACCTTCCCAGGCTTTGCCTCCCTTCTTTGGGGAGGAGTAAGTTTATTGCTTACTGTCTGAGGCGGCCCTACCGGGGAATGCCGACGGGGCTGCCCAGGCAATTTTTAAACAGCCAGAGTGCTCAAATTCTCGAGCGCTGGTTCTTTCCCACTTTCCCGACCTTGTGTCACATCTTACCTTGTGGGAGGAAGATAAATAGAAGCCATGACGATCGGTCGTTAATATGGTCATAATCACGTTGGAACAACGTTTCTTGTAAAATCGCAGAAGTTAAGCGTCTTTTACTCTTGACCAGTACTTAAAGTGATGATCATATGGGAATAGCAGATGCTGTCTGTGAAATAAGATTCCAGCTTACTTGCAAACCGAGACCTGCTACCAACCTGCAAATGCAACAAACACAACAGTCTTGAGCCTTCATTGTGATCTGCGCCGAACAGGAACTAACCGGCGTTAACAGATCGATTTCAGTTTTCATATGATATAATTTGACCTTGTGTTTATGCTGCTTTCGGGTTTTTTTCTACGTTTTTCTTTCATTTTGTATATTCGATTCTGTGAATTAGCGCGGCTCTTGTCGCCATGATGATTACATAAAATCGAAAGTGCACCCATGAGAGCCGCCTAATGGAGATTTTGTTTCCACAGTCCACCCCTGATCTCATACATTTCCCATCTATGTTCGACGTTTTTGTCAGGCTATACAGCCCATGGGATAATGTTACACACGCTGGAAGATTGCAGCCTTATCTAAACAGTTTTGCTCTATTCTTCATATTCCTAGAGGATGGTTCGTTGAATGCATATCACCGAAATGTGACCGGAATATTCGAGGCTAAACACGTTTTTTTTATAAAAATTATTTCCTATTTCCGTCTTACTTTCTTTCTTTCTTTCTGCCGTTTTTTCTTTCTGTTTTTCTTTCTTTTTTCTTTTCTTCCTTTCTTTTTTTTCTTTCTTTCTGTCTTTTTGTTTTTCTTTCTTTATTTATTTCTGTCTTCTTTATTTATGTCTTCTTTCCTTCGGTCTTTCTTTCTGTCTGCCTCTCTGTCTTTCTTTCTTTCTTTCTTTATTTCTTTCTTTATTTCTTTCTTTATGTCTTTCTGTCTCTCTGTCTTTCTGTCTTTCTGTCTGTCTTCCTTTCTTTCGTTCTTTCTTTCTGTCTTTCTGTCTTTCTTTCTGTCTTTCTTTCTTTCTTTCTGTCTTTCTTTCTGTCTTTCTTTCTTTCTGTCTTTCTGTCTGTCTTTCTTTCTTTCTGTCTTTCTTTCTGTCTTTCTTTCTTTCTTTCTGTCTTTCTTTCTGTCTTTCTTTCTTTCTTTCTTTCTGTCTTTATGTCTCTCTTTCTTTCTTTCTGTCTTTCTTTCTGTCTTTCTTTCTGTCTTTCTTTCTTTCTGTCTTTCTGTCTTTCTTTCTTTCTTTCTGTCTTTCTTTCTTTCTTTCTTTCTGTCTTTCTTTCTGTCTTTATGTCTTTCTTTCTGTCTTTCTTTCTTTCTGTCTTTCTTTCTGTCTTTCTTTCTTTCCTTCTGTCTTTCTGTCTTTCTTTCTGTCTTTATGTCTCTTTTTCTTTCTTTCTGTCTTTCTTTCTGTCTTTCTTTCTGTCTTTCTTTCTTTCCTTCTGTCTTTCTGTCTGTCTTTCTTTCTTTCTGTCTTACTTTCTTCATGTCTTTCTTTCTTTCTTTCCTTCTGTCTTTCTGTCTGTCTTTCTTGCTTTCTTTCTTTCTTTCTGTCTTTCTTTCTTTCTGTCTTTTTTTTCTGTCTTTCTTTCTGTCTTTCTTTTGTTCTGTCTTTCTTTCTGTCTTTCTTTCTTTCTTTCTGTCTTTCTTTCTGTCTTTCTTTCTTTCTTTCTTTCTGTCTTTCTTTCTTTCTTTCTTTCCTTCTTTCCTTCTGTATTTCTGTCTTTCTTTCTTTCTGTCTTTCTTTCTTTCTTTCTGTCTTTATGTCTCTCTTTCTTTCTTTCTGTCTTTCTTTCTGTCTTTCTTTCTTTCTGTCTTTATTTATTTCTTTCTTTCCTTCTATCTTTCTGTCTGTCTTTCTTTCTTTCTGTCTTTCTTTTCTTTCTTTTTTTCTTTCTGTCTTTCTGTCTTCCTTTCTTTCTTTCTTTTTTCTTTCTTTCTGTTTGTCTTTCTGTCTTTCTTTCTTTCTTTCTGTCTTTCTTTCTGTCTTACTTTCTTTTTTTCTTTCTGTATTTCTGATTTTCTGTCTTTCTTTTGTTTTTTTCTGTCAGTTTTCTTTCTTTATTTCTGCCTTTTTTATTTTCCCTTTTTTTCTGTCTTTCTCTCTTTCTTTTTTATTTCCTGTTGTTTTTTTTTCTTTCTTTCTGTCAGTCTTCATCTTATTCTTTCAATTGATTAATCTTTTTCAATTTTTTCTACTTTTATTTATTCGTTTCTCTAGTTCTTCGTTCTTATTTTTTTCTTTTCTTTTTTCCTTTTTTCTTTTGAACGTATTTTTATTTACCGTTTTCTTTTTTTTATCCATCTTTTCACTATATTCTCTTCAATTGATCTCTCTTTCTCTCGCTCAAACTTATTCTTTACATTATTTTTCGTTTATCCAATTTCTTTATTTGTTTTCTCCTATCTGACTATCATCCCTTCCTTCTCTTCACCTCTTTCGCTCTATTTCTCTCTCTCTCTCTCTCTCTATCTCTCTCTCTTTCTCTCTATCTCTCTCTCTCTCTCTACTTATTTCTCCTTTAACTCCTCTCTCTCCCTCACTCTCTCTCTCACTCTCTCTCTCTCTTTCTCTCTCTATATCTCTCTCTCTATCTCTCTCTCTATCTCTCTCTATTTCTCCTTTCACTCTCTCTCTCCCTCACTCTCTCTTTCTCACTCTCTCTCTCTCTATCTCTCTCTCTTTCTCTCTCTATCTCTCTCTCTATTTATCTCTCTCACTATATATATATATCTTTCTCTCTATATCTCTCTCTCTATCTCTCTCTCTCTCTTTCTCTCTCTCTCTCTATTTCTCCTTTCACTCCCTCTCTCTCTCTCTCACTCTCTCTTTCTCTCTCTCTCTCTCTGCTCTCACTCTCTCTCTCTCTCTCTCTCTAACATTTCGAAGAGCATTACTGATCAAGATCCTTCTGATCCTTTCTCTTCCGACCTTGTTTTCTTCAATCGTTTCTTATCCGAGATAATAAAGTACAAAGTTCATAATTACACGTCAATCCTCCGGTTACTTTCTTTTTATTCTTTTTGAAAACTTTTTCTAAGTGTTTTTTTTTTCTGTCTATTTAATTTATTTTTGTTTTTTACATTATTATTCTTTTGTTTCAATTTCTGTCTTCTGTTTTTCCTTCCTATCTATCTATCTATATTCTCTTTTCGTATATCTATCTATCTATCTATCTATATATCTATCTATATTCTCTTTTCGTATATCTATCTTCTCTTATCGTCTATCCATCTATCTATCTATCTATCTATCTATCTATCTTCCCTTTTCGTCTATTCATCTATCTATTTATTTATCGATGCCATTACTAAGGGCTGTTGTTGATCCCTATCTTGCGTTTTCCTCGAACCCCACGGTTTGCCAACTTCATTGAGAATATTCACATGCCACTTTTGGTGCTGATGTGGCAGTCAAGACTTCCACCTCGTCTCATCCTCGTAGTTTCCTCCTCTTCTTCTACTACTTAGCAACAATTAAACGTTATTCACAAAGTCGCGTCAATAATAACAATTGAGCTTCGAAAACTTCGTTTTTTGTTTTATCCGATCATATATATATATATATATATATATATATACGCACCTCAAACAGGAGGAGGAGGAGGAGGATGGGGAAGAAGAAATACAGTAATCACTCTACTAATTTCCACATCCGTTTGCCCGCTTCCTGTGCATGTGTCGTCACAACCCAGGACACGTGACCTTCTTTTGATTCTAATTAGAAAATTCTATTCTACCTAATTTTTTTTACCTTACGTGGACATTAATCAGACAAATCCTATTCTTCAACACGCGTTTTGTGTATTGCTAAATATTTATCTATTTCGCTTTCTCTCTCTCTCGCTCTCTGTCTCTCTCTCTCTCTCCCCCTCTCTCTCTCTCTCTCTCTCTCTCTCTCTATATATATATATATATATATATATTTCTGGCACTTCTTTAGTTCAGCTGTGAATCAGAAATCAATTTTGAAGAGTTACATTCATTCCTGACCCAACCAACCGGAAGTAATTCAGACTTTGAATTTTTTTTCATCCAAAAATGGATTTTTATTTTTACCCTTATTTTTAAATGATAACTTTTCGTTTTATAAAGTTTTATATTATACAAAAATAAAATCAATTTTGACTGTTTGTTTGATAAAAAAAAGCTTCGTTTATATAAAGTTTTAAATTATACAAAAAAATCACTGTTGACTATCCGTTTTAAAAAATCTTCATTATTAAATAAAGTTATTATTATTCGCTTTATCTTTTGATAAAACACTTCTAATTCTATATTACTTCCGGTTGATTGTCTGCCCCTGTTTTTAAAGTGAAAACGAATAAATTCTGATTCACAGCTAAACTAAAGAAATGTCAAATAATAATATAGGTTGATCCACACTCCTCAGTGCGCGTTGGTTTAACCCAATGCGTTTTCAGCTGCCCCCCCCCCACACACACCTACACACCGTTTTGTCATAAAATCGGCTTATTGATTTCCGCCTTCGCCGAAAGATGTGAAACTACGGTTACATTTTCATGGTCAGTTTTTGGCTTAAATATTAGATGTAACAATAATAAATAATTTGACTTATTAACTTATTACATTATTTTACTTATTACATTATTTAACTTATTACGTTATTTTTCCTTTCTTTTTATGTCTTTCTTTTTTCTCGCATCTTTTTCTTCGTTTTTTCTTTTCTTTTTTTCTTTTCTTTTTGTTTTATTTCTGTTTACTTCTTTCTTTCCTTTCTTTTTCTTCGTATGTTTTCTTCCCCTTTTTCTTTTAACTTTTCTCTTTTTCTCACACCCTTAATGTTTCGCTTTGCTTTTCTTTCCTTGCATATGTCATTCTTTCCTTTCTTTTCTATTTTTCTTTTTTTCTTTTCCTTTTTGTATCTCTCTTTAATTTGTTGCTGTGTACATTAATTTCTTATTCCTCTTTTTCTTTTTTTTTTCATCATTTCTTTCTAGGTTGGACTTGCCTTGATTCGAATTTTTTTTTTTTACATCCTGTCTCATCTGCTGTAATCTAATACAGAGATCATAATTACACATCACACCGACAATCATCAAGTCTTTCTACTTTTATCACCGGACATAAAACAGGACAAATGAAAACGATGTTTGCCGAGAAGGTGTCTGGCCTCAGGTCACGTTGTTCCGTGGGTTTTAGCACTTTTACGCTCAGGTGAACACGCTTCCATTACAAATGGCGGTTATTGATATTTTACGGGCGACAAACGCCAGCATCGCTCGCAGTTTGTTACGCAAACCTCTAAAAAAACTAAAAAACATTTTCTAAAAATCAGGCATTTTATATACGGGATAGCATAATGCCCTATAAAATAATACATTTCTCCAGCTCTCCTAAACACTATCCTAGTTTTATTTCACTTTACGCTCTAATATCCTTGGGAATATTATGAATCCGTAACTTAGTTAGCAAATAGCACCTAGTGTTCTAACCCTAACTAGAAAAGGTACTACGCCTATTCAAACCATTTACCCTAACCCTAACCCTAACCCTAACCCTAACCCTACTGAGTGTATACAATTAATAGTTGACTATAGTTTTTTTGTTAACTGTAAAAAACCTGAAAATAATTAATTTTTTAATACATTTATATTTGTGAACGATGGGTTATGGTTAGCTAATCTAATGTAGAAACTTGATGTTGTGCTTCCAATATAGGTTTGAATCATGTCGGGTTGTTCAATGCTATTTACTGTTGCATGGTAAGTTATATCATTAGGAATACATGTATTTTATAGGCGGAATTATTTTGTAGGCGTGAACAAGAGTTTAATTAGCTATGTTTTATTTATTTGAGGAGAGCAAAAGAGCAGAACTCTCTATTGAAAATAAATGTAGCCATGGTTTTTGAAACTGCTGGGCATATTTTTTATGAAATGTGTAACATGAATAGTTGACATGAAAGGGGGTTTCATGAACTATGTTCGGTGTAGTTTTAGGGGAGAAAAGTGTAAAAACTAACTCTTTTGAAAATAAATGTATCTAAGTTAAAATAAAACAATAAACAAAAATAACATATCTATTATTAATGAGATTTGGTATCTGTCTGTCTGAAGCCGAAACTATACTACAACTTCGTATTTGCATCAGAAATTATACTATGACTATATTTTAACGCTCAATTCTGTTTACTATACTATTCTAGACTAATACACTATCTTTCAATGCTAAATTAAGTGGAAGAGGGTAGTGTAGTATCTGTTCTGTTTTCATGAGACTTTCCTCCTTTTGGGGTGGCAGTGTAGTATAGGTTCATCCTTCATAATACTATCCTCCCAAGCATTATCTCTTTTCTTTATTTTAGGGGGTTTAGTGTAATATCTGTTCTGTTGTCATGAGATCATTCTCTCAAGTATTACGTCATCATTTGAGTATTGATTTACTCCTCTCCAGGAGTTAGGCACAAGGCCAGTTTTTATCTTACTCTCACAAGTAAGATGTGACCCCAGGTCGGGTCTGGAAAGTGGGGTTTAAAAATTGCCTGGACAGCCCCGTCGGCATTACCCGGTAGGGGCGACTCAGGCAGTAAGCAATAAACTTACTCTTCCCCAAAGAGGGGAGGCGAAGCCTGGGAGGGTGGACCTCCTAGAACTGCACAGGACAGACCCTTAGACCGGCGTAAATCAAGACTCGAAGGCCAAGACAATACAAGTCTATGGGGTGCAGTATCAATCGGAACAGATACTACACTTTGATCTTAGCCAAAAGGCCACGAACGTCATCATTTGAGTATCTCTTCTGTTATGACCCCATCCTCATAAGCATTACATCCCCTTCCGGGAGATATAGTATAATTTTGTCTGTCATGAAATCCTCCTCCTAGACATTACCTCCTGCATTGGGAGAACAGTGTAGGATATGTTCTGTTGTCATTAAATTATCCTTCCAGACATTACTTCCTCTACTGGGCGGTAGTATATTTCATTCGTAATGATACCATCCTCCCTGGTATTACGTCCTCCTTTGATTGGGAGTGTTGTAGATGTTTGTTCGTTATATATACTAGCAACATTTTTGCTGATAATAGTAATAAACTATTAGTGACAATTACATATAGATATATTCTTAATTTTATATACTAGTCTTTTTCACTCGTTCCTTTTCGTACTCCTCTTTATTCCTCCTTCTACGGTTAGCTTTTTATTAACACGTATTTGTGCATGTATACTTTCTAACAAATGTATGAGCGATTATTTTAGTGCCACTTAAAAGGATTCACAAATTATCAAGGCTAAGAACCACTCGATGATAACAGTTAATTCGAAACAGTTATCCATGGTAAACAACTGATGATCCCTTAAAATAGTGTTAGAAACAAACTAATATAATAACTGTAAAAAATAAATTGACTTGCATGAGTGATTTTCCACTGAAAGACTTGGGACTAAAAGTTTTTTTTTTTAATAGTTGAGAAACTTCCGAGACTATATATATATATATATATATATATATATATATATATATATATATATATATATATATAGAGAGAGAGAGAGAGAGAGAGAGATAGAGATAGAAGAGCTAATCCTTTTCACAATAGGTTCCATCTACTAAAAGTTTTTACTTTGGTTTATTTGATCCTATATATATATATATATTATTGTTTATTATCTATGGACGTATACGTTTCGTCTCTTTTCAATCGAGACTCATCAGCATAGAGATATGACAAATAACTACCGGTCACATGATTCGAAACCCTGGATTACAAGTATTTTTCAACTTAAATCCAACGTCGTTAACCGCGCGGCCAATATTTGAACAGCTGATAAACAATGATAGTTTAACACATTTTAAAGCGGCTTGATGTCGAGGCATTCTACTTCTATTAGAGAAGGAATGATGCATTACAAAGCAAGTGACGTCATGCTGTGTTTGTACTACAACTAAAGTGCTCTACTTATTTTACGAGGAGCGACAAATATATATATATATATATATATATATATATACATATACACACACATAAGGCACAATCACGTTGACAAACCGGTTCCCGTTAGATCACCGAAGTTAAGCGGCGTCGAGCCTGGCCAGTACTAAATGGGTAACGATTTGGGAATACCAGGTGCTGTATGTGCTCTCTGCTTATCTTGGCATTGTTTCCAGTCGTCTTGTATTACTACTTGCCATTGGAATCAAGCAATGCCGACTCAGGAGAGCGGTAGTTGGAGATTGCGCAACCCTTGCAATTACAAATTCATGCGGTCCGCGAGAGAGTCCATCATTATATACATATATATATATATATATATATATATATATATATATATATATATATATATATAGATAGATAGATGGATAGATAGACGAAAGGGGAAGATAGGTATATATATATATATATATATATATATATATATATATATAGAGAGAGAGAGAAAGATATATAGATATACAGAATATATATATAGAGAGAGATAGAGAGATGGAGCTAAATAAATAGAGAACCAGATGATAGATAGATAGATAGATAGATAGATACACAAACGAATATATATATATATAGAGAGAGAGAGAGAGAGAGAGAGAGAGAGAGATGAAGGAGGATAGATAGATAGATATGACAGATAGATAATAGAATGACAGATAGATAACTATACAAACAGATAGATAGTTAAATAGATAGATAGATGGACAGATAAATAGATATATAGATAGGGCTACTGAGAATTAGGCTGAAAGTCATCCTAAATTGGGAGCCGTGCAGACAGATGTTTGTTCACATTAGGGAGCAGAAACTGATTTGTCTCCCAGACTTCGTGTCACTTCGACCTGAACCAGTTGGCCCCTTGTCAAAATTAACCATAGCCGATGTAATCATTCTGCGACTTACGCCCATCACAATGTAACACATATAGTCCATTGTACTCCACTAACTGAAGCATTGTCATAGATATATGATCATCTGCGAGGGCGTGCTGATCTCAGAATCAGATCATCAGTTTGTTAGATGAGCGCAACGGTAACGACTGCTACCCGTAGAATAGCGGGATTTTGGTCAAGATTTACTCCTCTTGATCCGCCGTGTTGCGTCTATGCCCATCTGTATTCGCAAGGTAACCTAATGTCAGATGTGCCTTCTCATCACGCAAAGGCGGTCGTTTACTATAGATAGGTAATATTTTGCGCATTGCATTCTGCTAGTGATGCATGAATACCAGTCGATAACGCCCCTGGAGGCAAACTAGAAAAGGAACTACGACTCTGCAAACTTTTTACCTGAACCCTAATCTTATCCCTAACCTTAACTAGAAAAGGTACTAGAGCTGGGCAAACCATTTACCATAACCGTAACCTTAACCCTAACTAGAAAAAGTACTACGACTCTCCAAACCATTTACCTTAACCCTAACTAGAAAAGGTACTACGACTCTGCAAACTATTTACCTTAACCCAAATCCTAACTCTAACTCTAACCCTAACCTTAACCCTAACTAAAAAAGGTACTACAACTCTGCAAACCATTTACCTTAACCCTAACTAAAAAAGGTACTACAACTCTGCAAACCATTTACCTTAACCCTAACTAAAAAAGGTACTACAACTCTGCAAACCATTTACCTTAACCCTAATCCTAATCCTAACTATAACCTTAACTCTAACCCTTACTAGAAAAGGTACTACGACTCTGCAAACCATTTACCTTAACCCTAACCCTAACTCTAACCCTAACACTAACCCTAACTAGAAAAGGTACTACGACTCTGCAAACCACTTACCTTAACCCTAATCCTAATCCTAACCATAACCTTAACCTTAACCCTAACTAGAAAAGGTACTACAACTCTGCAAACCATTTACCTTAACCCTAACCCTAACTCTAACTCTAACCCTAACACTAACCCTAACTAGAAAAGGTACTACGACTCTGCAAACCATTTTCCTTAACCCTAATCCTAATCCTAACTCTAACCCTAACCCTAACCCTAACTAGAAAAGGTACCCCGACTCTGCAAACTATTTACCTTAACTCTAACCCTAAGAACTTGAAGCATACATACTATTCACAGAATAACTGGATTCGGTATAAAATAACCAGAACACGGTTGGTATGCCGTAAAACAAAACAAAAAACGACCAAACGTAGTGATTTATACAGTCTAATCTCTGACAAATTGTCTCCCCTGTTGTATTGTCGCATACAATCTGACTAAATTGCTAGTGAGGATGATGAGTTTTGTTTCACATTTAAATGTTTGAAAACAATTCTCTGTAGCTGACGTATATTCCAGCTGAGGATGTTAAATCCGTATTGAATAATCTACCCTGACAAGGTCTTAATGGCCTCAATACGAATGCTGGTTTTCAGAAAGAGTCTTACCCTCCTTCAAATGTCCAACGTATTCGTTTTCCGTTTAAATGTGCTGCATCCCATTATCTTGAGATGCGTCCAAGTACTTGTAAGTTTTCAGTGGGTCGATATCTTGTTTTGTTTGGGTTTCACACTTATCTGGGCTGCTAAAACCAATATTCTGCTCTTGAAGGGCGATTTCACACATTTCTCAAGGCCGAATGCCATTCATTTGTTACTTCTAAATTGGCTTAATCTAGCAATATTCAACTCTTTCTTATTTCAGGCATACAGTCGTAAGCCATCTACGTAGAAAAACTGGATAATTTCATTACTTTGTCTTTTAATGCTCACATTCCATGAGCGATGTTTCTGACAAAGGGGGAAGAATTGCTGTTTTCTGGGTCAGAATCTCTTTATTTAACACTTATTGTTGGCTGATTTTTGACCTTGAAGTAGTATATTTAGCTGCTTACATCAAGTGGCTTCATGCCTTGTCTGAGGCGATTTCCATAAAAGAAAATCGAATAGCACTAGGTGACGTTGTGTAATTTATCTAAAATTAATTTAAGCACGATGTGATGTTCTTAGTGTTAGTCTCTTTAAGGCGTACTTTTGTATCTCGTGGTATTCGAATTGTTTGATTTATTCCCTGCTTCATTTGTTCCAGCTCGTTTGACTCGTTGGTCTAGTGGTCTTCATCGATTCGCTGTTCAGGTCCCGCGTTGTAATAGATCTTGCTATTCCAATAGCTTCTTTCCATGAACTGTAGGTTTGTGGAAATCTCCTCATGCTGACTGTTTTCCTCCTACTTATAGTATTGATCTTACAAGACTATGGTCAATAGGCATCTCCTTCTTCTTTCGTGTGAATCAGATGATTCTAGTGTTGGTATTAGTTTCTCCGATGTTTTCTAGTTAGAAATCTTTCTGGAAAGACATTGAGTACTTACGGGAAGGACCACGGGAAGGTTGCCAACATCCCTAAGTGAAAGTGGTACTGTGGAACCGACTGGATTCGAACTTACAACACCCAGGTCTTCAGACCGTGTCGTTATCCACTTAACCACCGGCATCTCCTGTCTATGCGATAATCATCTTTCGTTCTTTCTACCCCTTACACCAAGTGTCTCCTAAAAACAATGCCACAATTAATGTTAATACTTATTGGTTAGGCCAACCTTTTTTGTCCAATAAGATCAGCTGATATTTCTTTATAGGTTGTCATTCTTCATTCCAATATTTCCATATTAAAAAAATCAAAAAAATCTTATAATATTTGGCGTTGGTGAGGTTTCCCAATGATTAATGCTAGTATTAAATGTGATTTATGACATATTAAACGTTGAATATAATTTGCCTCGAGGAAAAGACATAATTTTCAAGATGGCATCCAAGATGGATGACATCCCGAAATCTTTAAAATAACTCATAAATTCACCATCGAAAACGAAGCCTAAAATGAGAATTGTCTCATAATAAGTGTCCATATGCCATCGACCACTGAGATTTTTTAAAATTTTAACACGCTGTACATACAGGTGTTTCCCAGAATGCAGTGAAATCTTTTTATTTTTTAAATTTTTTATTCATTTGCGCATTTTTTAAAACTTACATAGAAAAAGAAATAAAATCTTAGTTGTAAGGGAAGCAATTCTTCTTATATTAACTAAGACATATGAGTTATTCCCCTTGATTTTAATTTTTTAGTTGTAATTGAAAATTATTTCCATTCTTCCAGTTGTCCGGGCGGGACTATATAATAATAAAAAAAGTATGTCCTTATAAGCATAATCACACTGGTACACCGGGTTTCATTAGATCACCGACGTTAAGTAACGTTTAGCTTGGTCAGTACCAAATGGGTGACCATTTGGGAATATTATGCGCGGTATGTGAGAAGATGACGAAACTTCTTTACAAACCAAAAAAAAGACTGCAAAAACTAATGCCATCATCTCCCCTGACCGGGAAGCGCGTGTGAATTTAGTATTCCCTAGAAACTTCCTCCCTCGGGGGCAGCAAGCTCAACCCGCTCAGGGTAAATGCCGCAACATGTAAGTATGTTATTATATGCGCAATAACATGGAATAAAGAAAAAGAAAATTCGTTAATCACAAATCAAATTATATATATGTTGCCTTAATTATTATTTAGGTCTAACTTTAAAATATCACAATATAAGCAATTCTTTTTATATTTAGATAGGCCCTTAGTAAATCATGGGCTACTTAACAAGGTAATTGCATATTCCGTCTAATTAGAACCATTAAAATTAAGTTTCTTTTTTAAATAACTAAATCCCAAAACTGAAAAAATATTAAACAATGTATTTTGTGTAATTAAACATATAGGAAAACCTTTAGCGAAACAAACGTTAATTAATATGTACACGCTGGTTGCAAAACTAGGAATACAATTTAAAAGGAACGTAATGCAAAGTAACACCGGTTATTGTATTAATGTACCGGTGTAATTAGATATGATGAGCGGTGTTATTTGAAACTATTTATTTTTTCAAAAGTATTCAAAGTCTTGCTTAGAAACAGACGCGAAATCCTCTTTATAGTGTGGTGGTCGTCATGCCTATTTTTGGTGATAACTTCCTCCACAAATAAAAATAAAAATAATAATAAGAAGACTTACATGCAAAACCAACGGAAGTTTATTCACTGAAATAAACCATTAACAAATATAACATATTTCCTTTTGTAATGAGTTCAGAAGTCCTTTCTTTAGTTTCAGGGTAAGTAAAAAGGAGAATGTCTTTTGTTTTGTTGAAATGCTCATGTGTTATAAAATGTTAAGAGAGGCAATAGGTAATGTTCGCCTGTGAAAGTGTATGAAGCGCGCGAAAGGTGAAATGGAAGAGTGATAATAAGACGCGTGTAACCTCCGGATGAAGAGTCAGTTGAGAGAGAGGGTTTGATGTTTGTGTGTGCTTAAATACTATTTGGATAGGCTCCAGCGAGCTTAAGGAGAAAACTTTAGAAAAATGTCTTTGGAGAAATCCCATTGGACAGAAATATCACGTGGTGTGCTCCCTACTACGTCCGCTCGTTTTGAGTTGATTTAATATATAAGGCCACACCGGAATTTGCGTGGGCGTTATTTTTTATCTTTCACGCGCCAATAAAATTATATTCACACTGCGCGCCTAAATTGTATTTATCCCAAACAACAATTTTTATCCGAATCTTAACCGTGTCAACTGGCAATTAGATATGATGAGCGGTGTTATTTGAAACTATTTATTTTTTCAAAAGTATTCAAAGTCTTGGTTAGAAACAGACGCGAAATCCTCTTTATAGTAAGGACTAATACATTCTTGTTCATGTTTATAAACTTCCGGTTTTTGCTCAACAACTAATTGGTTAATCACGATAGAATGATCGATTGCCTGTCTGCAGAAAAAAAAACTTTTTTGTTTAATTAAAACGTCAGACTAATTTGATTTAATTGGTATTATATTACTAAGTGGGTTAATCATGTTACCATCACAGGGGGTCTATTTGGCAACTATGAAAACATATTATACCATCAGTATCCTAATCTGTATTGTGGCCGAGTCTTTGCAATTGTTAAGCACATTTGAGGATAAAACAGCCCGTGATTGTATGTTGGATATAGGTGACATCAACATAGCATGATGGGTGTTTATATTGTGGGTTAAAAAAACCATTTTTTATGTAGAACTAGAAAAATACGTCTCTCAGGGCGGGTAAAATAAATTCCCCAAGCAGAAGACCTTTTGACACATATTTATGCCCACTTACGTAGATTCAAATCTAAATATAATGCTGCTAACCTTATGCCTAGAATCCTTATTTTAATTTTGATAAAAATCCATTATGATTTGATGTCATAATTCTAAGGCTTACGCTTAAGGGGTCTTAAGAAAAAATTTGAATTCAGGCAATTTTGCTTAATTCATGTCTAATAACGGTTGATCAAATTTAATGCAAATCTGAAATATTTAAATTTTCCAATGTGATGTTGTGCCCATGCTATACACCCCTAAAACGATTAAAAATATTCTACAGAAACTGAAATTTGAAAAATATATATATATATATATATATATATATATATATATATATTTTCGACACCGGACTTTTTAGCAATCGGACATTTGCTTGCATTCGGGCAGAGTTTTGCCCTGTGTTTCTTTCCCTACAACTTTTATTTAATTTTTCAAATTTTAAATCTTGGCCTTTGCCAACTTATCTATCCCAGCGACTTCCTCTGATGATAAGATTTTGATATTTGAAAAGCCTGGCTTAAGGATAATTTAACTTGAATAAATTGCCTTTTTGCGGAATATACCTTGCTCTGAGCAATTGAATTGAATTTTGATTTGGCTTTTGCTTCTCTAATTCCTTTCCATTCTTCTTCATATATATATATATATATATATATATATATATATATATATATATATATATATATATATATATTTTTAACATAGTTCAGTCCAAACAAGGCAGACCGCCAGTGTGGAGGTAAAGGGTTACTGAGAACAAGGGTGGGAGTTTTGGGTTTTTTTTTTAGGGAGAGGGGGGTCATCCTAAATTGGGAGCTGTGCAGCGAGATGTCTGTTTACATTAGTTTTAAACTTCGGTACCGTCAGGATAACAGGGAGCAGAGAGGGAGTTCCAGAATCCAGCAGCACGAGGAAAGAAGATTTTGTAATAGAAAGCCTTTCGGCATCTGGGGACCTCCACAGTGAATGGCTGGGATTTGGCAGATTCTCGGGTTGGTCTAGTTAATTTGGGTCGTGGGGCACCAGAGCAGCAAGTTCATCAGAGCATAATCGATTGAAGTACTTGTAAAACAAGCACAAGGATGCAACATTACGGCGATGGGACAGGGGCTTGAGCTTGGTGGATAGTGAAGGACTTATTAAGTTGGTGACTTTTTGGGGACCTTGTCTAAGAGGGAGAGCCTAGTGGTTGGTGCACCAGCCCATATTTCTTATTAATCTAATAATATAGTACAACATTTATAAATTCAGAGGTATAACTAAATATATCCCACGTTACTCACCCTTACGTCCAGCAACTGTGTTCCCAAATTCATGATTATTTGTTAATTCATTTAGTAGTTAATCCTATACATAAAAATATATAATCATGGATTCTATAACTGTGTACGAATAGAGATTGCCCACTTCCGCGTTGCTTATGCCCATTCCGCTGTTGCGTGTTAAATTTATCACACTTAAACTATTAGAGAAAAATATAATAAAAACGAAGAAAATAAATTATTTTGATCAACCAAATTAGTTATATCAAGAAATATAAAGTGAATATTGATTATTCATGAATTAAAAAAAAATGTGTCTATGTGTCAGCTAGGTATATTTAGAAATGATTTCCCTTGGACAAAATCAAGTTATCTCCCTTGAACTATCCGAGCAACAAACGAAATTGGTTAAAAGAACTACAAAAAACAGGGATGAGCCACTCTATAGAAAACAGAAAAATACAATAAGAAATAGGAAGTAAAATCAACCAAACCTTTGTTTGTGAGAAGCCAAACGATTGGCTACGAGAACAACAAATATCGGTTAATTAGCTAGACGTGTATATAAAACTAACTCTATGCATTTTACCTGACGATACCCCCGAGAATGAAACGCGGAAACCTCTGTAACTTAATTGCAATAAATATATTTTCATAACTTACTACTATATATATATAGTAGGTCACGACATTACATCGAGTTTCTTGCCCTCTAAAAGACACTTGTAAGATATTCCTTCTGCCGAGGTTCAGTTTTTATTTTAATTTTGCAAACAAGAACTAAACCGAAACAAAAGCTAGATCGAAAGATCATATATTTTTATATACTAATGATTTACCAATATCAAGGGCAAAAGGCACTCGAGGATAATGGTGAATATAAATTGTTAGCTGAATGATGAACACTAATATCAGACGATTAAAAAGATGGACTGAATAGATAAATTTAGCTTACTTAAGACAATTCGATATTTTTTGGTACTAAACTTTGAGACGGCCATGCTCTTGTCTTCAGGAGAGTTGAACTCGACATAGCTGATTTAATAGAACCTGACGGTATCAATCAGGAATTTTGCTGATGCTGTTCAGTTGAGCCGGGTACAATCAAGGTTCATATGACTTCTATTAACACATTTATTTTTCTAGATGATTTACGTTTTTGATCAAGATTTTACAAGAGTTCAATGTTACTTTCATTGTTTGCTAATGCTGTTCAGTTGAGCCGGGTACAATCAAGGCTCATCTGACTTCTATCAACACATTTGTTTTTCTAGATGATTTACTTTTTTGATTAAGATTTGACGAGAGTTCAATGTTACTTTCATTGTTTGCTAATGCTGTTCAGTTGAGCCGGGTACACTCAAGGCTCATCTGACTTCTATTAACACATTTGTTTTTCTAGATGATTTACTTCTTTGATCAAGATTTGACGAGAGTTCAATGTTACTTTCATTGTTTGCTAATGCTGTTCAGTTGAGCCGGGTACAATCAAGGCTCATCTGACTTCTATTAACACATTTGTTTTTCTAGATGATTTACTTTTTTGATCAAGATTTGACGAGAGTTCAATGTAACTTTCATTGTTTGCTAATGCTGTTCAGTTGAGCCGGCTACAATCAAGGTTCATATGACTTCTATTAACACATTTGTTTTTCTAGATGATTTACTTTTTTGATCAAGATTTGACAAGAGTTCAATGTTACTTTCATTGTTTGCTAATGCTGTTCAGTTGAGCCGGGTACAATCAAGGTTCATATGACTTCTATTAACACATTTGTTTTTCTAGATGATTTACTTTTTTGATCAAGATTTGACGAGAGTTCAATGTTACTTTCATTGTTTGCTAATGCTGTTCAGTTGAGCCGGCTACAATCAAGGTTCATATGACTTCTATTAACACATTTGTTTTTCTAGATGATTTACTTTTTTGATCAAGATTTGACAAGAGTTCAATGTTACTTTCATTGTTTGCTAATGCTGTTCAGTTGAGCCGGGTACAATCAAGGTTCATATGACTTCTATTAACACATTTGTTTTTCTAGATGATTTACTTTTTTGATCAAGATTTGACGAGAGTTCAATGTTACTTTCATTGTTTGCTAATGCTGTTCAGTTGAGCCGGTACAATCAAGGCTCATCTGACTTCTATTAACACATTTGTTTTTCTAGATGATTTACTTTTTTGATCAAGATTTGACAAGAGTTCAATGTTACTTTCATTGTTTGCTAATGCTGTTCAGTTGAGCCGGGTACAATCAAGGCTCATCTGACTTCTATTAACACATTTGTTTTTCTAGATGATTTACTTTTTTGATCAAGATTTGACGAGAGTTCAATGTAACTTTCATTGTTTGCTAATGCTGTTCAGTTGAGCCGGCTACAATCAAGGTTCATATGACTTCTATTAACACATTTGTTTTTCTAGATGATTTACTTTTTTGATCAAGATTTGACAAGAGTTCAATGTTACTTTCATTGTTTGCTAATGCTGTTCAGTTGAGCCGGGTACAATCAAGGCTCATCTGACTTCTATTAACACATTTGTTTTTCTAGATGATTTACTTTTTTGATCAAGATTTGACGAGAGTTCAATGTAACTTTCATTGTTTGCTAATGCTGTTCAGTTGAGCCGGCTACAATCAAGGTTCATATGACTTCTATTAACACATTTGTTTTTCTAGATGATTTACTTTTTTGATCAAGATTTGACAAGAGTTCAATGTTACTTTCATTGTTTGCTAATGCTGTTCAGTTGAGCCGGGTACAATCAAGGTTCATATGACTTCTATTAACACATTTGTTTTTCTAGATGATTTACTTTTTTGATCAAGATTTGACAAGAGTTCAATGTTACTTTCATTGTTTGCTAATGCTGTTCAGTTGAGCCGGGTACAATCAAGGTTCATATGACTTCTATTAACACATTTGTTTTTCTAGATGATTTACTTTTTTGATCAAGATTTGACTAGAGTTCAATGTTACTTTCATTGTTTGCTAATGCTGTTCAGTTGAGCCGGGTACAATCAAGGTTCATATGACTTCTATTAACACATTTGTTTTTCTAGATGATTTACTTTTTTGATCAAGATTTGACGAGAGTTCAAGGTTACTTTCATTGTTTGCTAATGCTGTTCAGTTGAGCCGGGTACAATCAAGGCTCATCTGACTTCTATTAACACATTTATTTTTCTAGATGATTTACTTTTTTGATCAAGATTTGACGAGAGTTCAATGTTACTTTCATTGTTTGCTAATGCTGTTAAGTTGAGCCGGGTACAATCAAGGCTCATCTGACTTCTGTTAACACATTTGTTTTTCTAGATGATTTACTTTTTTGATCAAGATTTGACGAGAGTTCAATGTTACTTTCATTGTTTGCTAATGCTGTTCAGTTGAGCCGGGTACAATCAATGTTCATCTGACTTCTATTAACACATTTGTTTTTCTAGATGATTTACTTTTTTGATCAAGATTTGACGAGAGTTCAATGTTACTTTCATTGTTTGCTAATGCTGTTCAGTTGAGCCGGGTACAATCAAGGCTCATCTGACTTCTGTTAACACATTTGTTTTTCTAGATGATTTACTTTTTTGATCAAGATTTGACGAGAGTTCAATGTTACTTTCATTATTTGCTAATGCTGTTCAGTTGAGCCGGGTACAATCAAGGCTCATCTGACTTCTATTAACACATTTGTTTTTCTAGATGATTTACTTTTTTGATCAAGATTTGACGAGAGTTCAATGTTACTTTCATTGTTTGCTAATGCTGTTCAGTTGAGCCGGGTACAATCAAGGCTCATCTGACTTCTATTAACACATTTGTTTTTCTAGATGATTTACTTTTTTGATCAAGATTTGACGAGAGTTCAATGTTACTTTCATTGTTTGCTAATGCTGTTCAGTTGAGCCGGGTACAATCAAGGCTCATCTGACTTCTGTTAACACATTTGTTTTTCTAGATGATTTACTTTTTTGATCAAGATTTGACGAGAGTTCAATGTTACTTTCATTGTTTGCTAATGCTGTTCAGTTGAGCCGGGTACAATCAAGGCTCATCTGACTTCTGTTAACACATTTGTTTTTCTAGATGATTTACTTTTTTGATCAAGATTTGACGAGAGTTCAATGTTACTTTCATTGTTTGCTAATGCTGTTCAGTTGAGCCGGGTACAATCAAGGCTCATCTGACTTCTGTTAACACATTTGTTTTTCTAGATGATTTACTTTTTTGATCAAGATTTGACGAGAGTTCAATGTTACTTTCATTGTTTGCTAATGCTGTTCAGTTGAGCCGGGTACAATCAATGTTCATCTGACTTCTATTAACACATTTGTTTTTTTAGATAATTTACTTTTTTGATCAAGATTTGACGAGAGTTCAATGTAACTTTCATTGTTTGCTAATGCTGTTCAGTTGAGCCGGGTACAATCTAGGCTCATCTGACTTCTATTAACACATTTGTTTTTCTAGATGATTTACTTCTTTGATCAAGATTTGACGAGAGTTCAATGTAACTTTCATTGTTTGCTAATGCTGTTCAGTTGAGCCGGGTACAATCAAGGCTCATCTGACTTCTATTGGCACATTTGTTTTTCTAGATGATTTACGTTTTTGATCAAGATTTGACGACAGTTCAATGTTACTTTCATTGTTTGCTAATACTGTTCAGTTGAGCCGGGTACAATCAAGGTTCATCTGACTTATATTTGCACATTTGTTTTTCTAGATGATTTACTTTTTTTATCAAGATTTTACGAGGGTTCAATGTAACTTTCATTGTTTGCTAATGCTGTTCAGTTGAGCCGGGTACAATCAAGGCTCATATGACTTCTATTAACACATTTATTTTTCTAGATGATTTACTTTTATGATGTAGATTTGACAAGAGTTCAATGTTACTTTCATTGTTGCTATTTTCGCAAATTCTCCACCATTTACTAATGCGGCTTTTATGTTGTTAACCTTGAGCTTTACAGTTCTATTCTATTTTTATCACTTTTTTTCCTGATCCACGCGATCGGGAAAGGAGAGAAAGGGGAAGAGGAATAAGTGGTTGTTTGAACGTTGAATAAAAAACGGTGTCTCCGGGTAATTGCATTATTTCGGAATAACAAAGAGGAGAATGGAAAGGAACGATGCAAAACAAGAAGAGAGAAGAAAAGTAAGACGTTCTTAAAATATTTGATTTTCTTTTAACAAAACAAGTGAAGCAGTAGCCGCAGCAGGGGTCGCCGTCGATTCCGCAGCAGCTGCTGCAGCTGCTGTAGCTACCGCGGTAACGTCGGTGACACTGTGATCAAGGAAAATAAGTGATGGGTGATCGATTATCGCATGCAAGCATATATAAAACAAAAACATACAAGAAAAAAAATGATAATGCATATACATATATACATATATATAGTGATCCACATACAGACTGTTTCGCTGTATCACAGCTCTTCAGTGCGGCTAGACCAACTAGTGTCTACAGCCAGGATTGAAGCTCAACCGTCGAGATGACAGTCGGCGCCTCTACCCCTGCGTTATCATACGACACTGACTGAATGTAAGAGATATCTCAATGTAATCATTGTCATGTGCCGGGAGCTCGAATTAGTTTTATCCTATGAGCTATGACTTAAAGCTAATGGCAGTTGGCGATATCCTTACAAATAAGCTCTACC
>OY744543.1:73727439-73729939 GCA_963556195.1 Sepiola atlantica | reverse complement strand
CAAACCTTGCCTCCCTTATTTGGATGAAGCAAGTTTATTGCTTACTGCCTGAAGCGCCCTGACCGGATAATGCCGACGGTGTTGCCCAGGCTATTTTTGCTAGACCAAAGTGTTCTTTCTTTAGGGGCGCTGGCTTGATTCTCCCCCCACCTTTCCGACCTTGTGCCACATATTGCTGCGGTGGGAAGCAATGAAATACCATTGATCCAAACCCATTCTGCATTGGCAGTCAAGACAGACTGTCCATTTCTCTTGTTTCTCTGTTGTCTATACTTTTCTCCATTATACTTGTTATACCTAAACCCCGTGTCCAGTTTTTCATTCCGGTCCCAAAACAGGGCCATAACAATTTTTAACACTCAATTCATGTGCTGGCTCATAACGTTCGCTTTGCTCTCGACCAATCAGAGCACTCGGGTAAGTATTCCAGCCTGTGAACGATAACATTTGAAACCAAATAAAACGCAATCGTCGAAGCCACATAAAAAAATGAAAACGTACCGAAAGAAACAGCCCGCATATCGCTAAATATTGTTGTATGCATTCGATGAATTGCGCAATGAAGAAAATGGCTCTCAAAGATTGAATCGCATTGAATCCCATTGAATGCTGGGAAAAAAGCACCAGTTCTTACAATGAACAAGTTTTTATCAACCCACACATAAATACTATAATTATAGCCTGGGATGATCACAGCAACAAATATAAATATTGTTAACAATCTTTCCCCAGTGATTATCGTCGTTGTTTCATCTGGAGTGGCCATCTTGAATTCTCATCCTGCTAGCTGGAAGCTGGAAGCTGGCTTGGAATAAAGCGATAAAAACGAAAAAAACTAGTATTGATAATATTAATTCAATTTAATGCCGAAAAACATAATTTCCACAATCATAGTTTAGTTAATTGCACTATTCAATTCTAAAATTTTCCATTGTTATTTTTATATATATATATATATATATATATATATATAGAGAGAGAGAGAGAGAGAGAGTGGCTCGAGTGACAAGCGCTTGATGCTGGGATCGAAACCGGATCGTCTTTTCATAGTTAGTGTTTCTAGCCACCATGTTATCGACTACAGGCTTCGAATAAGTGAATTCTTACTGTTTATCTAACAACTATTTTTTATTTAGTTTTTTTAACATAGTTCACCCCAAACAAGGCAGGCCGCCACTGTAGACGTAAGGGGCTACTGAGCAAAAGAAAAAAAGAAGAAGATAGGGGGTGGGTCAACCTAAATTAGGATCTGTGCACCGAGATGTTTGTTCACATTAGTTTTAAATTTCTGCATGTCTGTTCTGTCGGGGAAACAGGGAGCAGGGAGAGAGTTCCAGAGGCCAGCAGTACGAGGAAAGAAGCTATTTGAGTAGAAGGCTCTCCGACATCTGGGGACCTCCACAGTGAATGAATGAGATTTAGTTGATTGTCGAGTAAGTCTAGTGGATTTACGTCGAGGGGGCACCAGAGTAGCTAATTCATCGGAGCATAATCCATTGAAGTATTTGTAAAACAAGCACAAGGATGCTACATTGCAGCGATGGGACAGAGGCTGAAGCTTGGTTGACAGTGAGGGTCTTATTAGGTTGGCGATGTTTTTGTTGGACCTTATCAAGGAGGGAGAGACTAGTAGATGATGCATCAGCCCAGATGTGACAACAATACTCCATGCATGGGCGGATGGTGGCTTTGTAGAGATACAGGATAATGTCAGGTGTGAGGAGTTTACTAGCACGGTAGAGGGAGCCCACCTTCTTTGCGGCAGCCTATTAGCACTGATGAGTACGCAATTCACATTTACGCGGACTTTGCATTAGTGCCTTAGTTTTATTAACTTTATTATTAATCTACATTGTCGCCTACACCAGAATTTAACCAACGCGCATGTCTATAAATAAATTGCACAACACAGCACACCATCACCGCTAGATACTATGCGCCATAGAAATAGACAAACATGCAACATTAATAATAAGCAATTAAGTTATATTAAAATTATACTAAGTTACAATTACATATTGACAACCCCCATACATTCGGAACATTCCTCAGTAGGAACACTTAAGATAATTAACCGGACGATGAAAGCGGTGATCCTCGGATTCCATTTTTTTTAACTGTCTTCAATTAGTGAGTCATCAAAGATTTCGAATTGGTTGCAACGGCCTTTTCTCAACAGTAAACGTCTACCTATGTCAATGAAACCATGGTACATCTCTGAAATGTGTTATGTATAGTTTTTAAATAAATAATTAGTATATATATATATATATATATATATATATATATATATATAGTAAGTTTTTTTTACATAAAAGGTCACTGCTTATCAAGGCTTAAAAAAGCCACTCGAGGAAAGGGGTTAAAGAGTTTGACTGGTGGATGGTGAGACGACATCTCGTTCAGTGTATGAATTGATTATTTACGAGGACGGTTCAACAAGAATTTGTTTACATTGGACTTGAAAGCGACCATACGAAACTATAGTTAGAACTATAGA
>OY744543.1:73714939-73719939 GCA_963556195.1 Sepiola atlantica | reverse complement strand
TAACTCCTGGAAAGGAGTAAATCAATACTCTCGTCATGTGGATAAAACGGACGCGCGCATATCCGAAGCATTGGCTGACTTTTTAGAAAGTGACCTCCAGTCTGTAGGGGAATGGGGTCATAAATGGATGGTAACATTTAATGATGCTAGCAAAAAGCTCTTTTTCTTCAACAACTACAATAGACCTCCTCAACCGTCGATTGCCATGGAATATAACACCCTACCTGAGAATCCAATGTTCAAACTACTCGGCCTAGCATTCACGCGTAGCATGAATTGGAACAAATACATAGAAGACATCGCCAAGGCAGCTGTCGGTGGATGACCATGCTTTACATATATACTAGCTGTCCGTATCCGGCGTTGCCAGGGATTAATTGGTTGCAGTTTTTAATTAATTTCAATTAAAATTAGAATTTAAAAAATAGGCGGGAAACATGGTAAAATAATTAAAAAAATAATAATAATGATGTGAGTCACACATAGGCACAAAACACACATACACAGACACACGTGAAGTGCTCACACAATGTTATTAATATCGAAAGGAGATAGAGAAGAAAAGATGGAAAAAATTGCTGAGTAATAACTAAAAAAATGTTAAAAAGAATAAGTGATGACGTAAGCAGCGAAGATTTATCTCCCTTATATTATTTCCTATATTGTTTGAGATTGTTGCTATAATTACATGTTCTGAAGTAGAATAATATTTTTTTCAAAAACAACTGAAGCCCAAAATATTTTGATAGTGTACAAAAAAATAAATGCTAGAAAGAACAAAAAGACAAAATGGCTAAGGCTTGACCTTGCTTAATTATGTTGTTTTTAATTCTTTCAATTTTTTAAGGATCTTTTCTGTGTTATCAAAAAATAATTCAGTTCAAGGAAAGACGTTAACAATTTAAATTCCGGAACGCCCGAACTATGCGTATCCGTTCTTTTGGCATCCAATTGACTTCGCGTGCACGTTCTCGGCTGCCTTTTGAAATTCTCTTCTTTTATCCAACTTAAATGAAATGTCTAATATACACATACAATATATATATATATATATATATATATATATATATATATATATATATATATATATGCATACATTAATTGAATCACATAATAAAGTGAGAAATTAATCAGATTTTATAATTTGATGTTTTATATATATTTTTATATATTTTTATATATTTTATAGCTTAATTTTATTACCTGCAGTAATGTCATTGCGGTAATGGTCCTCTGAGGAAAAGATTTTCTTTGAAAACTCATGAGTTAAGGACGCAATATCACTCATTGTTTTTGAACTTTAATAAAATCTGATTAATTTCTAATTTAATTATGTTATTCATTTAATATTATTGCTCTATACACTATATTGAGCTTTGTTTTTACCATGATAGTCTACTGGTTAAAGATAGTATTTATATCTTTAAAGTAATATCTTATATATATATATATATATATATATATATATATATATATATATATATATATATTTCGTGATTTTCTTTTTTTCTTTGGGGCACATAATTTTATTTGGGCAATTATGAAGGGAACAGATGTTTTATCTTGCATGATTAAAAGATACGATATAAAAAAAAATGTGCCAGCCGACCGGTTTCGCCCACACATAACGAGAGCTGTATCGTGGGATTTAAAAAAGGGAGAATGTAAAGTATAGAAACAAAAAGAAAGTATATATTTAAAACAAAGAGAGCGTGATGTTATTTGCAATGGGGGGGTGTCTTAGAAACTAATCACACTCAACCCTAATAGACACCTCTTCTCTTTGAGACGTACGTGGATAGTCTCCAAGATTTGGAGGTGGAAAATAGAGTGAGCAAGACTCAAGATGGGAAATGAGTCAATGCACATATATATATATAATATATATCTGTGCAATCCTCTGAATCTGTCGTCGACCTCCATCAGATGTCTTGATATTTATAGTCGATGCTTTCAGTGTAATATCACTTAATTTCTCCGTTATCACGTGACAATCTCCAGTGACTAAGGGACTAAGATAACGCTTACAGATTCAAGGCGTTTCTGTAAACCGGGTTTTCGCACTGTGACCGTCTGAGATTGTTATTTCCCCGCGCTGATAAGAGTCGAAAGTTCGAAACGATGTCGTACGTCGGTAAAATATTAAAACATATTTTAATATATATATATATATATATATATATATATATGAGAAAGTAAGGATGAGAGTAATCCGACGTAATGGGAAATGAAAAAGGAAAAACAAAGAGATATTTTTTTTATATATTCATCAACGTTTCGTCTTTATTTGTGAGACTTCCTCAGGATGATAATTTAAAAAAAAATGTCATGTAAGTGCATCGAAATATTCACACATTCCTGACATAGCCAGCTGGTCAATACTCTTACCCTCCAAAAATTTCACATCTAACAACAACAAAATCTCCCCTCTCCACCTTCACCCATCTCACCCTTTCGACTACTTCTTTCACACTCTTACCCACCCACCACGCCTACTTTCAAATTATCTTCATTTCTTCAAATCTTTTTCTAAAACTATGACACTACCTACATACCAAAGGCACAGAGTTTCCCCATCTCCACTCCCCTCCTCTTTCCCCAGCTCCTCAAAATCTATGCTACACCTCACCTCACCATAACAAACACCTCAGCACCCTCTCCCTTCTCTCTTCCACCCTAACGCAAATTCACTAACACTTCCACCCCTCCCCTTTTTCACTCACACCCATCAACATTCATTTCACTCTCTGCTACTGACTTCTCTCAGACAGGACCTTGGTCCAGCGCTCTTAGTAGCCACGGCTACTACTTTTTCTCATCAACCATCATGTCAACCCAATATTTCGATGTACTTGCATGACATTTTTCTTAAAATTATCATCCTGATGAAGTCTTACAAATAAAGACGAAACGTTGATCTATATATTTAAAATATCTCTTGGTTTTTCCTTTTTCATTTCCCATATATATATATATATATATATATATATATATATATATATATATATATATATATATATAATTTATTTAGATGCTGTATATTACATATTTTAGCAATGTACCGCGGTTTCATCCAAAAGGGCATATTTAGACATCTTTAGTAAATCTTCGTGCCCAGTGGAATCATCGGCAAGCTTAAACGATTGTAGTCACGCCTGACAGGGAATAGCATCAACAATGGGCACGGAGATTTGGTAAAGATGTCTAAATCGGCCCTATTTGATGAAACCGCGGTACATTGCTGAAATATGTAATATACAGTATCTAAATAAATTATATTAGCTCTCTTATATGATCGAGCACTTTATTTGATTTCTTTTCATATACAACCTGACACACTATACATATATATATACATATACATAAACATACATAAACATATATATATAAAAGGTTTATGCCAATAAGCCAAACAATATTGAGGAACTGAAAGCAAATATTGAAGCAGAAATAAGAGCCATAAGTCCTCAGATGTTGCAAACTGTTATGGAAAATGTTTTAAAAAGAGCCGAAGAGTGTGAAGCCGCCAACGGCGCCCATTTAGAAAACATTATTTTTGCTTAAAAAACTCAAAACAGTGTAAAAAACAATACTTTAGTTTTTGTAAGTTTTAAGAAGTGTTTTTCGGCTAAAATTTGTTTTGTTTATTTCAAAAAATCTCGGAAGGGTCAGTCTACACACACATAAAGTTTGGTGAGTTTAACTTTTATTTTGTGGAAGTTATTCAAATTTAAAGATAGGACCCTTATTTTGGCCCACCCTGTATGTATATGTATATATATATGTTTATGTATGTATATGTATATATATACATATATATGTATATTTAGAGAAAGACATGGAGAGAAGAAAATGAATACAGAAACTATGTGTGCGTGTGTGTGTGTGTGAGTGAGAGGGGTTATGTTAATAGGAATAGTAAAATCCATGAAGATCTAATAGTTCACGTTCAGCTGAGTAGTTTTGGTTTAGTATGTTTGATGGAGTCTGTTACGAAATCTGGTTTATTTCTGTTCCCAACGGAGGCATTTTGTGATGGCGTGCCATAAAGATGCGCCAGTTCTGGTAAGTACCAGCAGCCGGTACTCGAGTCGAAAGAAGAAGCATGTCAACGGAGGAGAAGATTGCAGAATGTGTCTTAATGGACAAGATGTCCGTTGTTGTTCCAGACGGGGATCAGCTGGTTTTATCATGTCTTTTATAGCTGTTAGCTTTGTTATGGACGCTGACCGCTGAAGAGGTGAGATCGCAGCATGGCACCTGTCTAACTGATTAGAATACATTTTTATGGGCGCCCCCTGGTGGTTCTTTCGGTTTAATTAGAGAATCCATCTAGTTTCCAAGTATAGCAGCAAGGGAGGGGATAGATTGATATGGAGAGAGGGAGAGAGAGAGAGAACGAGAGAGAAAGAGAGATGGATAGAGAGAGAGAGAAAGAGAGAGAGAGAGAGAAAGTGAGAGGGATAGAGAGAGAGAGAGAGAGAAAGAGAGAGGGATAGAGATAGAGAGAGAGAGAGAGAAAGAGAGAGAAAGAGAGAAAGTGAGAGAGAGAGAGAAAGAGAGAGAGAGAGAGAGTAAGAGAGGAGTGTTGAAGATTGACCGTGATAAATGGAGAAAGGCTAAGGGCATAACAAAATTACAAATAGCAAAAGTGGTTGAGAGAGAGATACTAAGAGAGAGAGAGAGAGGGGGAGGGAGAGAGGGAGAGAGAGAGAGAGGGAGACAGAGAGAGGGATAGAGAGAGAGAGAGAGAGAGAAGGTGGGAATTGTTTAAAAGTGACCGTGATAAATGGAGAAAGGCTAAATGCATAACAAAATTACAAATTGCAAAAGAAGTTGAGAAGCAAAGAGAGAGAGAGAGAGTTAGGTTGAAAGAGAGAGGTGAGATAGAGGTGAGAGAGAGAGGGAGAGAGACAGAGAAAGAGAGATTGAGAGAGGTTAAGAGATAGAGAGGGAGAAAGAGAGAGAGGGAGGTTGACAGAGACAGGGAAAGAGAGAGA
>OY744543.1:73704939-73712439 GCA_963556195.1 Sepiola atlantica | reverse complement strand
TCTATATATATATATCTCTCTCTATCTATATCTATCTATCTATCTGTCTATTTATCTATCTCTTTATCTTTCTCTATCTATATCTATCTATCTATCTGTCTATTTATCTATCTCTTTATCTTTCTCTATCTATATCTATCTATCTATCTGTCTATTTATCTATCTCTTTATCTTTCTCTATCTATATCTATCAATCTATCTGTCTATTTATCTATCTCTTTATCTTTCTTTATCTATATCTGTCTATCTATCTATCTGTATATTTATTAATCTCTTTATCTTTCTATATCTATATCTATCTATCTATCTGTCTATTTATCTATCTCTTTATCTTTCTCTATCTATATCTATCTATCTATCTATCTGTCTATTTATCTATCTCTTTATCTTTCTCTATCTATATCTATCTATCTATCTATCTGTCTATTTATCTATCTCTTTATCTTTCTCTATCTATATCTATCTATCTATCTATCTATATATATATATATATATCTCTCTATCTATATCTATCTATCTATCTGTCTATTTATCTATCTCTTTATCTTTCTCTATCTATATCTATCTATCTATCTGTCTATTTATCTATCTCTTTATCTTTCTCTATCTATATCTATCTATCTATATGTCTATTTATCTATCTCTTTATCTTTCTCTATCTATATCTATCTATCTATCTGTCTATTTATCTGTCTATTTATCTATCTCTTTATCTTTCTCTATCTATATCTATCTATCTATCTATCTATCTGTCTATTTATCTATCTCTTTATCTTTCTCTATCTATATCTATCTATCTATCCGTCTATTTATCTATCTCTTTATCTTTCTCTATCTATATCTATCTATCTAACTGTCTATTTATCTATCTCTTTATCTTTCTCTATCTATATCTATCTATCTATTTATCTGTCTATTTATCTATCTCTTTATCTTTCTCTATCTATATCTATCTATCTATCTATCTATCTGTCTATTTATCTATCTCTTTATCTTTCTCTATCTATATCTATCTATCTATCCGTCTATTTATCTATCTCTTTATCTTTCTCTATCTATATCTATCTATCTAACTGTCTATTTATCTATCTCTTTATCTTTCTCTATCTATATCTATCTATCTATCTATCTGTCTATTTATCTATCTCTTTATCTTTCCCTATCTATATCTATCTATCCATCTGTCTATTTATCTATCTCTTTATCTTTCTCTATCTATATCTATCTATCTATCTATCTATCTGTCTATTTATCTATCTCTTTATCTTTCTCTATCTATATCTATCTATCTATCTGTCTATTTATCTATCTCTTTATCTTTCTCTATCTATATCTATCTATCTATCTATCTGTCTATTTATCTATCTCTTTATCTTTCTCTATCTATATCTATCTATCTATCTGTCTATTTATCTATCTCTTTATCTTTCTCTATCTATATCTATCTATCTATCTGTCTATTTATCTATCTCTTTATCTTTCTCTATCTATATCTATCTATCTATCTATCTGTCTATTTATCTATCTCTTTATATTTCTCTATCTATATCTATCTATCTATCTGTCTATTTATCTATCTCTTTATCTTTCTCTATCTATATCTATCTATCTATCTCTCTCTCTCTCTCTCTCTCTCTCTCTATATATATATATATATATATTAATCAATCTCTCTCTCTCTCTCTCTCTCTCTCTATCTATCTATCTATCTATCTATCTCTCTCTCTCTCTCTCTCTCTATTTATCTATCAGTAATTCAATAAACATTGTTTGACATAACGGCAACGCCATTTTCTCTGTCAAATAAAATCATGGCTCACCAGATTGACAACGGATATTTTCTATTGCGAGCAATGCCAAGCTTCTATTAGCAGAGGGAAACGAGGGAAGCCAATAAGTTGACATGATTAGATAAAAAAAGAAAAAGATATTTCTGTCTCAGAATAACAAACACTGACACGTTTTTGACACAGGCCGAATCAGCATCGCCTAAAGTTGACGACTCACAATCAGCCGATAGAACCAATATCCCCCCCCCCTCGTCCCCTAAAGTCCGACGTCTTCTCACCGCGGTAGTATTGGGGGGGGGGGGGGGGGGCTTAAAGTGGTTTTGTCATAGATATGCCATCAGAAATTTCGGTTCTTGGGAAGTCCACAGACGGCGGACAGGTCTTGCACCAAGCGGCATTATGACCGCTATCAGGCTAACAAGGTTCTGCTGAAAATCCTGGAGGACTCAGCATCATGATCCGTCGTCCTCTGGTCGTCTTTGTCCCTGTAAGTATAGACGTATCAGGCGCGGAACTGTAAATCAATTGAATGAAAGTAACAACATTGCTTCGGTGCCATTGCTTGTTATATTCCGGATGAAACCTTCCTCAACTACGCATGCAACCGCTGAACCTTGTTGCACTCGGTGTAAAGGGTTAACAAAAACTGCATCTCTTCAGGTTAATAAATAGCTGCGATGAAAGAGAAGGAATCCATTCAGACTGGATTCACGATCTTCGGGAGCTTTATTATTATTATTTACATAACTAGCAACTAGTCAAGACAAAGACCAGCCTTGAATTCCAAATTTTTAGCAATTTAGCAATTAGCATTCCAAATACGAACAAGATTTGCATCGTCATCGTCATAGCTATTATTAGATAGCACATTATTATTATTATTATTTTTATTATTATTATTATTATTATTATTATTATTATTATTATTATTATTATTATTATTATTATTATTATTATTATTATTATTTACTCACTAGGAGTTATCACGCTGGTCATCGTCAGTGATCGCCCACTGCCGACAACATGTAGTATTCCCTGGAGTCTGAGTGACAACAAGTCTCCTCAGACTTCCAGTATGCTCCACCTCTTTTCGTTCATCACCGCTGATGACCTTGCGGTAATCGCAACAGCCATGTTATTATTATTATTATTATTATTATTATTATTATTATTATTATTATTATTATTATTATTATTATTATTATTATTATTATTATTATCATCATCATCATCATCATCATATAAATATATATATATATTTATATATACATATATATATATATTTGTATATTAGGCAGCATTTCTTCATTTATGCATGTTTGATCAATCAACAGGGACAATTCCTTTTTGTTTCTTTTTCGATCCTTCCTTTTATGTTGACGGATTAAAGATCTAATAAAAAGGAAACAAACAGAAATTGTCCACATAAACTCCCACATATAGCTCTCTACCATTCCGCGATGCGTTCCACAGTAGCGTTTATTCTACTTTTTATATAGGCTAACCCTAACCATAACCTAACCCTAATCGTTACCCTAAACCTAACCCTAACCTTACCATAACCCGACGCATGCCTAGACAGGACTCACAAAAGAAGGTCAAGCCCTTGTGTGCGCACTGCGCATGACTGGCGGGGCTATTTTTATTTTTGCAAAACAGCTTTTTCATTAGCGGGCCGCTTTTCTACAACCCGATGAGAAACTATTTAAAACTTAAGTGTATCGAAGAAAATTCTATTTTAATTTTAAGCGTGACAACCAACTAAAATTCATATTTTACTTTATTTAACTTAAGCGTGACATATTGACAAAAATCGTATTTTACTCTTAAGTGTGACATATTGACAAAAATCGTATTTTACTCTTAAGCGTGACATATTGACAAAAATCGTATTTTACTCTTAAGTGTGACATATTGACAAAAATCGTATTTTAATCTTAAGCGTGACATATTGACAAAAATCGTATTTTACTCTTAAGTGTGACATATTGACAAAAATCGTATTTTACTCTTAAGTGTGACATATTGACAAAAATCGTATTTTAATCTTAAGCGTGACATATTGACAAAAATCGTATTTTACTCTTAAGTGTGACAGACTTACGAACAATCGTATTTTAATCTTAAGCGTGACATATTGACAAAAATCGTATTTTACTCTTAAGTGTGACATATTGACAAAAATCGTATTTTAATCTTAAGCGTGACATATTGACAAAAATCGTATTTTAATCTTAAGCGTGACATATTGACAAAAATCGTATTTTACTCTTAAGTGTGACAGACTTACAAAAAATCGTATTTTAATCTTAAGCGTGACATATTGACAAAATCGTATTTTACTCTTAAGTGTGACAGACTGACAAAAAATGTATTTTAATCTTAAGCGTGACATATTGACAAAAATCGTATTTTACTCTTAAGTGTGACAGACTTACAAAAAATCGTATTTTAATCTTAAGCGTGACATATTGACAAAAATCGTATTTTACTCTTAAGTGTGACAGACTGACAACAAATCGTATTTTAATCTTAAGCGTGACAGACCGACTCAGATAGGCTTGGATGAGATGCATCAATTCGATACGATGAAAATGCTATTTACAAACTACTGATTGACGGACAAAGCCTTACGTAAGCATGAAAGGACGCATGCAAAAAGAAACGCCCCCCCCCCCCCACCAAAAAAAAAGAGAAAAAAAAGAGAAAAGCGCAAATTCGATTAAGTCTTGCATGGTTTTCACTTGCCATGTTTATCTTTTTTGTACTGATATCCTTTCCCACAGTGGTAAGATGTGACACAAGGTCGGAAAGTGGGATTGAAAAGCCAGCGCCCTAGAAGAAGAGCACTTTTGCCTACAAAAAATGCCTGGGCAGCCCCGTCGGCATTCCCCGGTATGGGGCGACTCAGGCGATTAGCAATAAACTAACTCCTTCTCAAAGGGTGAGAAGGCAAAACCTGGGAGAGTGGACCTCCTAGAACTGCACAGGACAATACCATAAGACCAGCGGAATCAAGGGCAGAAGACCAAGACTATACTGGCCTACGAGGTGTAGCATCCATCGGAACAGATACTATACTTTGATCTATTTAGACAGAGGCACGAAACTTGAGTAGCGCTCAGAGTATTGTATAGCCCTTCAGGGGCTAGGGGTTTCATACCTGTTGTTCTCTTAGCGGGAAGGACGATGTAGCGTCAGGTAACTGGGGCACGGTTATATATGATAATTTATGAAAACGTTTCTATTAGTTGTTGTTAGGGTTAGGGTTAGGGTTAAGGTTAGGGGTTTAGGGTAAGGATTAAGGTTAGGGGTTAGGGGTTAGGGTTAGGGTCAGGGGTAAAGGTTAGAGCTTAGAGTTGGTTAGGTTTAGGTTTAGGGTTAGGGTTAGGGTTAGGGGTTAGGGTTAGGGACAGGGGTTAAGGTTAGGGTTAGCGATAACGTTAGGGATAGGGATAGGGATAGGGATAGGGTTAGGGTTAGGGTTAGGGTTAGGGGTTAGGGTTAGGGTTAGGGTTTAGGGTAAGGATTAAGGTTAGGGGTTAGGGGTTAGGGTTACGGTCAGGGGTTAAGGTTGGGGCTTAGAGTTGGTTAGGTTTAGGGTTAGGGTTAGGGTTAGGGTTAGGGGTTTAGGGTAAGGATTAAGGTTAGGAGTTAGGAGTTAGGGTTACGGTCAGGGGTTAAGGTTGGGGCTTAGAGTTGGTTAGGTTTAGGTTTAGGGTTAGGGTTAGGGTTAGGGGTTAGGGTTAGGGACAGGGGTTAAGGTTAGGGTTAGGGTTAGCGATAACGTTAGGGATAGGGATAGGGATAGGGTTATGGTTCGGGTTCGAGTTAGGGTTGATTAGGGTTAGGGTTAGGAACAACAATTTGCATGAAATGGTTAGGGTTAGGGTTAGGGTTAGGGTTATGGGTAGAGTTAAGGTTTGGGTTAGGGTTAGGGTTATGGTTAGAGTTAAGGTTTGGGTTAGGGTTAGGGTTACGAGAGCTGTCTTTAAATTATTTATTCGTTCACTTTTAGTGTAATATCTCTTTGTAACAGTTTTCAGTGAGTTTTAACTATGGCCATAATAAGATTTATTTGGTTCTTGAAATAAAAAATAGGGTGTAAGGTTTTTTTAAATGACGTAAAATATATACATTGTTGTTAAAGTAAACAACAATGTATATATTTTACGTCATTTAAAAAAACCTTACACCCTATTTTTTATTTCTAATAAATAGTTAATATTAATATTAATTTATTAATTAATATTAATATTAATTTACTAATTAATAAATACTAAACATGTCATTTAGATCAGATAATTGTCCGATTTTCGTTCATCTTTTTCCGATTAGTTATAAACAAATTACTTTCACTTTTATTACCCGTCCCTCCTATCATACGATAATTATCACCGCTTCCAATTATGCTTGCATGATTGCCATATCACATACCCTTCCCCAGCAGCGACCCCTACCAAACACTCTGGCTGGTATACTAGCTTACTAGGTGCTTCCACTCAGAGAGAAAAGATAAGAGAAGCAAATGTTTCCGAATTTTTGAGAATAGGATTGGACATTTGTATTTTTGGACTACTTTTCTCATCTTGGTCGCAATTCCCACAACGTTTCGGCCGATGTAACTTTACGTACGTCGTGTTGAATGCGGAATCTTCATTTTGAGACGTAGAGACCTGTGGCACAATGGATAAAGGGTTCAGTTATAATCAGTTCTAAGTGACAGTCTTATTGAGGGTTGAAGGTTCAATTCTCACTACAGGCGATACTTTTTTTTTAAAAACATATTACCCCCCAAACAAGGCAGGCCGCCACTGTAGACGTAAAGGGTTACTGAGAATTAGGGTTTAGGTTTTAGGGGTCATCCTAAGTTGGGAGCAGTGTAGCGTGATACGAACTATAAATAAACTAAAAAATGGCTTACTTTAGAGAGCTACACGGTCGTTACTGACGGAACGAGAACAATCTACCCCCATGGATTAAATAAAGTGTTCAGTTCGAAATTCTATACAGATTCCCGAGTTCGACGTACATTTTCCTGAGATCGACAAGACGGATCTAAAAATGGACGAAGGTTACATCAGTTTAATCCGTTATGAGAATAAAATCTAAGATGAGAATAGTAGTCCGAAAACTCAAAATAATACAAGGACAACAACTATCTTGCTTCTTCTGCGAGATGAGACCGACTCAAACGTCATAAAATGCGGCTCACGAAATTCGGTGGCAGCTCACCAAAGGTTAAAGGTATATTTGTTTTTAATGACTATCCGAGCGATCAGGTATTGGCTTCCGTGGACGAAATTGCTCGTTTTCGGAAAACGTTTGAGGAACCTTTAACGGATGTACAGGAGCAGTAAATTGAAGAAGACGTGACTCGCACGCATGCGTCACATTTAAACGGTCGAAATGTGCGCTGGCAAATGAAGATACAAATTATCAGGACGGGTATAAGCAATATATATATATATATATATATATATATATATATATATATATATATATATATACGTATAGTTTGGCAGCAAATTGTTATTAAAACAAGCTTCATTGAAATCCACGGAGTTCTGCTTTTTTGAGATTTTCTTGGTTAGTCGTTCGACTCTTCGAGCGATTTTACGATCGTGTGGTAGTAGCTGGTGCAGTATAGCACCGATCGTTATGGTTTGGGTCAAATCTCGAGCGCTTTCGGACGTCTCGTCCATCTTCA
>OY744543.1:73667439-73699939 GCA_963556195.1 Sepiola atlantica | reverse complement strand
TGCACGATTGCCTGGCCTGTAGTAGGGATGGCCATGGTCCCAACCTATGGCCGGATTTCAAACGACATAACAACTCGACCTTATATCTAACGTAACACACGTCAGGGGTAAGGGGTAAGGCATTAGAAGTAAATCATTATTTTTTTCTTAAATGAAACAAAACAAATATGGCCGCCATTGTAGTTTATGTATTTATGTGTTTGTCTCAATTTTTAGTTTTGTCCCAATCGAGTGGTCGATTTCCACCAAGATAACAACCCGCTCCTGTGTCTAACTGTACACACGTGACGAGGCAATTAAATAAGGAGAAATAAACAACAAAAATAAATCTGCTCGTCACTCAAGTTAATTTCTTTTTATTTTTATCTCTTTCGCTTCCTGTCCTTGGCTCTTGCTGCTGAGGGCTGCAAGATTCATGATCCCTTGGGTTTGTGGCTTCAGTTTACCGGCGATTTCAATCTGGGACCTGTGGTGAAATAACAATTAAGTAGGACCCAACTGGGATGATCACGTCAAGCCAGCTAGAATTTAGCACAATTGAGAATTAATAATCAATTAGCTTTCAATGGGCAGCTTGAAGATTGCATCTAATTTAACGCCACGGTGGCGGCCATTATTCTCAGATATCTGGCTCGCTTCCAAGGGCGATATTTTCATCTCACAATTCCAAGCTCCATATCTCAAAGTCTCATATTCGGAATCATGGTGTCTCTTATTTTTAGTAAACGCCAGTAAGTTATACATTCCCATCTTTCATAAATAGTCGATAATTCTTTTATGCATATCATTTTTCATCGGTCCATTGTATTATTAAAAAGAAATAGCCGCATTTATTTGTAGTTTATAAAAATCTCTCTATGTATTTTACTCAAATTGCGTAACGGTTTTCTCATGGGATTCTGGAATTATCAATACGTTACCTCAAGCTGAACCCTTTCTCGGCATCCAATTCGATAGATCACTGGCTTCTTCTTCTTCTTCTTCTTCTTCTTCTTCTTTTTCTTCTTCTTCTTCAGATGCTGATGATTCTGGTGTTGGCATTAGGTTATTTATCTACCTCCCACAGCACCCTAGAGGAAAAGCACTATAACCTTTTAAAAATTGCCTGGGCATCCCCGTCGGAATTCCCCGGTAGGGGCGCCTCAGGCGATTACCAATAAACTAATCCCTTCTCAAAGGGTGAGAAGACAAAGCCTGGGAGGGTGAACCTCCTAGAACTGCACAGAACAGTCCCATAGACCGGCGTAAATCAAGCTCGCGGGCAAATACAATTGGAGTCTGGTGTTGGCATTAGTTTCCCCGATGTTTTTCTAGTTATAAATCTTTCTGGAAAGACATCGGGTACTTATGGGAAGGACCACGAGAAGGTTTTCAACATCCCTAAGTGAAAGTGGCACTGTGGAACCGACTGGATTCGAACTTGGAACACCCAGGTCTTCAGTCCACTTAACCACTGTCACCTCCCACGGTTGTCTTATGAGATTCTGGAAGCATTAATACCTTACCTCAAGCTACCCACCCCACGTCTGTTTACATACCTGTCGAGAACCCGTTCTCGACGTCGAATTCGATAGATCAGTGGCGACATATACTTCCTTTCTACCGTAGGAAGATGTGGTACAATACCGAAAAATGGGGGAAAATCTAGCGTACCTAAAGGGGTGGTGAATATAACACCGGGATGGACGCTCCAAGCGATGAGCAATAAACAGAGACCTTGTCTAAAACGTGTAAGGGTGCACCCGGACCAGGAGCTGCCGTTACGGCTTCGGAACTTCTTCAGTCTGGCTGAGGAACGGATCGGCTGTCCTAGGAAGTGCATTCTCTTAGACATCACCTCCTCCCGTTTGAGACGTCTATCAGATTATTGCCGATTGGGGGAACTCCGAAGGGGCCTGTTCATAGCTTTTATTTTCAGAGCCAATGTGCGTCTTTGTTCATAAATAGTCGATAATTTTCTTTAACAAACATCTTACTCTCATCCATTTATATCTCTACATGAATAAAGTAACCTCGATTTTTCCATGTGCGTACGGTTATCATAGGTTTAGAACCTACAGCTTCATATGCTACACATTTCCGAAATCTACGTAAAGAACTTCCTAATGCGTTTTTTACGAACATAAACTTATATTTCTTCTACATACAAATATTATTACATTTAATCCGATATGTCAACTTATCCAAAAACACATTACCCACAAAGAAAGTAGCATTTCCTTTCACCTTCTATCCATTTTAAAGAAATAGTCGCCTTTGCTTGTAGTTTATAAAATCGGTGCTTTCACAGATTAGCACCCACGCTAACTTTGATCCCGTCGTTAGGACTAGAATCAGGGTCAGGTCAAGATGGAGGTTATTGTTAGGCTTAGCGTTAGAATTAGGGTTATGGTAAGGGTTAGGGTTAGTGTTTAGGATTAAGTTTAGGTTTAGGATTAGGGTTAGGGTATAAGTTAGGGTTTAGGGTTAGGTTTAGGTTTAGGGTAAAGGTTAGGGCTAAGGTAAAACTTAACGTGAATCCTAATCTGTAGAAGTACCCTAAAATCTCCTCTCTCTATGTTACTTACAATACGTAAAGATTTTCTTACGAGGTTTCGGAATTATCATAATTGAATGACCCTTAAAACATTTTTCAAATTTACTTAAATATTTTTTTATTATCACGAGACGCAATCAAAAACTATTTATTCAACTTTGATTTCATTCTAAAATTCTTAAACTGTGACATCAAGATATAATGTTACTAAACCTCATGTGTAGCATCCTTATTCTAATTTTGATTAAAATCAATTACATGATTGTTAATCTCCTAAAATGGCAAACACTTAAGTCTAAAGCTTAAAGGGGTCTTAGTAAGAAATTGAAATTCAGGGAATCTTGTTTAATAGATGTCTAATTAATATGAGTTCAATTTAATGCACATCTGAAAAGATGAATTTTGAAATGGGAGCTTGTGTCAATATTATGCCCCCTAAAATGTTATGCCCCCTAAACCGTTGTAAATACTCAAAAGAAAAATGACATTTAGGGGACTATTTATTAGTTGATGTCTAATACCTATTGTAAAAAAAAATTCACACAAATCGGAGATACCTTCTTTTTTTAACAAGGGCCATGCACCCCTAAACAAAACTAAATATATCCCATATTACCACCATTGAGTATAGCGGCTGTATTCCAAAATTCATAATTATTGGTTCATTAGTTTCGGAGTTCATTCTGTTCGATGATATATATATATATATATATATATATATATATATATATGCATATATTTATATATATTTATATATATATATATATATATATATATATATATATATATATACATATATATATATATATATGCATATATATGTATATATGTGTGTAGCTGTAAATTAAATATTTCTAACGGCAATTATATTTTTCCTTCTTTTTCTTTTTATTTTATTTTCCTCGCCCCCCTCTACCCCAGCTCAGCGTTGGATAAAAAAAAAATGAAAATAGGAATTCCTAACGGCAAATATATTTTTAAAAATTGGTCACATGACTTTTTTTTCTCCTCTTCTTCTTTGCTTGACTTTATTCTTTCCTGGAATTCAACGACCAGGTTGGATCATAAAAAAAATTCTCTGCCTGATGAGACCTCAGCTCTTGAGAGCTGTAGATCGATAACATCGACATGCCAGTGTAGCAGACCTTGTACATGTTTGAATAAAAGCATTCACTATATATATATATATATATATATATATATATATATATATATAGTAAACTATGAAAATATATTTATGGCAATTAAGCTACACAGAGGCTCCCGCGTTTCATCCCCGGGGGAATCTTCAGGCTAAAATGCATGGAGTTATTTTTGCCGGATGTTTTTATATACACGGATAGCTAGTTAACCAATCAGATTATTTGTTGTTCTCTCAGCCAATCGTTGGGCTTACAACGAACACAGGTGTTGTTAATGTTAATTCCTATATCCTGTTCTATTGTTCTGTTTTCTATAGATTGGCCTATATCCTGTTTCTTTTGTTGTATTAATATAATGGGTGAATTTTTTTTAACACGTGGTTCCTTGTATTTTTAATTTAGGTTTTAATTTTTAAATTGTTATGTTTTTTGTTTAGTTTTTTGTGTTTATTTATTTATTCATTTATTTATCGTTAGCCTAAGGTAAATTTATTTCTGTGTAGGAAGTTGTATGCTATCTCACTTTATACTGTTTAATAGATTTCGAGGGTCTTTAAAGTTTAGGATTTCAAATTTTTCATTCAAACATAATCTACACGGGTCGTCCAAATTTCTACATGTACTGGCCTGTCGTATTATTTTCCATTCAATTATTGATGAGCGTCCATTTTCTTTGAGATCCCAATAGTCGTTTGCTAGTGCTGTTTTAATTCGACGTTCTTTGTTTTTAAATGTGCTTTTGTGGTAATAATATCTGGTTTTAAAATCTAGGGAGGTCATACCTACGTAGTACTTTTTGTTATATATATATGTATGTATGTATGTATATATATATATACTTAAATCTCTCTCTCTCTCTCTCTCTCTATATATATATATATATATATATATATATATATAGAGAGAGAGAGAGAGAGAGAGATTTAAGTATACATATATATAACAAAAAGTACTACGTAGGTATGACCTCCCTAGATTTTAAAACCAGATATCATATAAGTTAGCTGATGACGGCTGTGAGCCAGAAACACGTGTCCATGGATTACTTTTATGTACGTATAAAATAAATAAACATATATATTTACGGAAAAAATACGTCCTATGAAGTTAAGGGCGACTAATAATGCAATTTTCTGCATCTTAATCACTTAGGAAAGTGAGACACTCGAAATAATAGTAAGCAAAATATCAACGAACGCTACAATCACCAATAAAACTAATTGCATAAAAATACATCAAATATTTAAGTGAGAAAAATCGTACATATTTCTAGACGGAGCGTCTTGGTCAAGTGGTAGAACGCTGGACTATAGACATCAATATCGAAGGTTCGATCTCTGTCTAAGTTAGCCATGCTGATGACGGCTGTGAGCCAGAAACACGTGTCCATGGATTACTTTTATGTACGTATAAAATAAATTAAAAAATATATATAAGGAGGCCATACCTACGTAGTACTTTTTGTTATATATATATATACTTAAATATATATATATATATATATATATATATATATATATATATATATATATAAATAAATATACTCATACCAAACTTTCTATATAGAAAGATATACACATACCTAACTTATATATATATATATATATATATATATGAGAAAGGAAGGATGAGAGTAATCCGACGTAGTTTATTTCCTTCACACTCTTACCCACCCCCACCCATTTTCAAGTTATCTTCATTTCTTCAAATCTTTTTCTAAAACTATGATACCACCTACATGCTAAACACACACACACACACACACACACATATATATATATATATATATATATATATATATATATATATATATATATATATGCGTTTTTTTTGTCTTGTTTTGGAGTTTTTTATCAGACACACATACAGAGAAACAGACGAATGCCCTTTATATATAGATCAATTGATCGTGAACAAAGTTGATGGTGTAATTGTATTATTAGAGTTTCTGAGGGTCGATATACAGGCGTTTGCGAACTTTTATTCTAAGAACTTCTTTTGATTTTGTAGACACATGGTACCATCGAGATATACTGCATCTATAATATCTCTAAAATATTCCCCAAACCTCTTCTAAAACTAGCAACGTCCTCGACCGTTCGGGTAATCCTGAAAAACAATTATCCATTCACCTTTTGTGAACTGCCATCCGATTGCCTAAGCCATGTTGTGTGACATTAAGTTTGAACTTCTTTTGCGGAACAGAGAAAAAGCATCTGTGTTCTGGATATTTCTCTTTTAGTGCCATTGGCCAGGAAGCCGATGTAGCGTCGAGAGTTGTCAAATAGGTTACGCTGTCGTTTTGACGATTACATCTATGATGAAGCAAATGGCGTGTTCCAAGGCGTTACCTATAAAAGGTTTGGTAGCCGTTACAATTGAGCTCAATAACTGGACTGCGTATTATTTAGCGTTTGGCAGTTTTCGCCTCGTCAACTCTGGAGCGTTTCCGTAACCTGTCCGAACGTTGACGACGCGAAGTCACGGAAACATGGAGCTCATTTATAAGAGTACTAAATTTACAGAAAAAAAGTTGGGGGAAAATTAATTGAAACAAAGGGAGAATGGTCATTCGAATGCTAGAAGTTGAATAAAAGAAGTTTTTCTTTATTTTACATGTATTCAGCCCAAACAAGGCACCCTGCCACTGAGCTGTAAGAGGCTACTGTGTATTAGGGTCAACATCCATAGAGGCATCCTGAGAGGGGAGTTGTGCAGCGAGATGTTTGTTCACATTACATTTAAATTTTTGAATGTTGATACAGTCAAAAAAACAAGGAGCAGGGAGGGAATTCAAAGGGAGTGCAGTTCTAGGAAATAAGCTATTAAAGTAAAAAGCCTTCCGGCATCTGGGTACCTCAACCGTGAAGAAGTGAGATTTATCTGATCCACGGGTTGGCTGGGGGTGTTTACATCAAAGGGGCACCAGAGCAGTAAGTTTATCAGAGCACATTTCATTGAAGTACTTGTAAGACAAACACAGGAATGCAACATTGCGGTGATGGGACAGGGTCTGGAGCTTGGTAGACAGTGTGACACCTATTAGATAATAAACTTTTTTAAAAACTCTATCTAAGAGGGAGAGACTAATGGCTGGTGCACCAACCCAGATGTGACAACACTACTCTATTCATGGGCCAATGGTGGCCTTGTAGAAATATACTCTCATATGTGAACAGTTTTCTAGCACGGTAAAGGGAGCACACTTTCTTTGCAGCAGCCTTGGCAGTATTTTCTATGTTTTTGTTCCAATTCATGTTACCTGTGAATGTTAGGCCGAAGAGTTTGAATGATGAACCTTCAGGTAGGGTGGTATTAGCCATGGCAATCGGTGGTTTTAAAGGTTTCTCATAATTGTTTTAAGGAAAGGAGATTTGTCTTTGTAGCTTTAAATGTTACCATCCATTCATGTCCCCATAGATCTACAGACTGGAGCTCATTTTTTAAGGATTCAACAATTGCCTTGGATATGTGCGTGTCTGTTTTACCCACATGTCGAGAATAGAGCATGGTGTCGTCAGCAAATATGCCCATCTTGTACACAATTTCATCAGGGAGGTTGTTTATGAAAGTCAATAACAATAAAGGTTCAGGGATAGACCCTTGGTGTACACCCGCATTCATGTCATGTTGTTTGAATGTACGACAATAGAGAAGAACCTGGATCTTTCTGTTACATTTGCTAGTTTGTAACTAGTTTATGATACGTTGTAAAGTCGTAATCGTTGCAACTACTCCTGCCTGGACCGCGGCAGTACGCGTTTCGTATACTCGTCGTGCAGAGGGTCGGTCGCGTCGTCTGTGGTGAATTATTTCTTCTCTGCCGTCGTCTGTTGTCTGCAATAAAAGCCATGTCGCCCCTGAAGACAAACTCTGTTTTTACATTTAATTCATTTATTCAAGCGTTGTTATTTTATCTGGGGGTAAAGTCACCACGCCGAGAGAAACTAAGAGATCAAATCCCACGTTATCGTAGTTAGTTATTAATGTTTTCTTAACTATTCCTAGAGGGGGGGGGGGAATAAAGGATTCTGGCGCTTGTCTTCCCTAACGGAAATATTCCGTATCTTTACATTGTGAATCGCACGTCCTTTCAGTTCGCCTTCTGAAAACAGACTGGTTGAAATTCGTTTCTCACGAGAACGAGTGACGTCACAGATCCCTTTGTTCCTCACGCAAGGCCCGCGAAGTCACAGAGCCTCTCGCAGCTGCAGACTGACCTTTGAACTGGGGTCTTGTCACGTCTACCAGCTCCGACTGTGAGAACAAGTCCTGTTCTGCACTCGACTGCCCAGTGTTAATTCGCGCAAGTCAAACCCGATCTCCCACAGATACGTCCATTCCCATAGGGCCATTATCTAACATTTCTTTAGGCTAGGAAGGATCTAGGAAGGATTCCATAGTGACTCTAAATGTCTTTTAATATCATTAGCCTAAAAGGATTAATTTATGAAAATCAGATATTTATAACTACGGAGGGCTCAAATAATCTATAATCGTGTATGCTTTCCTAGCTCTCTTGAATGTTAGCCCAGTCTCCCAAAGCAGACACGTAATTGCTCGTCAGTGTCTGCCTTCTTCTTCTTAACTGTTTTCCCTTTTCATCTCTCATTTTCTCTTTTTTATATAATCTGGCGTCGAATCTAGGAGTGAATTTGCTTTTCTGGCGCGAAGAAGGCTGTCCACATATTTAGTTTTTTAGTACAACCAACTTAAGTTTTTTGTTTTTTTACGGTGTCTTTTTTATTTAATTAATGGAATATTTGTTTGTGAGGTCGAGTTCTTTCTTCTTCTTCTTCTTCTTTCTTCTTCTTTCTTCTTCTTCTACAACAAAAACAACAAATATCACTACTACTACTGCTACTACTACTACTACTACTACTACTACTACTAATACTAATAATAATAATAACGAGCCAAGCTGATTACGGCCGGTAGCGAGAACCACGTGTTCATGGATTAGTTTCATGTACGTAAAAATAAACAAACTATTTATATGAAAACAAAAAAAAAAACGTCCGATTAAGTGTGACTTAATGCAATCTTCAACTCTTTACCTCGTTGGAAGCGAAAAATACAAACGCTGTTATTATTATTTATAACAAACAATAACGAATTCATAACTGAATATTTAATCGATAGAAACTCCTAGATATCTGCAGGCCGAACTACAGACAATATAATCGTAGGTTCGATCCTGGTGTAAGTAAGCCAAGCTGGTTACGGCTGGTAGCTAGGAACACGTGTTCATGGCTTACTTTTATGTACGTTGTTTTTGTTGTTGTAGTAGTAATAATAATAATAATAATAATAATAATAATAATAATAATAATAATATTATGTACATATCACGTGGTCGGTATTTTTAGTTTCTTTTTCCTTGTCACATGTTCGACTCGGGCCTCTATTGGCCCGAAACATATAATTGCTCTTTTAGAGTTTGTTTTGGGGGCGTGGCTTGTGTGCTTTAGCTCACACAATTGGTCAATAAATATATCGGATTGGAAGACATGCCAATCATATAAAATAATTGGCTTCGTTTCGTTTAAACTTAAACTAATTTTTGTTTTAATCCTTATAAAAGTATTTTATCTAAATAGCTTCCAATCTTTTGATAAATGAGCATTTGCTAAGAAATTCAAATCCAGAAATTACTTTCTATTCGAAAGTTTAAATCCATCCAAATTCTTTTCAAACTTCGAAATATTACGAAGTAATTTTTTTTTGCAACTACTAAAAGGAAGTAAAGTGGCTAACTTATTCTTATAGAAATTAAAATGCATTGTGGTGGATTTAATTACGTAAATAAACATTATATTTTAAATAGGATCTTTTAGAGAGTTCGTTTTAGTACTTTACGTTATTGCATTTTTCATTTCAGTAATTTATCGATTCATAGTAAATAAAAATACTAATAGGTAAGTACCCTGGAGACGAGAAACACACATACACATACGCGCAGTATGTTTTTTGGAATAAGTTGCCAGATCGGATTAAGAACAGCAATAGCGTGAATCAGTTTGAGATGAGGTTGGATGAATTCAGAAAAAGTTGTAGGAGGGAGAAATTGAGGGGGCACTTTTGGGAGTTATCAAATGAAATATTTAATTTGATCTGGATATCGATACTGTACTAAGAGATTTTTTTTAACAGTTGAATTGAGAAGATAGTTAAAAGGGGGGATGCACAAGGAGGCATAACAAACAAATAAATAAATAAATAAATAAGTGGTCGAAATTGACGTTTGACCTTCTCTAAAAATTTAACAATCCCCAAAGCTTATTGTAAAATTAAGTAACTGCGTTCAGATCAATTTGGTGATCATAAAAATGATTATAAAACATGTCAATGTTGGATAAGGTGTAGGAATATTGTCTGAGAATCAACGAATTTGAGCCATAGTTCACCTGCTGATGTACAGAAGGAAGGTTTACAGGAAGGTGTCCAACGCTATTATTACATACTTCGAAAACAGAGCTGTTAAATCTGACACAATGATATGGGACCAGAACGAGAGAGGATCCACCTTAGAGGAAGTCAGTGTCCCTAATGATGATGGCTTAAACAGGGCTGAAATGCAGAAGATAACTAAATACCAATGGCTTGTTATACCGCATAATCACATTAACCCTAACCGGCTCTCGTGAGATCACCGAAGTTTAGCAACGTTGAGCCTAGTCAGTACCAGGTGGGTTACCGTTTTGGAACATCAGGCGATGTATGTAGGAGAACGTCGACACCTCCCTGCAAGAACTGCAAAAACGGCAAGAACCGCAAGAACTGAAAGAACTGCAAGAACCGCAAGAACTGCAAAGACGGCAAGAACTGCAAGAACCGCAAGAACAGCAAGAACTGCAAGAACGGCAAGAACGGCAAGAACTGAAAGAACTGCAAGAACCGCAAGAACTGCAAGAACGGCAAAGACGGCAAGAACTGCAAGAACCACAAGAACCGCAAGAACGGCAAGAACCGCAAGAACAGCAAGAACTGCAAGAACGGCAAGAACGGCAAGAACTGAAAGAACTGCAAGAACCGCAAGAACTGCAAGAACGGCAAAGACGGCAAGAACTGCAAGAACCACAAGAACCGCAAGAACTGCAAGAACCGCAAGAACAGCAAGAACTGCAAGAACGGCAAGAACGGCAAGAACTGAAAGAACTGCAAGAACCGCAAGAACTGCAAGAACGGCAAAGACGGCAAGAACTGCAAGAACCACAAGAACCGCAAGAACGGCAAGAACCGCAAGAACAGCAAGAACTGCAAGAACGGCAAGAACGGCAAGAACTGAAAGAACTGCAAGAACCGCAAGAACTGCAAGAACGGCAAAGACGGCAAGAACTGCAAGAACCACAAGAACCGCAAGAACTGCAAGAACCGCAAGAACAGCAAGAACTGCGAGAACGGCAAGAACCGCAAGCACTGCAAAAACTACAAGAACCGCAAGAACTGCAAGAACTGCGAAGACGGACAAAACTGCGAGAACTACAAGAACTGCAAGAACTGCAAGAACTGCAAAAATGGCAAAAACTGCAAACACCACAAGAACCGTAAGAACCGTAAGAACTGAAAAAACTGCAAATACGGCAAACACTGCGAGAACTGCAAGAACTGCAAGAACCGCAAGAACCGCAAAAACTACAAGAACTGCAAGAACTGCAAGAACCGCAAGAACCGCAAAAACTACAAGAACTACAAGAACTGCAAGAACGGCAAGAACCGCAATAACTGCAAGAACTGCAAGAACGGCAAAGACGACAAGAACTGCGGGAACTGCAAGAACTGCGGGAACTGCGGGAACTGCAAGAACCACACGAACTGCAAGAACGGCAAGAACTGCAAGAACCGCAAGAACCGCAAGAAATGCAAGAACTGCAAGAACCTAACGTCGTCATCTCCCTTAACAGGGATATACATGCGAGTGTGAACAGCTTGTGAATTTAATATTCCCATGAAACTTCCTCTTTTGGAGGAAGTCGGTTCAATCTGACCAGGGTGAATACCGTACCAGGTAGGTACCGGTAGGTCTTATGTACGACATAAACAGAAACCGGAATCTTTGAAGAAATCTCCCATATTTCAGAAATCAAAGAAGAAACCGGACAAATAAAAACGAATTTCAAAATTTATCTAACGAACCAAGTACAAGAGAGATCAAAACAATTGGTTACAATGAGGCTGTTAGAATCTTCAAAAAGATCTCTCGCTTGGAGTGTCTGAAATAGCAGGTGAATGTCTGACATCCGACAGGATTCCCCATACCCAGCAACAACGAAAAAAAATGAACAGAAAAGAGCAGAACACATATCGTCGTGAATAGTAGAGTCAGGGATAATAAATTATTGAATAATAATTAAAAAAAACCCAACTCACATACCGTCCAAATAAATGAGAATCGCATTTCATACAAATTAAAATTGAAATCAATTGAAGAAACACATATACTTACATGCACACATGGACGCGACCCGACACCGTAGCCGGTGTACAAACATTCCATTTTATGAACTATTCTCTCTTCCTTACTCATGGGAAATTATTTACACGGTTGCCAGTGTACAAACAAGTTATATGAACTTCCTTTATTTTTGTTTTCGTGTATACTTATCGACATAGTAACCTCTTTTCTTTTTGTTCACGTCATAACGAAGACAAACCAATAAAGTGGTTTTATGTCTTAGAAATGGACTTTGTCTAATTTTTTTATACTAGTGAGTACAAGATTAGCGACCATTTGGGAATATCAGGGACTCAATATGAGAGGATGCGGACACCTCCCTGAAAAAAGAATGAACGTCGTCAAACTAGGTTTACGGCTGACAACACGTTCGTGTTGTCAGCCGTAAACCATTTACCTAAATAAAACGGCTGACAACACGTTCGTAACTTCTTGGCCTTTTGGCCAAGAACAAAGTGTAGTATCTGTTCCGATGGATACTGCACCCCATAGACTGGTATTATCTTGGCCTTCGGGGCTGGATTTACGCCGATCTATGGGTCTTTCCTGTGCAGTTCTTGGAGGTCCGCCCTCCCAGGCTTTGCCTCCCCTCTTTGGGGAGGAGTAAGTTTATTGCTTATTGCCTGAGGCGCTCCTACCGGAGAATGCCGACGGGGCTGCCCAGGCAATTTTTAATGACCAGAGTGCTTGTTTTTCTAATCCCACTTTCCCGACCTTGTGTCACATCTTACCTTGTGGGAGATAGATCAATAAAACTTCTTGGCCTTTCTTGGCCTTTTGGCTAAGATCAAAGTGTAGTATCTGTTCCGATGGATACTGCACTCCATAGACTGGTATTGTCTTGGCTTCGGGGCTTGATTTACGCCGGTCTATGGGTCTCTCCTGTGCAGTTCTTGGAGGTCCGCCCTTCCAGGCTTTGCCTCCCCTCTTTGGAGAGGAGTAAGTTTATTGCTTACTGTCTGAGGCGCCCCTACCGGAGAATGCCGACGGGGCTGCCCAGGCAATTTTTAAATGGCCAGAGTGCTCACCTCTCGAGCGCTGGCTTATCTAATCCCACTTTCCCGACCTTGTGTCACATCTTACCTTGTGGGAGGTAGATAAATAAAACTTCTTGGCCTTTTGGCCAAGATCAAAGTGTAGTATCTATTCCGATGGGTACTACACCCTATAAACCGGTGTCGTCTCGGCCTTCAGGTCTTGATTTACGCCGGTCTAGGGGTGTGTACTGTGCAGTTCTAGGAGGTCCACCCTCCCAGGCTTTGCCTACTTCTTTGGGGAGGAGTAAGTTTATTACTTACTGCCTGAAACTCCCTGCCGGGGAATGCCGACGGGACTACCCAGACATTTTTTGTAGACCAGAGTGCTCAAATTCTCGGGCGCTGGCTTTTCAAATCCCAATTTACGACCTTGTGTCACATCATACCGCTGTGGGAGGTAGATAAATAGATGCTATCTTCATTATAAAGAGGATAGCATCTATTTTGCTGTTGTCAGTCGTAAACCTAGTTTGACGGCGTAAACTTAGTTTGACGACGTAAACCTAGTTTGACGACGTAAACTTAGTTTGACGACGTAAACCTAGTTTGACGACGTAAACCTAGTTTGACGACGTAAACTTAGTTTGACGACGTAAACCTAGTTTGACGACGCAAAATAGATGCTATCCTCTTTATAATGGCTATCATTCCCAATGCGAGAATCATAAGGTTGCAGTGCACAACGTACATGAAATAATTTTGGGGGACATTATTTATCTTTCTCTTATTCATTTATTACCAATTTTTAGTAAACGTTTCGATGCCCGACACATTCGACCCATCTGGTTTTATCGAAACGATAATTCAACAATTCAACAATTGATCATTTTTAAGATTATGACGTGCTGAATATATTGGCGTCAAAATCAAGTCATTATTACGTATGAAATGGGGGGGGGGAGTAAATACTTTCTAAATTAGTAGATTAGTCGACATACTTGCATAGATCAAACATGGCCGGTAGTCGATATAAAAATGGGAACGAGAAGAGGTCAAACGAAAAGTAAAGTCTTTTAGTTGGTTATAAAATAATAATTTAATTAAAACAATTAAAATAATTATGAAAATATTTGTTTCACAACATAATTCTTATATTTTCTGCAAGTCTTTGAATATAAATATATAAAAATATAATTACTATATATTGATATAAGTAAATAAAAACTACTTTTATTGCGATAATATTTTATTTGATATATTAGAATTATGTTCAGCATGTCATAATCTTAAAGAAAAATAGGTGCTTCTACAGATGAGGGTACATATGAAAAACGCAGTTACACCGGTAAAAATCGTAGTTCCAATTAAATTAACCGGAAAACTCTTTGATATACTTATGTATCAAGCAAAAATATGTCTGTACACTAAAAATTAGCAAAAACTATCGAGTAGAATTGTAAAAAAATAAAATAAAAATCTGTTATACCGTTTAATCGTGTTCGGCCATTGTTTCGAGCGAAAAACACGAAATTCAAGGGGGAGATAACTCAGTCTGTCATATTAACAAGTAATAAATCAATGGCAGTCATCAAAATACGATGAAACTAATTTTTATTTTTAAATAAGATTCTACTCGATCATTTTTCCTACTTTTTGGTGAGGATACTTATTTGAATCTGCTGCGTAAGTATATAATAATGTTTTTATTTTTCAGTCATCGATACTTTAATACTCACGCGTCTTCGTGGAAGCACCGACAGATACAATTTTTGAGCAACTACATGTTGTCTTTCCGAATAAATTACATGCGTCGGATGTGCCGGGAATCGAAACGTTAACCCAGTTTTTATAGAAATTAATTTCGAAAGCAAATATTCATTTTCGTCAACTGAGGAAAATATATTCATTTTTATTTTTCAAACATCTCGAAGGGTTTCACTGTTTATATCTGAAAGGAAAATAAAAACAATTATTAATTTTTTTTTATTTTCTGAAAGGAGTAATGATTACTTTTTTTTTTAATCGAGTTTACTTGATCATTTTTATATTATATTTGGAGCAGGTAATTTCATCTTCTAGCGAATATATCGGCTGATAAGTCCAAACAAGACAGTCACAAATGCAAGGGAAATAAATATAAAACTCAATTAGAGTTACTTCCCTTGCTATTGCAAGGGAAGTAACTCTAATTAAGTTTTATTAAGATGCGTCTTGAGCGACACATTTAAATAGCAAGGGAAGTAACTCGGGTATCCAGTTTGCAAGTGGCTATAGCATTGTCTTTTTGAGGGTTTTTTTAGGGTTCCAGTTTTGGGGGGAAGATTTTGGGAAAGCCGAATCTTATAGAATCATTTTAAAGAAAAAAAGTTTCAAGTAATATTCAAATGTGTGAGAGAGCGAGAGAAATGTTATATGATCAACAAACAAAATAATGAATTCAAAAGCATAAATTCACAAAAGAGATATTTTATGTTTAAAATGGAAGTCTACAAAGATAGGAAAACAGAATAATTATTCATATTTGAGTGTCTTTGCCGAACAAAGGGGGATTCATTAGTTGAAATATCAAGGAAGCTTGAGTCGATAATTTAAGGGCCGTGAATTATTAACGGGTCTGAAAAATCGTAATCAAAACTTCCTCACTCAATTACATGAATTACATTTCATTGAAAGTTATTAAATAGAGTAAATTATTTGTTTTCATAGTAGAAAGTTTAGTATGAAGTATTAAAATGGTTACGTTTATAAGTTTGTTTTAAATATGCAGACGACATTGAAAATAGAATCAAACAGTGTGTGTTGACTTTAGTGTGTGTGTGTTGACTTTAGTGTGTGTGTGTTGACTTTAGTGTGTGTGTGTGTTGACTTTAGTGTGTGTGTGTTGACTTTAATGTGCGTGTGTTGACTTTAGTGTGTGTGCGTGTGTTGACTTTAGTGTGTGTGTGTTGACTTTAGTGTGCGTGTGCGTAAGACAGTGAAAGAGTTAATGCATTGTGTCTGTGTATGCGTTTATGTCAGTGTGGTTATGTGTGCGTGAGTTTAGAAAAGGCGTTTCTCAACGTACCAAAGCCCTACAGAGGGGACGATGGGGGTTGGAGAAATGTAGATCTTAGCTCTCTCGTGGATTAGGGCTAAAACATGCAGCCGAAGGAAAAATTATATGGGGTCGAGGTGACTCTCAAATGACAATTTCTATAAATTCAGAAAACTCCGCTGATTGGTTATTATTTGTTTTTATTAATTCTGACGGATTCGTGCGCAAAGCCGTGTGCGCAGAAGCGAGTTTAAGCACTTTCATTTTCGGAACAGAATTGTAAACTTGGTTGGTACTGTTTCAAATTAAATTTAAGATCAGTTCTGTCCGCAGTAAGAAGAGAAATCCTCCGAGAGTGAGGCAATATTTGTTTTTGTCCCAAAGCGACACTTTTTGTTGTCGACGTTTAGTAGTGTTTGTTTGGTTAGAGAAGGAAAATACTTTCTCGAGTAGCACAGTTGTTTTTTAGGGTAGCAGTTTTTATACCCGCCACACTCCGCCATACCCCGCCGCCAGGCATTTTGGCTCACGTGAGTCAATCGCAATCATTTAAAAACAGAGAATCGTCTTCATTTTTAAAAATAATCATATACTTGTCATTTTATTGCTACCCCCCCCCCGAATTAAATTATTTTTATCGGTCTATTTTTATTTTGTTACTTTTCGAAATAGAATTAACGTTGATGGATTTTTCGCACATTCCTAAGTCTGCTCTCGATTTAAATATATTGTACTTTTCCGTGTTTTATTGCCTCCCGCACCCTGAATACAATAGTTTTCTTTTCGGTTTATTTTTATTTTATTAATTTTCAAAATAGATCCGCCACACGCCGCCACACTCCGCCGCCAGCCATTTGACTCACGTGACTCAATTGCAATCATTTTAATAACAAATAAACTAATTAAAAGAAAAAAATATTTGTTTATATTAGAACTTAAATTTCAAAGGTATTACTTCTAGTTTAGTTAACTTGTAGTAAACCATGTTCAGCTTCCGGGTGTTATCATCCCAGGTATTACCGCTTCATTTCGGAGTAGCAATGATTCTATTGCTTGTCGCCCGAGGAGTGAAAGAGTATCTACGGAGATAGACAGATTATTTGACTGCTCCTTTTAGAGGAAACTGTATTATTCACATTAATAACTCGATCGTGTGTCTATTTTTGCCCTCGTGTGTAGAAGGGACACGTAAAAAGGAAATGTAAATTTTAGGGGCCCACCGTAGACGAGTACTTCAGCTAGTATACACATGCAATATGTTTCGTTTTATTATAGTTGATCAGACCTGGCAAAAATTAGTTGAAGTAAATAATAATAATAAAAACCGGCAGCACTTTTTATACCCGCCACACCTCGCCACACTCTGCCGTCAGGCATTTGTCTCACGTGACTCAATCGCAATCATTTAAAAATAGAGAATCGTCTTCATTAGTAAAAATAAGCATATAATTGTCATGTTATTTCCCCCCCCCCTCCCCCCAACCACGCCCGAATACTTTTAAATGATTGTGATTGAGTCACGTGAGTCAAATGCCTGGCTGCGGCGTGTGGCGGAGTATGGCGGATCTATTTTGAAAAGTAACAAAATAAGAATAAACCGAAAAAAAATTGTATTCGTGCGGGGTGGGGGGCAATAAACTGACAACTATATGCTTATTTTTAATAATGAAGACGATTCTCTATTTTTAAATGATTGCAATTAAGGGATTCTTGCTTAATTTGTGTCTCGTGACTATGGAGAAAATTCAATGCAAATCTGATATATTTGAATTTTCAAATACGAAGTTGTGCAATAATTTTGCCTCTAATTCCTAAAATCATTTAAAATACTCCAAACAAACTGACATTTAGAGAATATTTTTTTCATCGAGGTTAAAATTTCACAAAATCGGACATATCTAAAATTTTACGAATGGCTTATGACTCAGTTTGCATGAGACTAGATTAAACTAAATATAGCCCACATTACAAACTATTACGCCTAGCGGCAGTGCTTCAAAATTCATAATGAGCGACCAATTACTTTAGGAGTGAATCATGTAGATCTAAATATAGAAACATGTACACGCACCTAACTTTACATACATAGATATATAGAGAGAGACATCGATGTTCTTATAGGTATGTGTTTGTATATCTGTTTGTTTCATTTTACTTCAGTCGAAGTTCTCAGAAATCTAGATGCCCTTTTCCTGGAGCTAACATTGGATCTCTATATAACATACATAGATATTCGAATATTTAATTAAAGTTCTCCTTTACCCCTATAACGTTTAGTTTGTAAAGAAGTTTAAAACATAATTTTTTTCTCCCCAATTGACCAGTTAACTATGTATATCTTTCTTGTGGTCTCTTGGTCTTACCGGATTCCAGGAGAAGAATTAATCTAGTCTGGTGGAGTATCCAGTTAAGTGCTGTTATTTGAATTAACATCACCTAGAGAAGGTGCACAATTATTCGTATGAGCCAGTGTATAGCCAGGCCGAGGGGATCTTATTTGGGCTTCGAATACTATGTTAGCCAGTATTTATTTACCTCCTCTCCAGGAGGGTTAGGCACAAGGCCAGTTTTATCTTACTCCCACAAGTAAGATGTGACCACAGCTCGGGTCGGGAAAGGGGATTTGAAAAGCCAGCGCCCGAAAAGGTGAGCACTCTGACCATCAAAAATTGCCTGGGCAGCCCCGTCGGCATTCCCCGGTAGGGGCTCCTCAGGCAGTAAGCAATAAACTTACTCCTCCCTAAAGAGGGGAGGCGAAGCCTGGGAGAGTGGACCTCCTAGAACTGCACAGGACAGACCCATAGACCGGCGGAATCAAGCCCCGAAGGCCAAGACAATACCGGTCTATAGGGTGCAGTATCCATCGGAACAGATACTACACTTTGATCTTGGCCAAAAGGCCAATCGTATGAGCCAGTGTATAGCCAGGCCGAGGGGATCTTATTTGGGCTTCGAATACTATGTTAGCGCCAGTATATTCAAAAGTTATTTGGCTTAATTTCGATTTATAAAAGTTCGTCAGCGCCAATTAGTTTCAAACATAGTCAGTGGCGTTTGTATTAAAATGGAGACAATTTCTGAAAGCTTTATGGGTGGGAATAGGAGTTAGATGTTGGATGTTTTTTTTTATTAACTGTTTGTATCTAACTTAGGTTGCGAGTTAGGGTAGGCGCACAGCTTAAATGATAACACTTAAAAGATCTATAAGTGACACCCATTCTACCTTCGTTCCATTTAGTCCACTCTTACGTTTATTCTTTTCTCCGCTTTTTTTCTTTTTAGAAAAGTTGTAGTAGTTTCATATGATCTTTAATCCTGTCGAAGCTTCTCTAAAATTTCCGGTTATGTACCGCATTTCTTCGCAACTTCTCCATGTCGCAATTTCTTTCACCTTCAGCAGTCGTGCGGAGAAATATGTTGCGAGTTGACAATAAACGGACTCGCTGATGCAAGGGAAATAACTCTATATTTTTTAATCAGAGTTGTTTTTTCTTAGTTATCACGTTTTATTTATCATGCTAAGGGAGATAACTCTAATTTAAAAAAAAATAGTTCTTTCTCTTGGTACAATGGGTTCGTCGAATGAACATTCAAACTTCTCATTTTTTTATATTACGTCTGCGATAATAATAATAATAATAATAATAATAATAATAATAATAATAATAATAATAATAATACCAGCGAGAAATCAATGGTAAACGGCTGTTGTGATACCGCAAGGTTATTTGTTGTGGTTATCAAAAAGAGGTGGTTAATACTGGAAATCTGGGGAGACTTGTTGTCACTTAGACTCAATGTAATATAATAATAAAGCTCTCCTCCTCCGCTCTTCTCCCTTTCCCTCTCCCCCTTCCCCTTTTTCCTTCCTCCTTACCCTTCACCTTCCCTTTCCCCTCCCCTTTCCCCCCTCTCCTCCCTCTTACCCCCCCCCAAAAAAAAATTTGTGTGTCAGCCTAGGCTAACAGCAGACAAAATATTTTTAAAGGTCAAGGAGAATGAGAAGACCGAGGAGGGACAACACTACCCAGACCTCCATTAAAAGATTGCGGAGAGTGCTGGGACCTTTAGGAGGCTTATTTCCACTCAAATTCCAGAGAAGACAAATGGTCCTTACCAGCAAGAAATCAATGGTATACGGCTGTTGCGATACTGCAAGTTTTTTGCAGAGGTTAGGGTTTCGGTTTCGGGTTAGGGTTAGGGTTTAGGGTTTCGCTTTAGGGTTAGGGTTAGGGTTAGAGGTTAGGATTTCGGTTTAGTGTTAGGGTTAGGGTTTAGGGTTAGTGTTAGGGTTAGGTTTAGGTTTAGGGTTAGAAGTTAGGGTTAGGGTTAAGGGTTAAGGGTTTAGGGTTGGGGTTGGGGTTGGGGTTAGGGTTAGGGTTAGGGTAAGGGTTAGAGGTAAGGGTTAGGGGTTGGGTTTGGTTCCCAAAATGAAACTTTGACAATTTGTTGTATCAAAATGGATTATTGAACGCAATAATAAAGTATTGTGGCATTATATACCTCTCTGCTCAAAACAACGTGAAAAGCCTAGGTCAAATCCTCGGCATGGCTGGTTATAATAGAAAGATTTGTCAGACATTTTCTGACATAGCTTCGTTGCTCATTCCGTTGTTATCCAAAATGTTGACATTTTCCTGAACACCCTCCTGTCAAAAATCGATTAAGCAAATTAAATCTTTGTTGTCTTCTAACCACGTTTTGAAAGCCCGATTCCCACAACCGTTAGTCATTGACGCCAGCGATTATGGTATCGGCTCCGTTCTACTTCAGACGACTTTCAGCCGGTATTGAACATCCGGTTAGCTACTCGAGATCGATTTCAGCCGATTTCATATACGTCATTGGCTAACACGAGAAAGATACATTCATGTCGAAATGCCTTTAAATTAAGACTAGAGCTAAAGTCTCCCTTTCAATGGTAAAATAACGCTTTTGATAAGTGTTACACCGGCCGTTCTTACACAGGAGAAACTGCACCGGTTGTCACTATAAATAGTGCGAGACACAAAGAGAAGAGAGAGAGAACAGTATTGTAACTGTCTAGCCAAGTGCTAGTCAGTTTCTTACTTTGTTAATACACTTGTTAAACCAACCCTCGACTTGACTTCCTTTATTTATTATTTACTGTTGGACAACTTCACAACAGATTGGCGACGAGGATGAGATCATGGATGCAGTGTTTGATACTTTTCAGCTGCCCATACCAGAGACTGCTCCTGAGATTAGGAGATCAAAAAGAAAACGGAAATCGACTGAGTTGATGATGGTGATTCCCAAACAAAAACGTTATTAATCCCCAGAGGGGATATTTTCAAAGGAGGATGTTACACCGGCCGTTCTTACACAGGAGAAACTGCACCGGTTGTCACTATAAATAGTGCGAGTCACCGAAGACAGAGAACCGTCTTGTAACTGTCTAGCCAAGTGCTAGTCAGTTTCTTACTTTGTTAATACACTTGTTAAACCAACCATCGACTTGACTTCCTTTATTTATTATTTACTGTTGGACAACTTCACAACAATAAGCATTGAATTTCCTGGAATCGGCCTGAAGTAGCTAACCGGATGTTCAATACTGGCTGAAATCGGTTTGAAGTAGCCAACCGGATGTTCAATACCGGCTGAAATCGGTCTGAAGTAGCTAACCGGATGTTCCATACGCCAACGCTGGTGTATACCGATCACAACTTACTCACTTTCTACATAGGATGGAAAATAAAAATAGAAGATTGCTCAGATGGAGTTTGTTTTTACAATAACATAACTTCGATATCTAGCATATTCGAGGAATTAATAATTTTTGTGCGAACGCATTACGCCGTGCGTAGTAAAAATATATAATAAAATAAATAATTATATAAGTAATTATGTGAACTTTATACGAGACTATTTTCATATTTTGCTTGAAAAAGTATTATTCCGTTCGAAATTCCCGAGTACGACAGAATGATTCTAGAGTTCGACAAGAAACACCCGAAAATGGTCGGATGTTGCATCGGTTCGAAACGTTGTGAGAATACTATCCTGATTAATCTAAATAATAACCAATTCTCATCTCAAAAATAAAAGATATATAAGAAAATAAATTTTCAGTATGTATTAAGTAATCGATGCTAATAAAGATTATTTATTTTTATTTAAAAAAATACAACTTATTGATTTTTATGTCACTTAGATGAATTTACTTCCATTCATTTGAATGACGAAATGCGTCTTAATATACCCATAGTTGAAACTTAGTGACCAAATTTACAAAGAGATAAGTGTTAATAATAATAAAATAATTTTACGCCAAGTTTTAGGAGCCTATCTTAGCATTGACTGTAAGACTAACTCCTATAATAGTCCATGATAAATGCCAGTATACTGAAATCATATGCCCTTAATAGGGTTAAGATGAAAATTCATATACACTAAATGTACAAAAGCAAGGAAATTCCCAAATTTTTACACTTTTATTGTCATTAAGGGTATGCGAGCACAACAGGGCTATGTATTTTACTTGTAGGAATTTTTCTTCAGTGCACCTCACACACTTCATCCACTCATGCATAGAGATTTATACTGTAGTGATGTGATAATGAAATGGTTTGGTTGATATGAAGTCATACCCTTAATGACAATAAAAGTGTAAACATTTGGGAATTTCCTTGCTTTTGTACATTTAGTGTATATGAATTTTCATCTTAACCCTATTAAGAGCATATGATTTGAGTATACTGGCATTTCTCATGGAATGTCACTACTTTTGTAAAGGCTATGCCTCAAGACAATGGTAATTTTTAAGTTTTTTTTAATTTTCTGGAAAACTTAGGTATATGGTAAACTGAAATTAAAATGCCATCAACTAGACCCTAGTACCTCTATCTCTGCCAAAAATCAGCTGAATCCATCAAATAGTTGATGAGATACAGGGTGGCACACACGTACGTACGCACGTATGTACACACGGATAACACAAAATCACTCCTGAACTTTCTGGATCTCTGGCTTGCGTTAACTAATGATGCTGAAATTCTACATACTTATAGAACCTATCAAATGAAAAGTTTGTGCAAAGTTTTAACTAATTAAGTTTATTGGTTTTTGAGTTATGACTGATCAAAGAAATGAGATTTCTAGCATAGGTCGTTTTTGAAGTCTATTAAGGGATAGAGCGCTATCGCGCCTCCCTTGATTTGGTAGCAAATATTTGTGAAACGAAAAGAAAATCAAAGCCATTCTATAAATAACAACGATATACTTATTTGAGTTTACTGCACAAAGTTCATTGGGTGCCGAAAGTCTTATTCGAGCAATATATCTTCAGTGAAGATAGCTTCGTTCGGCTGTTCTGTTGCCAGACAGAGACATGAGAGACGTACCAGGAAGCGCTCTGACTGCGGTCTGCAAATTTAAAAATTTAAATCTTTTTTTTTATGGAAATCGCTCCAGACAAGGCATGACGCCATTGATGTAAGGAGCTAACAAGAACAAATATGATTATCGCAAAGACAGGAGATGCATATTGGCCTTAGTCATGAAAATACCAAAGTTATAGGTAGGAGGAAAACAGTCAGCAGAAAGAGAGTTCCACAAGCTTACATTTCTTGGAAAGAAGCTACAGTAATCGAAAGCTGTATTACATTGAGTTATCAAAACAGCGAATTGATGGAGACCACTAGACCAACAAGTCAAACGAGCTGGGACAAAAGAAGCGGGGAATAGATCACAGAATTCTGAAGAACACAGGTCATAATAGTGTTTATAGAAAAGACTGAGACTAGCAACATCACGACTGTGAGAGAGAAGGTGCACAGAAAGAAGATAGGGTAGGTCCAATCAAATTACAGACACGTTTCTGCACCTTATCAACAACCCTCAAATGTGACTGAGATTCACAAGCCCAAATATGATAACAGTACTCCATACAAAGGGACTGGAAAGAGTGCTACATCACCCCCTGCTTAGGCGGAATGCCGACAGAGATACAAACTAGTCTTTTGTTACGATTAGCAGTTCAAAAGAAAAAAAGGGAAATAAAAAATGTGAATTTTGTTTAAGAACTATAAATGTTTTTGACTGCTACATCACCTCCTGCTTAGGCGGAAAGCCGACAGAGATACAAAGTAGTCTTTTGTTACGCATAGCAGTTCAAAAGAAGAAAAAGGAAAGACAAAAATGTGAATTTCGTTTAAGAAATATAAATGTTTTTGACTGCTACATCACCCCCTGCTTAGGCGGAAAGCCGACAGAGATACAAAGTAGTCTTTTGTTACGCATAGCAGTTCCAAAGAAGAAAAAGGAAAGACAAAAATGTGAATTTCGTTTAACAAATATAAATGTATATGACTGCTACATCACCCCCTGCTTAAACGGAAAGGACAGAGATACAAAGTAGTCTTTTGTTACGCATAGCAGTTCCAAAGAAGAAAAAGGAAAGACAAAAATGTGAATTTCGTTTAAGAAATATAAATGTTTTTGACTGCTACATCACCCCCTGCTTAGGCGGAAAGCCGACAGAGATACAAAGTAGTCTTTTGTTACGCATAGCAGTTCCAAAGAAGAAAAAGGAAAGACAAAAATGTGAATTTCGTTTAACAAATATAAATGTATATGACTGCTACATCACCCCCTGCTTAAACGGAAAGGACAGAGATACAAAGTAGTCTTTTGTTACGCATAGCAGTTCCAAAGAAGAAAAAGGAAAGACAAAAATGTGAATTTCGTTTAAGAAATATAAATGTTTTTGACTGCTACATCACCCCCTGCTTAGGCGGAAAGCCGACAGATACAAAGTAGTCTTTTGTTACGCATAGCAGTTCCAAAGAAGAAAAAGGAAAGACAAAAATGTGAATTTCGTTTAAGAAATATAAATGTTTTTGACTGCTACATCACCCCCTGCTTAGGCGGAAAGCCGACAGAGATACAAAGTAGTCTTTTGTTACGCATACCAGTTCCAAAGAAGAAAAAGGAAAGACAAAAATGTGAATTTCGTTTAAGAAATATAAATGTATATGACTGCTACATTACCCCCTGCTTAGGCGGAAAGCCGACAGAGATACAAACTAGTCTTTTGTTACACATAGCAGTTCCAAAGAAAAAAAGGGAAATAAAAAATGTGAATTTTGTTTAAGAACTATAAATGTTTTTGACTGCTAACATCTCTCTAGAAAATAATACTAAAATATCGGAAACTTAAATCTAAAAGACAGCTAGTATTTCAAGCTTTCAAGACATGTTCATTTTTTTCATAAATATTGCTTAAAAGATTACGGTAACCAAATAATTATAGCTTTGGCGCGATGTCATAGGTTTATGATTTACGCCATGTTTCAAAACATGAATTAAAACGTAAACGATAATAAAAAAATACATAAGTGAATGAGTTAACATTAACAATAGCGTCGGAAATTTTTTTAATAGATCAAAACAATTTCTTTTGCTTTAATTACGTATTGGTGCAAAAAATAATTTTAATAGATGCTAATAGAGATTCTGTCCGTCTATCCGTCAGTCACAATTTTTTGTAACGTAATAAATACATGGCGAAATATCAAATATCTTAACTACTGCACGAAATTGAAAATATAGTAAATAATACATTCCCAACAAATAAAGAAGACCGTGACCGGAAATCGAAACCGAAACTTTGAGATCTTCAGTCTGAGGTTCTACCAACTGACCTAGTTGTACTTTCTCATGAATAGAGCTTAAAACACTACACTAACAAAATAATTATTGCTTCGGCGTGACGTCATAGATATATTAGTTACGCCATGTTTCAAAACATGAATTTAAACATAAACGATAGTAAAAAATAAATAAATGAAAAAATCATTAATAGCGTTGGAAATTATTTTAATGGTACACAACAATTTATTTCGCTTTAACTACGTATTGCTGCCCCCAAAAAATTTAATATTAATATATTTTTGCATTTTTTGGTTAAAAACAAAAAAAATATCAATTTAATTGTCCTTCCATTGTTATAACACCTATTTTTATTCTGTATTTATTTTGCAAACGTATATTCTTTAATCCTGTTATTTGTTTTCTTTCTGCTATTATTTTCCTCACTCAACGTAGGCAGATACGTCAGCCAGTGGGAAATAAAGCATACGGTTGAAAACCGGAAGTGGAGGGGGGAAAAGGGTAAGAAAGTAACGAAAACACCAAGGAAGAACACACACCGGAAGTTGGTGTTATCGACGCTATGTAAAATCAGTTCGTCGCCATTTTTTAAAAAAAGTTTTATTTTTAATGCGAATACGTGATCTGCTATCGAATTTATCTCGCTGGCATGGGGGCTTCTTATCAATGTTCTGCAGACTTTATCGGCGCAAGTGCTGTCCGATCTCACCGAAAGTCGTGCCATTTGTACGTCTGTACGAAAAGCAGAATGCGTGCTGCGTTTCTGTGGCTGTGAGGTGTTCCGTTTAAAAGGTTTATTTCTGTAGCCATTGAGGGTTGCCTTTTCAGTGTTGATAGAAGTCGAGCAACGGAAGCTGGGAGCAAGAGATAGGTGGGAGAAAGGTGGAAGGATACACCATAGTTGTATATGGGGTGTGTATAGCTGGCGACTGAACGGTCAAGATAAACAATCTTGACGGTAATGTTATTTCTGAGATGTAAAAGCTTGCACGGGAAGAAGAAAAGGAGAAAGAAGAAAAAGATGAAGAGAAGAAGAAAAGGAGAGAGAAGAAAAAGATGAAGAGAAGAAGAAAAGGAGAAAGAAGAAAAAGATGAAGAGAAGAAGAAAAGGAGAGAGAAGAAAAAGATGAAGAGAAGAAGAAAAGGAGAAAGAAGAAAAAGATGAAGAGAATTAAAAATAAAAATAAAAAATAAAAAAATAAGGAAAAAATGATGATGGAAGAAATATGAGAAAGAAACAAAAATGTCTACAGAAAAATTAAAAAAAAAAGATCAGAAACGTAAAAGAAAATGCCGAATAAGAAAGGAAAAAAAAACGAAGCAACAGACTGGAGAACAAAAAATAAATGAAAGACATATATATATATATATATATATATATATATATATATATATATATATATATATATATATATATATATATATATATAGTAAGTTATGAAAATATATTTATGGTAATTAAGTTACACAGAGACTCCCACGTTTCATCTCCGGGGTTAATCTTAAGGCTAAAATGCATGGAGTTAGATTTGTCGGGTGTTATTATATACACGGCTAGCTAGTAACCCAATCACGAACAAAGGTCCGGTTTGTTTTACTTCTTTTTTCCTGTTCTATTGTTCTGTTTTCTATAGAGAGGCCTATATACTGTTTCTTTGCTGTATCGATCTAATGGGTGAACTTATTTTAACACGTGGCCCATTGTATTTCTATTTTAGGTTTTATTTACGGGAAGAAGAAAAGGAGAAAGAAGAAAAAGATGAAGAGAATTAAAAATTAAAATAAATAAATAAATAAGTGAAAAAATGATAATGGAAGAAATATGAGAAAGAAACAAAAATGTCTACAGAAAAATTAAAAAGAAAAGATCAGAAACACAAAAGAAAACGCCGAATAAAAAAGGAAAAAAAAACGAAGCAAGAATGTTTAACAGACTGGAGAACAAAAAATAAATGAAAGTCAAAGAATAAAAAAAAAGGAAATGAAGAAAGCAACTATATGAAAAGAAAAGATAAAAACGAAAACGACGAACGAGAAAAAGAGGAATAAGAATTTTAAAAAAGATGAAAGAAAAAGAAAAAAAAGAAGAAAAAAGAAAAAGAAACAAAAGAGATAATGATGAGAAATAAAAATTAATGAGACAGAAGAGGAAGAAGGAAACAAAGAAAAGTAGAAAAAAATACAATATTAGTGTTTAAAAAAAAGGCAGAATCGAAAGAAAATGAATGATCATATCTAATCTTATTCTTTCGTGTGAATCAGATGATTCTCGTGTTGGCATTAGTTTCCCCGATGTTTTTCTAGTTAGAAAACTTTCTGGAAAGACATCGGGTACTTACGGGAAGGACCACGAGAAGGTTGCCAATATCCCTAAGTGAAAGTGGTACTGTGGAACCGACTGGATTCGAACTTGGAATACCCAGGTCTTCAGTCCGTATCGATCTCCACTTAACCACCGTCCCCTCCCATATTTAATATAAAGTCTCAAGGTACGTATCTATTGCTCTAACCTAATTATTTACCCACTATATATATATATATATATATATATATATATATATATATATATATATATATATATATATATATATATCATAAAAAGTGATATTCGACGTTGTCTCACCGTCCAGAAGTCAAACTCTTTAACCATTATCCTCGAGTGGCCTTTGGGCCTTGATAAGCGATGACGTTTATTTAAAAAAAAATTACAAATTAGAAATGTTCACCCCTTGACACTTAAAATGTACTTACTTTGTTCTTTAAAGCAACCGCGATATATACCCCCCTCTCTCTCCCTCTTTCTCTCTCTCTCGCTTAATTGCCATAAATATATTTTCATAACTCACTACTATATATATATATATATATATATATATATATATATATATATATATATATATATATATAGTAAGTTATGAAAATATATTTATGGCAATTAAGTTACACAGAGACTCCCACGTTTCATCTCCGGGGTTAATCTTAAGGCATGGAGTTGGTTTTGCCGGGTGTTGTTATATACACGGCTAGCTAGTAAACCAATCAGAATCTTTGTTGTTCTCTCAGCCAATCGTTGGCCTTCCCACGAAAAAAGGCCCGGTTAGTTTTACTTCTTATTTCCTGTTCTATTGTTCTGTTTTCTATAGAGTGACCTATATACTATTTCTTTGCTGTGTCGATATAATAGGTTAACTTATTTTAACACGTGGTCCATTGTATTTCTATTTTAGGTTTTAGTTTTTAAGTTGTTAGGTTTTAGTTTAGTTTAGTTGTTTTTTTTACTTATTGTTTATCTCTATTATTAAGAAAAAAGTGTGTTCGCCATTGCATTCGGCGTATTAGTTCGTCCGTTTTTAAAACATTAATTTAATAATGTATCGATGCTTGCTAAGTGTTGAAATATTCTTAAGTGATGTTTCTAAGTCAACCTTTTCCATATCATTTTTTCAGTGGTGAAGTAAATTCGTGTGAAAGTGCTCAACTGCTTGAAAAGCTAAATATTACTATTTCAGGTATCCACATAAAATTTTATAAGGAGATATAATTTTTTATGCGTGTTCTTACGTATCGAGCACTGTTAGCGTTACTACTGAAAATCGATGCATAAAAAATATATGTCCTTATAAAATTTTATGCGGATACATGAAATAGAATATATATATATATATATATATATATATATATATATATATATATATATATATGGGGTACGGTACGCATTAATTCATGAAAAAGAAATGTAGTGGTGGACAATATATATATATATATATATATATATATATTTTCTTTGTCGTACAAAACTTTAAAATAGCATTGAAGAGACAATATTTATTATTCATAATGAATTTAAGAAATTAAAAAGATGAAAGGGCAGCTGACCGGTTTCGTACCTCGCTCAACAGAGCCAAATATCGAGGTAATGTATAAAAAATATAAAAAGATGCTATGAGAATTATAGCGAGGGAAAGGGGTAAAAAAAAAAAAAAGAAAAAAAGTTCAGTCAAATAGAAACAACATTAAGTCCGAGGAGATTTTCTCTTTGTTTGCAAAGAGAAGGTCTCGAGGACTTAATATAAATTGTTTCTAAGATCTTGAGATGATAAGGGGAGTGCGACTTACTAAGAATGGAGAATAAGTCGACACTGAATTTAGAGGCACAGGTGCGATTATTTATGAGATGTTGACCTATCGACGAGCCATAAGTATTATTCAAATCATCAGTTGGTAAATAATTTCCATTGCGAATTTTTGTGGGCACGTGTTGTTTGACCTGGATGTCCAATCTCTGTGATGTCATCCCGACGTAGTGCATACTGCAACTACATTTAAATAAATAAATAATGGAATTATTATGATGTGGGGGAAGGACATCTTTTCGAATAGAAGTTAAGATTGGACGAGAGGAAAAAACAACACGCGTATTCGCAGCAAAATAACATTGTTGTACAGACAAAGAGATTTGTTTGGCGAATCTATCACTAATATTACCAAGCCAAGGTAGGCGAAGGTAAATAGGGCATCTGTCTACAGAAGCTGGTTTGCTTTTGTAAAAATGTAATATTTTTGTTTTAATCGTAGATTGTACAATGTCTAAAGGATAGCCATTGTTACAGAGGGTCTTAGTAATAAATTTAATTTCTTCATCCAGCTCGGTCTTCGAACAAATCTTTAAGGCCCTATGGGTAAGGGTCTTAATAAGATTAAATTTTTGTTTCGTGGGACAAAATGAGTCCCAACGAGTATAAAGACCAGTGAAGGTAGGTTTCCGATATACTGATGTTAAGAAACCACAGGAAGCTTTATTAACTAATACATCAAGGAATGGCAGTGAAGAATTAGTTTCCTTATCAATAGTGAATTTAAGAGCTGGATGAATATTGTTAAGGGACGTAAAACAAACGTCCGCTTCCGTTTCATTGTTGAACAGACAAAAGGTGTCGTCAACATAACGAAAGTAGATATCTGGTCTATTTGGACCAGATAGGAGACCTTCTTCATGGAAACCAACAAAAATATTGGCCAATGCTGGTCCTAAGGGAGAGTCCATAGATACACCATCAATTTGTCTGTACATAATGTCGTCAAAACTGAATTCAACCGACATCGTAGCAAATTTCATCAACTCCACGAAAACATTTTCAGGAATAGGAGGAATGGGCAGTTGACCACGTTGTAAGGCATCAGCACATATATTAGTCGTTTCAAGAGAGGGGAACACAGGTAAACAGGCTAGATATGTCAAAAGAACACATAAATTTATCAGTATCTGAATAATTTTGCATAAAGTTGGAAAATGAAAAAGAATCTTTAATGCAAAATGAACTATAGTGTTTCAACACTGGTTCCAAAATAGTGGCAAGCCATTTGGCTACCTTGTGTTGGGAAGACCCTATCATCGATAATATTGGTCTTAATGGTACCCCAGTTTTGTGGGTTTTCGGTAAACCATACAAACGGGGTCGAATAGAACCCGTGGGTCTAATTATTTTAGAAATATTAGTGGGAAGAGCTCCACTCTTTACCCATTTAACTAAACGTTTTTGGAATTTAGTCTCGATAGATACAGTGAAGTCATGTGTATCTACCGGACCTAACTGAATAAATTTAGAGGTGTCCTCAAGAATAGTCGCCATTTTATTGACATAATCAGAATGATTAAGTATAACGACCCCTGAACCTTTATCAGGTTTTGTGATGACCAAAGATTTATTATTGCGAAGTGCTTTGATGGTACGGAAATGTTCACTTCGCCATTTTGATTCACAAAACGAAATAGGTGTACCCGCATACGAATGTGCGAAGTCATTCAACTTTGCCTTAAGATCACTAACCTTAGAGTCGGATGTAGGTTGAAGTCTTGCTAGTTGAGCAAAAAGGACTTCAAATTCAGAATATATTTCTTCACGTTTAGTATTTGTAGGAGGAATACAGAAGTCTAAACCATGGGAAAGAATGTTAAGTTCAAGTGGGGACAACTGAGTAGAAGAAATATTAAGGACGTTTTGACAAAAACTCGGGTTCGTCGAACAGCCAAACTTTCTAAAAATTAAATGTTTCAGTTTATTCTGATGTTTTAACGTTAACCTAGAAAGGCTACGTTCGTGAATAACCGCAACATATCGCATAAATCTGATTTTGTCAAAGAACGACAAAGTGCCTATAGATTCCTTCCATGACTCGTGGTATTTTTTAGTGAGTCGTGCAATGTCGCAAGAAAGTTTTGACAAAAAATTGGAAATGAAAGCATTTTCAATTTTCTGTCCAGGATGTAATTTTGCCCTCTTAATTCTAAATGAAATAAAAGGGGGACAAACTTTATTACTCAAGCAAGAATGGAGGAAGATCTCGTTAGCCCGAGCAGTTCTTAATTTACTTTTAATCTGAAGTAGAGAATTTAATCTACTGATTAATTCGGGTTTGTACCTAGTCTTGAAGTATTTAAATATTTTCTTTGTCGTACAAAACTTTAAAATAGCATTGAAGAGACAATATTTATTATTCATAATGAATTTAAGAAATTAAAAAAATGGATGACGTCACAGAGATTGGACATCCGGGTCAAACAACACGTGCCCACAAAAATTCGCAATGGAAATTATTTACCAACTGATGATTTGAATAATACTTATGGCTCGTCGATAGGTCAACATCTCATAAATAATCGCACCTGTGCCTCTAAATTCAGTGTCGACTTATTCTCCATTCTTAGTAAGTCGCACTCCC
>OY744543.1:73652439-73659939 GCA_963556195.1 Sepiola atlantica | reverse complement strand
TTGGTGTCCTGAAAGGAATGCTTTGGTAAGCCTTCATAAAATCACATATAAATGCTCTGTACTCTGTAATCGAGTATCATCGAGCTTGTTTTTATTGGAACAACCCCGGTCTTCACTGAATGATCTATTTTATAAGTGAAAAATCTTAATATATATATATATATATATATATATATATATAAGGAAATCGTCACAGACAATGCATAAATCCACTTGATGTATGGAGCTAATAAAAAATACTACTTCAAGGTCAAACACAAGCCAACGATAAGTGTTAAATGGATAGATCCTACCCAAAAAACAGCAATTCTTTCCCTTTTGTCAGAAACATATCTAATAGAATGTGAAGACTTAAGGACAAAATAAGGGAAGCGAGAGTTACGAGGCTGCCGAAAGTAAACCGGAAGTCCGCTTTCTATCTTCCTTTAATACAATTCAGTTATTTTGTCCACATAACATTCTTTTGTGAATGTAATTTGCAATCAGCTGGCGTCTACATAATTTTCTAAGTATAACTGTACGCAGCATTTGTTGAAATATGTAGACAAAGAACAGGTTTGTGATATTAAGTCAAACGTACAAGAAACAATTAGAACAAGTCACACTTTTTTTTTCGGGGCATTGTATTCATTTGGAGAGAATAAATGGTTTCGTCCGTCCTTTTATGACGGCCACGTCAGTTGTAATCTCTGTCTCTCTTGCTTTGTCGGTGTGAACAAAACTAAAAAAAAACAACATCATTATCATCATTATCAAATGAGCCACGCCCTCGCCCGGAGTGGAGTTTGTTAATAAAAACCACGAGGTCTAAAAAGAATAAAAAAACAACATCATTATCATCATTATCAAATGAGCCACGCCCTCGCCCGGAGTGGAGTTTGTTAATAAAAAACACGAGGTCTAAAAAGAATAAAAAAACAACATCATTATCATCATTATCAAATGAGCCACGCCCTCGCCCGGAGTGGAGTTTGTTAATAAAAACCACGAGGTCTAAAAAGAATAAAAAAACAACATCATTATCATCATTATCAAATGAGCCACGCCCTCGCCCGGAGTGGAGTTTGTTAATAAAAACCACGAGGTCTAAAAAGAATAAAAAAACAACATCATTATCATCATTATCAAATGAGCCACGCCCTCGCCCGGAGTGGAGTTTGTTAATAAAAACCACGAGGTCTAAAAAGAATAAAAAAACAACATCATTATCATCATTATCAAATGAGCCACGCCCTCGCCCGGAGTGGAGTTTGTTAATAAAAACCACGAGGTCTAAAAAGAATAAAAAAACAACATCATTATCATCATTATCAAATGAGCCACGGCGTCGCCCGGAGTGGAGTTTGTTAATAAAAACCACGAGGTCTAAAAAGAATTAAAAAAACAGGGAGTTTATTTACCTCATCTTCAATAGGTTCGGAACAAGGTCAAGTGATGTTTTTGAAAAGCCAGTGCACTAGAAGAATGCACTCTGGCGTACAAAAAATTGCCTAGGCAGCCTCGTCGGTATTTCCGGTAGATATATTATAAAGTAATACCTTCTTAAAAGAAAGAAGGTAAAGCCTGGGTGGGTTTACCCCCGAGCACTGAATAGGACCATACCCCAGCCCGACAGCAACAAAGGAACGTTAGGACAAAAAATTATGACGATCTTCAGGTATATGCGTTGTTATCAACTGAGCCGTGACCTCGCCCCGTGACGTTGACCGTAACCCTAACCCTAACCCTTTCTTCCAGGATCTACATCCACTATTGTCTTTGAGCAACCTATGTGAATCAGCACTGAACACCACATCCCGTCAATTGAGACGATAATCCCCAAGAGTGCTGCATTTACATGATGCTTCATCCCTGCGTTCATTTTTCGAACAGTCTTGAGCTCACTGTCAAACCTTGCTGCAGTCTCTGACTATGTTATCTTTGCCATCGCACCTGCATCAGGTTACGCCGGCGCTGGAGCCGCTTTTGGTAGAAACTGGTGCTTAACCACGAGGTGTACAAAGAAAAAAACAAAGAGATCAACCCACATTGGCTGTTAACAAGTAGTGTTTTCAAACACGTGACGCATTATTTACGTTACATCTAAGCGACAGCTTCGCAATAGAGTCGGGCAAGCGTTTATTGAACCCAGGGTCTTAAGATTTGAAGTGCCACTTCATATCTGGAAGAATACGTTCAATTCTATTCATAATTTGTTCCGAATTATCTAAGCTAATTGGTTGCAGCATAGAAAGAAGAAGAATCTCATATGATATATAAGAAAACTGAATGATCGCAGGAGATCATAAGAGTCTTAAGATAGCTATCGCTGCCTGAAAGGAGGCAATTTTTGACAGTACTTGACACTTGTCCTTCCTGGCCTGCGTATTATACCAACAATCAGGTTAGACCCTAATTACCATCTTGTACGAAAGCGTCCACCCCAAAACAAAATCTGTTTCTTTGAATTTGCGCGTTTCACTACACAAGATTGATAAACTAATCGATAGACAGACATACAGATAGACCAGTTCTTGGCAGTTCTTGGCAGTTCTGCTAGGAGCAAAGCGTAGAATCTGTTCTGATACTACACTTCATCTTTTCTGTTCTCGATCAGTTAAGAAAAAATCCTTCTAGACTAAGACAATTGAATTTTTTTCTGTCCCAATCCAGAGTACGCCTTATTTGGGAAGCTTGACTTTTCTTTATATTAAAAACAGACCTTGTGTCTAACTCTGCCTTTGTGGGTATCCAATCAAATAAGGATTCGTAGAGATGCGTATATGCATCTAAAAATAGTATTTCAAACTTAAACATGACAAACCGACGAAAATTTGTGACCAAAAGTATGACAGACCATCAGACGGAGAACGTCGCTTAGAAGACGCTTGCCCACATCCTGAATAAGAGGCGTCTATTAACAGGAAGTAGCTCTCTATCTATTCGAAATCTAGTGGGGGATGTCCGCTTCTATTCCCTGCAGATAAATACTGCTAGTCTTTCTCTGCTCTATCGTCATTTTTATGGCACGTGCTCCACTTGAACAACATTCACAACAAAACTTATCTAGCTACAACCACTGTAGATAATTTCCATACTTCCTCCATGGACCTAAAACTAAACAAAACTTCCATGAGAAAAGTTTCTCTCCAAGAACTGCCTCATCTGTGGAACACAATACTACGGGGATGCTTCTCAGCTGGCTACAACATACTCGTTTTCATGTCCAATGTAAACAAGTTCTTGTAGAGCCGTTATCTTGAATAATCGAATTCTGCCCTGTTCCAACCATCGTTACCAATCTTCACGTTGTTGTCGCACCGTCCACCTGACAAACGCATTCACCCTTATCCTCGAGTTGACTTTAGGCCTTGATGAACACGTAATCATTAATACATAAATATCAGACTTCAGCGTGATAGACAAATATAATGTTATTTAATACTTAACTTGTGAACTCGAGGAAGAGCGAGTGTTCATAATTTGTCTTGTATAGCGTTTCTGACATCCGTAGCTCAGTTGTAAGAAGGGAGACTGGTGACACCAAGTTTCCGGTTTCGATTCCCAGTCCTAGCGCAAATTTATTTTTAAGGGGCCGAAGTGGATATCGACACGGACTGACGACGTGGGTATGCCAAGTTCGAATCCAGTCGATTCCATACCACTTTCACTTAGGGATGTTGCCGTTAACAGAATCAAACCAGTCAACAAAGTTGTACAATTCTGATTCATACGAATTTATTTTTTTTACTGTTTTGAAATCCATTCAGATTAAGCTTTAACATTGATCAATCGTAGATTAGTATCTCTTATTTATTATCTAATATTGTTTGTAAAAAAAAATGAAGTTTACAATAAAATCAAATGTAAAACACCGATGTATTCGCAAATTTTCAAAGTCGGTTTACGCAAATGCTAGTTTAGATGCTGTTAGTATCTCTAGGAATTTAAACCGCATTTTCTTTATTTCTTTAAAATGACTCAAAGTTTCTTTATACTCTATATTACTTATAAGACTATGTGTGTGCTATGAGCATCGATATATTACCAGAAAATTCAAATATGTTTTAATAATGGTTCAATTATTCAAGGAATCAAAAGCCATCATTGAATTTTCTTTCTATTCCTTGTGAAATCACCGGGGCTATTTATCGGTTACTGACATATAACATATAAAGAAACCGAAATTCGTTTTTAAATAGATTTTCATCGTTTAATAAAACAAAAATGAAATTAAATAAAGGAAATCTTAGTTTAGATTGATGTTTAATGAATAAAAAATGAACGCAATAAGAATGCCTGATCAGACATTAATTTGTTATTTATACAAACAAACCGGAAGTCAAGTCCTCTTGCCGGAAGTGAATCTAAGCTGCAAATAAATGTGAGAAATAAAAAAATACCGATCGACCGACCGACAGAGCTTCTCGTTGAGATTCTTCGCCGTATCTAAAAACAATAACATCTTTTGAAGTGTCCAGCTGTTGGATGTTGCTTACGTGGCGTTATTTCGATTCGTCAGTTTGTTGGCCGCCATATTTGTTTATTTTTGCCTTCTTCATAGCTAGGAGCTACCTGAATGTGTTAGATAGTAGCATTCGTGTTAATGGAAATGTTAGAGGTCAGACGATGTTGCACCGAACGGAAGTTACACAAACCTGGTGATTTCTGTTTTTTTCTCATTTTCCTTCTTCTCTTTGTTAGCCGACGAGACTCGAACGAGAGAAGACGTGTTTTCAAGCCGACCCCAAAACGAGAGACGAAGAGCGACCGATGTAGCGAAAGCTATTCATTCAATCTCATCTGATCTCTCTCTACCCCTCCCCCTCTCTCTCTCTCTCTCTCTCTCTCGCGCACACAAGTATGTTTTGCCTTTTCAGAATAAAGCTTGTTATGAAATAACCAACAAAGTTTCGATGTGATTTGTGTCTACGTACGAAGCAGCAACCGGAGTTATCAACGATGGCGGCCTCTCAAATGATGCCGACAAGAAGATCAACTCGCGTGCGTCAGAGAGTTCATACATCTGTCCGTAACATATATAACACATAGATGTCTATGACAAACGTGTAATAATAGAAGATCAACTCGCGTGCGTCACAGAGTTCATACATCTGTCCGTAACATATATAACACATGGATGTCTATGACAAACGTGTAATAATAGAAAATCAACTCGCGTGCGTCAGAGAGTTCATACATCTATCCGTAACATATATAACACATGGATGTCTATGACAAACGTGTAATAATAGAAGATCAACTCGCGTGCGTCAGAGAGTTCATATATCTATCCGTAACATATATAACACATGGATGTCTATGACAAACGTGTAATAATAGAAGATCAACTCGCGTGCGTCAGAGAGTTCATACATCTATCCGTAACATATATAACACATGGATGTCTATGACAAACGTGTAATAATAGAAGATCAACTCGCGTACGTCAGAGAGTTCATAAACCAATCCGTAAACAGTTGTATATAAAAAATGGATGTCTTTGAAAGAACATAATATTAATTTCTTGACTCAATCCCATAACGATCACTGAATGGTTTGTTACGTCATAAATCATTGCAGTTTTAATTGGCATTTCCTTTTCAAGGTGGGCATGAGGTAGATCGTGTCGTTACAACTTGTCTCGTTCAGGTTAAGCCATTACTTGCAAAATACCTTTACAATGTAATAATATGGCACTGACGTCCCTTCCCAGAAAGTTACATGGCGTAAAAAAAGAAACCGGAAGTATCACTCTATCTTTATAGAATTTAAAGTGTAAAAATTTAACGTAAAATGATCCCCCATTTTTTCCAACACTATTCTAGTATTTTAGGGCAATTAACCAAATAATTTAATTTGTTATGTTATTTTGTGGGTTTTGGAGTAGAGTCTACTTTTGGTGCGATAACTTGTGGTTTCACGACCTTGCCACTCTGACTTAGGCTTACTATAAATAATATAGTTAACTACCCTAAAAAGTTAGAACGGCCCGGAAATAAGGGGATCATTTTACCTTTTTTTCATCTAAATATATACGTATCGTTGCCGCCATATTTTTATATATTTTTTCATCTTCATAGCTGTAATCCCATGACAATCGATTAATATCCAAGAAAGATGTTGCATAATAGAAACATACTAATTTATTTATCCAATTTTGCGACAATCACAGACACACAGATGATGCCCGATTCATGAGAGCTTCGGATTAAACGTATCATTACATGTAGCCAGATGTTTGTGTAAATAAAACTATTATATATATATATATATATATATATGGGAAATGAAAATGGAAAAACCAAAAATATCCAAATACATCCACAACAAAGCTCGGCAAAGACTACTTAAAACTGCACTAATCACTGCCCCCAACAGCATCAAGCAACGAAATGGCTTCTATAACCTATCGCCCTTAATAAGCAAAATCATCCTTACCGAACAAAAACTCATCCCAAATCATGGATAACATCCATTTTTCTCTCAGATCTCAATTACACTAGACCACATATCTCCGCATACACCCCCACACACATCTTAATTCACCACGAATCCGAACTTTCTAAGTTACTCTTCCCTCACATTCACATAGCAAGCCGGCTAAACATTCCCTCTTTTCAAAATATTTCAAATATTTCACACCTAATCACAACAAATCTCCCCTCTCCCCCTAACCCATTTCACACTTTCTACCACTTCTCTCGAACCTTTACCCACCCATACCTCCCACTCTTAAACCAGCTCATTTTTTCAAATCTTCTCTAAAACCATGACGTTACCCACCTTCCACTTCTCTGCATACCCCCATCCCCACACACATCTTCATTCACCACGAACCCAAACCTTCCAACCTACTCATCCCTCACATTCTTGAAGCAGCCACCTGGTCAAACATTCCCCCTCCTCTTTCCCCACCTCTCCACTTCTTCACTCACTGCCATCCACATTATTCCCGCTCATCCCCACCCTCCACATTTTCACTTACAACCCTCCACATTATCCCTGCTCACCCCCACCCTTCCACTTTTTTCACTCAGAACCATCAACATTTATTTCATTTCACGCGACTGACATCAGCAAGCCCGGACGTCGGTCCTACTGCTTCCAGTAGTGGCTACTATTTCTTCCCATCAACCCATCATGTCAACCCAATATGTTCACGTACTCGCATGACATTTTTCTTAATATTAACATCATGAAGAAGTCTTACAAATAAAGACGAAACGTTGATGAACACATAAAAAAACATACTTTTTGTTTTTTTCTTTTTCATTTCCCATTACGTCGGATTACCTTCATCCTTCCTTTCCCATATATATATATATATATATATATATATATATATATATATATATATATATATATATATATATATATATATATATGTATGTATGTATATATACATGTATATATATATATATGTATATATACATGTATATATATATATGTATATATACATATATATATACATGTATACATGTATATATATATATATACATGTATATATACATGTATATA
>OY744543.1:73624939-73647439 GCA_963556195.1 Sepiola atlantica | reverse complement strand
ACTTAAAATCGACAATACAACACCCTATTATATTTTCTTTAGGTTCATCTATCTCAGATCGTGTTTTAAGAAATATAAGTTTTTGCCAAACGATTCCCTAAATATAATTTTAGATGGGTATTATTAAACTCAGTGTCGAGTGCTTATATAGAACGCCCTCAAAAACAACCTGTATACTATAGGGTGCCGCCCACCCCCTCCGTAAATACCACCTATGGAATCTTTAATAACATTCACAATCATTTCTGCAATTCAACCATATGTCGAGTAGTTTAAACGTGATGCAGGGGGACAGCGAGGATCCTACTCACTCTTGGAATCAGTAATAAATCACAATCCTTTCTGTATTTGGTACAAAATATATTACAGTCTATGCCTGACTTGTCCACCAAGTATTATTTATTAATGCCCAACAGTTTTTGTTTTATCACCGTCCAATGATATACGGGTACACTTTGGTGATTTTCGCATTAGTAGGAGGTGTAATACTGAATGGATATCGCACTAGCGGTTTTTATCCCCGGATTTTTATTGATGGGGTCACTTTAAATATAATTTCTATCAAAAATATATCTAGATATTCCTGAACTGAAGATCGTCATCACAGCCCAAATCACTTGTATCAAATTGTGCTTGCAAGGAAGACGTGCACATTTGGAGCATAACATTAAACGACGATGTTGGTGGACAAGTCAGGAATAGACTGAAGTTTATTTGTACCAAGTACGGTTATAATTATATGACATTATGACTTCGAAGGGATTTACTTCCCTCCCACAGCGGGAAGAAGTGGCACAAGGTTGTATAGTTGGGATATCGGCCAGCGTACATAAGGTAGCGAACTTTCGCCCCGCAAAAAATGCCTGAGCAGCCCCGTTGCATTCCTTGGTAGGGAAGCATCAGGCGATTGGTCAAAGACCAAATCCTTCACAATAAGAGAGGAGGGTGGTCATCTTAGGATCACCCAGAAAAATATCTCAGCTCGACAGTGCAGGGCCAGATGACGCCACAAGGGTCCACTCTCTGTCGGACTGATCGTCGAGGACGTATCCTAGACTGGTAACTCGATGTAGAGAATGTTTGACATGAAATGCATAACAAACAACTAATAATTTGTAGAATTTGGTATATTCGGACTACTGTTCTCATCTCGGGTGTTTCTATCACAACGTTTCGGCCGATGTAACCTCCGACTTTCTTCAGGTGTACTTTGTCGAACTCGGGAATGTTTCTGTCTAATAATGATATGCCACTACGACATAGAATCGCTTCTTGTAAGATTTAGAACAGATATAATATGTATCAACCTAGGTTCCATAGACTAGATATCCAAATACAATGTTTATGAAATTCAAACTACATAACATAAAACAAGATTTTATAGATTCTTTAAATTTGAGAAAATTCCAATCATTTTTGGATCCCGTGATAAAAATTTAGCAACATTAAAGGTGGCCGTCCGGAAGTGGTTATTGACTGACGACCGGGGCGTTCCAAGTTCGAACCCCCCATCGGTTTCATAACACTTTTTTTTTATTATGCATGCTAGCGACTTTCAGGTAGTAAAGAATGGGACGTTGCCCCTATCTTATGTTTACGACACGAAATGAAACAACAAATTTTTTTATAGCAACAACGAAAAGGGTTTATTCTTTAAGGTTACCTATACCGTTTGATATAGGTAGAAAGAAGGTTGGACAGTGTCCGAGAGAGGAAGAGGAAAGTAGGAAGTTCTGAGAGAGAGAGAAAGAAAGAGAGAAAGAGAGAGAGAGAGAGAGAGAGAGAGAAAGAGAGAGATAGAGAGAAAGAAGTGTTTCCTCGTTGCTTGCCGAGGTCTCTCTGCTGACCGCCTGTGTTTCCCAAAGGGGCCGAAGTAGTTCTTCAGCCGACAGAAGGAATCCATGCGCCCTGCAGGCTGATTGGTCAATAATTCTTCTTCCCAGTTACATTTCTTTTTCTATCTTGAAGATTTTATTCTATAAAATACTTTTTTTTCGTTTTAATTCAGCTTCTTCTTCTTTTTCTTTCTTCTTCTTCTTCTTCTTCTTCTTCTTCTTCTTCTTCTTTTTTCTCTTTCTTCTTCTTCTTCTTCTTCTTCTTCTTTTTCCTTTTCTTTCTTCTTCTTTTTCTTTCTTCTTCTTCTTCTTCTTCTTCTTCTTCTTCTTCTTCTTCTTTTTCCTTTTCTTTCTTCTTCTTCTTCTTCTTCTTCTTCTTCTTCTTCTTCTTCTTTTCTTCTTCTTCTTCTTCTTTATCTTATTTTTCTTCTTCTTCTTCTTCTTCATCTTCTTTCTTCTTCTTCTTCTTCTTCTTCTTCTTCTTCTTCTTCTTCTTCTTCTTCTTCTTCTTCTTCTTCTTCTTCTTCTTCTTCTTTTTTTTTCTTCTTCTTCTTCTTCTTCTTCTTCTTCTTCTTCTTCTTTTCCTTTTTCATCCTTCAAAATTGGCGATGTTCATCTTATAACTTATTCTACATCTTTTGAAATATTAAAAAAAATCTTTCTCAAAATTCTTTATTGTTTTTAAATCTTTTGTAAAATACTTCTCTGAAATCCCTTAACATCATTCCTCTTATTCATGATCTTTTTTTAAGTGATGAAATTCTGCTTCAAAATGATTCTATTTTTTTTCCAAAATTCATTTCTTTCTCCTCCAAATATTTTCTTCTACCACTTGGTTTTCGTATTCTTTCTTTCACATCTTCAGTATTGCCCGTTTGATGGCCTTGCAAAGCGATCCGACAACGGAAAGCGGAAGTGCTAGGCACGTGTTTTACGCATGCGTGTCTTAACGAGTAGATTGGGATTGACAACAACTAATCTGCAGAAGACGCATTGTCAAAATGTGAAATGGTTAAGACCGTTTGAAGCTGGCTTTTTATTTCTATTTTTTTTTTTTTGGGGGGGGGGGGTTAAACACATAAACAGCCTTGAAAAACGGACCAAGAATAACGATTGCAAAAGAAACACACCAAAAGAATGTAGACTGTCTCTCTCTATATATATTAAGCAAAGATGGAGTGTCTGTCTGTACGTTCAGACATCAGTTGTCAAAAGTTTGTCACCGATCCATACCAATGCTTTATATGGAATTCGAAAAAATAATCCATACGGATCTTTTAGCCTACTTTTCAATGATTAACAGTTTTTTTTATTATAATATAATTTAATAAAAACATATTATTATTTAGTGAAAGTGCTTATGGCACCGGAAATTTAAGCTGGTGATACCAGATCAGGCTGCCCTGTGGCTCCCTGAGACGAAATTCACCTACATTGACGTTTTTTTGTTTTTTTTGTTTTTTTGTTTGTAAAACTTAATTATGTTCTACAAAACCAAAAACAAAAACAACAGCCCCTCTCCCTTTCTCCCTCCCCTTTTTTATTTTTATTTTTCCTACCCTACTCCCGGTCCTGGATATGACCTTAAACTACATCCGATGGTGAGATCCGGCTTACGGACTTTGGGGAATGTGGAGCCTCCTCTTAATTACCATTGCTCCCAGGTCCACCCTGACCCGGAGTGGTAGTACCAGTTAGGGTCCCAACTATGGGTTAAATAGAAACAGATATTACAAGGGGAAAGAAACAAAAAAGAGAAGAAAACAAGACCAGATTCGGCATTAAATAACCCAAAAAGGGTTGATATGCCGTAAAACAAAACTACCATACCAAACCAAACCGGAAATTTAAATCGCTAAAAAGCTTTGGCGTGCACATAGTCGCGACGTAGAATGCTTTGTCTGCTAATTATCGGAATACCGGCAGTTTTATGTAAGAATTTGTTACCAAATTGCAACTTTTTATGAAGAAGCGTATAACACCATAGTTAGCGATAATAGAATATTCTTTACCACTGATTCGTTTGAATAAATTAATTTATTTATTTTACTAATATTTTATTGATGCGGGGTATCGTCCGAATTAATCCGGGTACGTAGGCTAGTATTTTATAAGCATGCACTTCTAAGGACATTTTGAAGCATAGGAAGATTACAATTATGAGATAACATCTAATTCAAATGGGATTTGAAGTGCAAGCCGCAAAGGACGTTGTTACGAATCGGGTGTTTAGAATGCGGGCTCAAAGGTGACAAAAGATTAATGGCCCGTAAGGCAGTTTAATAGCATTCTCTATACGTTTAGAATGTCTTATATGTTGTGCGTCAGGGTCGGAGATGGTGTAGATACAAGTTTGGTTCGAAAATATTAATAACGAAACATATCTGCAAAAGAGAATGAACAATTCTTTCTGTTCTACAAATATGTATTAACTGTTCAAGTAATTATACCTCAACTCAGATCTTATATAGTACATCAATATGTAGAAAAGAAATCGTTTGTTTTCCTTTTAAAATGGCGGGAACTAACGAGATTTGACGTGACTTGCTAGCTCGTTTAGTTGCTGCACAGCTTAACCCTCGAACTGAGGGAATTGTGGGAATTGTCTGCTTGGTCTCACTAGTTCAGGTTATTCTGTTTTATGCATGTTTCGAAACTTTATTATTACAAGCCTTGTGCAAAGCAAGACATTGAATGGAACAGCTTTTCCCTTGTTGCGCTTCTAAAACAAAAATCGCTTATCGCCAAAAAATACAAAAGAAATACAAAACGCCGATGAAAAAAAGAAATACCTCCTCCATTTAAGGGAGGGGTTGATTTATCGCCGATTGTCTGAGGTGTCCTCTACAGGGAATGCTGACATTTTCAGTTCACGGCTACTTTTGCACCCGTTCATGGTTAATTTTGAATCTGCTTACAGGACGACAATATAAGTAAACCCCGGGTACTTTCTAGCTCAACCTAACGATTGCTAAATTATTCTGTTCAACCTAACGATTGCTAAATTATTCTGTTCAACCTAACGATTTCTAAATTATTCTGTTCAACCTAACGATTGCTAAATTATTCTGTTCAACCTAACGATTGCTAAATTATTCTGTTCAACCTAACGATTGCTAAATTATTCTGTTCAACCTAACGATTGCTAAATTATTCTGTTCAACCTAACGATTGCTAAATTATTCTGTTCAACCTAACGATTGCTAAATTATTCTGTTCAACCTAACGATTGCTAAATTATTCTGTTCAACCTAACGATTGCTAAATTATTCTGTTCAACCTAACGATTGCTAAATTATTCTGTTCAACCTAACGATTGCTAAATTATTCTGTTCAACCTAACGATTGCTAAATTATTCTGTTCAACCTAACGATTGCTAAATTATTCTGTTCAACCTAACGATTGCTAAATTATTCTGTTCAACCTAACGATTGCTAAATTATTCTGTTCAACCTAACGATTGCTAAATTATTCTGTTCAACCTAACGATTGCTAAATTATTCTGTTCAACCTAACGATTGCTAAATTATTCTGTTCAACCTAACGATTGCTAAATTATTCTGTTCAACCTAACGATTGCTAAATTATTCTGTTCAACCTTACAATTGCTAAATTATTCTGTTCAACCTAACGATTGCTAAATTATTCTGTTCAACCTAACGATTGCTAAATTATTCTGTTCAACCTAACGATTGCTAAATTATTCTGTTCAACCTAACGATTGCTAAATTATTCTGTTCAACCTAACGATTGCTAAATTATTCTGTTCAACCTAACGATTGCTAAATTATTCTGTTCAACCTAACGATTGCTAAATTATTCTGTTCAACCTAACGATTGCTAAATTATTCTGTTCAACCTAACGATTGCTAAATTATTCTGTTCAACCTAACGATTGCTAAATTATTCTGTTCAACCTAACGATTGCTAAATTATTCTGTTCAACCTTACAATTGCTAAATTATTCTGTTCAACCTAACGATTGCTAAATTATTCTGTTCAACCTAACGATTGCTAAATTATTCTGTTCAACCTAACGATTGCTAAATTATTCTGTTCAACCTAACGATTGCTAAATTATTCTGTTCAACCTAACGATTGCTAAATTATTCTGTTCAACCTAACGATTGCTAAATTATTCTGTTCAACCTAACGATTGCTAAATTATTCTGTTCAACCTAACGATTGCTAAATTATTCTGTTCAACCTTACAATTGCTAAATTATTCTGTTCAACCTAACGATTGCTAAATTATTCTGTTCAACCTAACGATTGCTAAATTATTCTGTTCAACCTAACGATTGCTAAATTATTCTGTTCAACCTAACGATTGCTAAATTATTCTGTTCAACCTTACAATTGCTAAATTATTCTGTTCAACCTAACGATTGCTAAATTATTCTGTTCAACCTAACGATTGCTAAATTATTCTGTTCAACCTAACGATTGCTAAATTATTCTGTTCAACCTAACGATTGCTAAATTATTCTGTTCAACCTTACAATTGCTAAATTATTCTGTTCAACCTAACGATTGCTAAATTATTCTGTTCAACCTAACGATTTCTAAATTATTCTGTTCAACCTAACGATTGCTAAATTATTCTGTTCAACCTAACGATTGCTAAATTATTCTGTTCAACCTAACGATTGCTAAATTATTCTGTTCAACCTAACGATTGCTAAATTATTCTGTTCAACCTAACGATTGCTAAATTATTCTGTTCAACCTAACGATTGCTAAATTATTCTGTTCAACCTTACAATTGCTAAATTATTCTGTTCAACCTAACGATTGCTAAATTATTCTGTTCAACCTAACGATTTCTAAATTATTCTGTTCAACCTAACGATTGCTAAATTATTCTGTTCAACCTAACAATTGCTAAATTATTCTGTTCAACCTAACGATTGCTAAATTATTCTGTTCAACCTAACGATTGCTAAATTATTCTGTTCAACCTAACGATTGCTAAATTATTCTGTTCAACCTAACGATTGCTAAATTATTCTGTTCAACCTTACAATTGCTAAATTATTCTGTTCAACCTAACGATTGCTAAATTATTCTGTTCAACCTAACGATTTCTAAATTATTCTGTTCAACCTAACGATTGCTAAATTATTCTGTTCAACCTAACGATTGCTAAATTATTCTGTTCAACCTAACGATTGCTAAATTATTCTGTTCAACCTAACGATTGCTAAATTATTCTGTTCAACCTAACGATTGCTAAATTATTCTGTTCAACCTAACGATTGCTAAATTATTCTGTTCAACCTTACAATTGCTAAATTATTCTGTTCAACCTAACGATTGCTAAATTATTCTGTTCAACCTAACGATTGCTAAATTATTCTGTTCAACCTAACGATTGCTAAATTATTCTGTTCAACCTAACGATTGCTAAATTATTCTGTTCAACCTTACAATTGCTAAATTATTCTGTTCAACCTAACGATTGCTAAATTATTCTGTTCAACCTAACAATTGCTAAATTATTCTGTTCAACCTAACGATTGCTAAATTATTCTGTTCAACCTAACGATTGCTAAATTATTCTGTTCAACCTTACAATTGCTAAATTATTCTGTTCAACCTAACGATTGCTAAATTATTCTGTTCAACCTAACGATTGCTAAATTATTCTGTTCAACCTAACGATTGCTAAATTATTCTGTTCAACCTAACGATTGCTAAATTATTCTGTTCAACCTTACAATTGCTAAATTATTCTGTTCAACCTAACGATTGCTAAATTATTCTGTTCAACCTAACGATTTCTAAATTATTCTGTTCAACCTAACGATTGCTAAATTATTCTGTTCAACCTAACGATTGCTAAATTATTCTGTTCAACCTAACGATTGCTAAATTATTCTGTTCAACCTAACGATTGCTAAATTATTCTGTTCAACCTAACGATTGCTAAATTATTCTGTTCAACCTAACGATTGCTAAATTATTCTGTTCAACCTAACGATTGCTAAATTATTCTGTTCAACCTAACGATTGCTAAATTATTCTGTTCAACCTAACGATTGCTAAATTATTCTGTTCAACCTAACGATTGCTAAATTATTCTGTTCAACCTAACGATTGCTAAATTATTCTGTTCAACCTTACAATTGCTAAATTATTCTGTTCAACCTAACGATTGCTAAATTATTCTGTTCAACCTAACGATTGCTAAATTATTCTGTTCAACCTAACGATTGCTAAATTATTCTGTTCAACCTAACGATTGCTAAATTATTCTGTTCAACCTAACGATTGCTAAATTATTCTGTTCAACCTAACGATTGCTAAATTATTCTGTTCAACCTAACGATTTCTAAATTATTCTGTTCAACCTAACGATTTCTAAATTATTCTGTTCAACCTAACGATTGCTAAATTATTCTGTTCAACCTAACGATTGCTAAATTATTCTGTTCAACCTAACGATTGCTAAATTATTCTGTTCAACCTAACGATTGCTAAATTATTCTGTTCAACCTTACAATTGCTAAATTATTCTGTTCAACCTAACGATTGCTAAATTATTCTGTTCAACCTAACGATTGCTAAATTATTCTGTTCAACCTAACGATTGCTAAATTATTCTGTTCAACCTAACAATTGCTAAATTATTCTGTTCAACCTAACGATTGCTAAATTATTCTGTTCAACCTAACGATTGCTAAATTATTCTGTTCAACCTAACGATTGCTAAATTATTCTGTTCAACCTAACGATTGCTAAATTATTCTGTTCAACCTAACGATTGCTAAATTATTCTGTTCAACCTTACAATTGCTAAATTATTCTGTTCAACCTAACGATTGCTAAATTATTCTGTTCAACCTAACGATTGCTAAATTATTCTGTTCAACCTAACGATTGCTAAATTATTCTGTTCAACCTAACAATTGCTAAATTATTCTGTTCAACCTAACGATTGCTAAATTATTCTGTTCAACCTAACGATTGCTAAATTATTCTGTTCAACCTAACGATTGCTAAATTATTCTGTTCAACCTAACGATTGCTAAATTATTCTGTTCAACCTAACGATTGCTAAATTATTCTGTTCAACCTTACAATTGCTAAATTATTCTGTTCAACCTAACGATTGCTAAATTATTCTGTTCAACCTAACGATTGCTAAATTATTCTGTTCAACCTAACGATTGCTAAATTATTCTGTTCAACCTAACAATTGCTAAATTATTCTGTTCAACCTAACGATTGCTAAATTATTCTGTTCAACCTAACGATTGCTAAATTATTCTGTTCAACCTAACGATTGCTAAATTATTCTGTTCAACCTAACGATTGCTAAATTATTCTGTTCAACCTAACGATTGCTAAATTATTCTGTTCAACCTTACAATTGCTAAATTATTCTGTTCAACCTAACGATTGCTAAATTATTCTGTTCAACCTAACGATTGCTAAATTATTCTGTTCAACCTAACGATTTCTAAATTATTCTGTTCAACCTAACGATTGCTAAATTATTCTGTTCAACCTAACGATTGCTAAATTATTCTGTTCAACCTAACGATTGCTAAATTATTCTGTTCAACCTAACGATTGCTAAATTATTCTGTTCAACCTTACAATTGCTAAATTATTCTGTTCAACCTAACGATTGCTAAATTATTCTGTTCAACCTAACGATTGCTAAATTATTCTGTTCAACCTAACGATTGCTAAATTATTCTGTTCAACCTAACAATTGCTAAATTATTCTGTTCAACCTAACGATTGCTAAATTATTCTGTTCAACCTAACGATTGCTAAATTATTCTGTTCAACCTAACGATTGCTAAATTATTCTGTTCAACCTAACGATTGCTAAATTATTCTGTTCAACCTAACGATTGCTAAATTATTCTGTTCAACCTTACAATTGCTAAATTATTCTGTTCAACCTAACGATTGCTAAATTATTCTGTTCAACCTAACGATTGCTAAATTATTCTGTTCAACCTAACGATTGCTAAATTATTCTGTTCAACCTAACAATTGCTAAATTATTCTGTTCAACCTAACGATTGCTAAATTATTCTGTTCAACCTAACGATTGCTAAATTATTCTGTTCAACCTAACGATTGCTAAATTATTCTGTTCAACCTAACGATTGCTAAATTATTCTGTTCAACCTAACGATTGCTAAATTATTCTGTTCAACCTAACGATTGCTAAATTATTCTGTTCAACCTAACGATTGCTAAATTATTCTGTTCAACCTAACGATTGCTAAATTATTCTGTTCAACCTAACGATTGCTAAATTATTCTGTTCAACCTAACAATTGCTAAATTATTCTGTTCAACCTAACGATTGCTAAATTATTCTGTTCAACCTAACGATTGCTAAATTATTCTGTTCAACCTAACGATTGCTAAATTATTCTGTTCAACCTAACGATTGCTAAATTATTCTGTTCAACCTAACGATTGCTAAATTATTCTGTTCAACCTAACGATTGCTAAATTATTCTGTTCAACCTAACAATTGCTAAATTATTCTGTTCAACCTAACGATTGCTAAATTATTCTGTTCAACCTAACAATTGCTAAATTATTCTGTTCAACCTAACGATTGCTAAATTATTCTGTTCAACCTAACGATTGCTAAATTATTCTGTTCAACCTAACGATTGCTAAATTATTCTGTTCAACCTAACGATTGCTAAATTATTCTGTTCAACCTAACAATTGCTAAATTATTCTGTTCAACCTAACAATTGCTAAATTATTCTGTTCAACCTAACGATTGCTAAATTATTCTGTTCAACCTAACGATTGCTAAATTATTCTGTTCAACCTAACGATTGCTAAATTATTCTGTTCAACCTAACAATTGCTAAATTATTCTGTTCAACCTAACGATTGCTAAATTATTCTGTTCAACCTAACAATTGCTAAATTATTCTGTTCAACCTAACGATTGCTAAATTATTCTGTTCAACCTAACGATTGCTAAATTATTCTGTTCAACCTAACGATTGCTAAATTATTCTGTTCAACCTAACGATTGCTAAATTATTCTGTTCAACCTAACGATTGCTAAATTATTCTGTTCAACCTAACGATTGCTAAATTATTCTGTTCAACCTAACGATTGCTAAATTATTCTGTTCAACCTAACGATTGCTAAATTATTCTGTTCAACCTAACGATTGCTAAATTATTCTGTTCAACCTAACGATTGCTAAATTATTCTGTTCAACCTAACGATTGCTAAATTATTCTGTTCAACCTAACAATTGCTAAATTATTCTGTTCAACCTAACAATTGCTAAATTATTCTGTTCAACCTAACGATTGCTAAATTATTCTGTTCAACCTAACAATTGCTAAATTATTCTGTTCAACCTAACAATTGCTAAATTATTCTGTTCAACCTAACGATTGCTAAATTATTCTGTTCAACCTAACGATTGCTAAATTATTCTGTTCAACCTAACGATTGCTAAATTATTCTGTTCAACCTAACAATTGCTAAATTATTCTGTTCAACCTAACGATTGCTAAATTATTCTGTTCAACCTAACGATTGCTAAATTATTCTGTTCAACCTAACAATTGCTAAATTATTCTGTTCAACCTAACAATTGCTAAATTATTCTGTTCAACCTAACGATTGCTAAATTATTCTGTTCAACCTAACGATTGCTAAATTATTCTGTTCAACCTAACAATTGCTAAATTATTCTGTTCAACCTAACAATTGCTAAATTATTCTGTTCAACCTAACAATTGCTAAATTATTCTGTTCAACCTAACAATTGCTAAATTATTCTGTTCAACCTAACGATTGCTAAATTATTCTGTTCAACCTAACAATTGCTAAATTATTCTGTTCAACCTAACAATTGCTAAATTATTCTGTTCAACCTAACGATTGCTAAATTATTCTGTTCAACCTAACGATTGCTAAATTATTCTGTTCAACCTAACAATTGCTAAATTATTCTGTTCAACCTAACGATTGCTAAATTATTCTGTTCAACCTAACAATTGCTAAATTATTCTGTTCAACCTAACGATTGCTAAATTATTCTGTTCAACCTAACGATTGCTAAATTATTCTGTTCAACCTAACGATTGCTAAATTATTCTGTTCAACCTAACGATTGCTAAATTATTCTGTTCAACCTAACAATTGCTAAATTATTCTGTTCAACCTAACAATTGCTAAATTATTCTGTTCAACCTAACGATTGCTAAATTATTCTGTTCAACCTAACGATTGCTAAATTATTCTGTTCAACCTAACGATTGCTAAATTATTCTGTTCAACCTAACGATTGCTAAATTATTCTGTTCAACCTAACGATTGCTAAATTATTCTGTTCAACCTAACAATTGCTAAATTATTCTGTTCAACCTAACGATTGCTAAATTATTCTGTTCAACCTAACGATTGCTAAATTATTCTGTTCAACCTAACGATTGCTAAATTATTCTGTTCACATTTTACCTTTTGTTTACTAAACCTGTTTTTTCTTATTCCTTATATTTGTTGTTATTTTTACCTTTTATAATCTCTGTTTACCATTATACTCGGGTTATAACATGAATATATTCATATATAGACTTTTGAAGACTTTGTCAATGCAATGTAAGAGGTTTTAGCACCGGGACGACTGAAAGATGGAAGAAACAAAACTTAGAAACAAAGAGATAAAAGGCGATAACATACATTAACATATACGGTTCTTTTGGTATTCATTAGTTACATTTTTTTAAATTTCTTAATTACTCTATGTTATACGGTGTCAATTTTTGTTTGATATTTCGAGGATCATACCTCCTCTATTGTAAAATAGTATATTAGCGCGTGACAGTCGGAAATAGGCAGTTCCAATCGGCTCATTACATGCGAAAAACTCCCGAATCGACTATATTCGAATCCTGTTGAATCTATTCTATTCTTTGTCGCTGGTGTACCAATGGGGAAGAACGTGTTGGTAAAATAGAAAAGCTGTGTTTAACCAACTGTTATGAATTCATCATTTTCAACAGGTATTGCATTTGGAAAATCAACGTTTTTACTTGCAACGTGAGAAAACATAACATATTAATAACATATTTAAAAAAAAACATATATAAACTAGTGATTCACATGGATTTTTGTTATAACATCTGGGCCGGTGCACAAACCTCCCCCTCTTTGACAGGGTGTAAAACATAATTTCTTAACCTAATAGGTTCCGCACTGTCTGCCCAGATCCGCTGCTCTTGTGTCAGGGCCGGCGGGACAGTTATGAAAGTGGGGGGGGGCTTCTCCTAAAAAGTGTGGGGGCCGGTTAAACACATGCATATCAACTTAATTATTGATGACCGAAAAGTGGGTGGGGGGGGGCAAGTCAAAAAGTGAGGGAGCTTCAGCCCCCCGTGCCCCCGTGTCCCCCTGCCCCCTGCCCTCTGCCCCCTGCCCCCGGTGCCGCCGTGCATGTGTGTGTCAGACAATTATGGTGTAGTCGTTCTGTTGATGACGCGAGTATATCTTCATGAGTCGTAGGAAGCGCCGTGGCTCAGAAAAGAACGATCGGCGCTTTCCGATACTGACGCAAAAAATAGGAGCACGTAGCAAAAGAAAGAGCAAATAAGGGTAATGAAGTCTCTTAGGTTTTATAAGGGGAGCAAATGTATTTCGAAGGTCTCCTGTCGCATCCTCATGCTTTTTTTTGTGAGTACTTCCACGGAATGTGCCCCAAGAGAAGTTACTTTAACCGCTAAACGAAAATCCTCGGTCCAGCCGACTAGCTGCTAAATCTTACCCTTCACTGTAGAGGACCTTAAATACTGGATAATTTGGTACTACTCCAGGGTTTGCGCCTAATTTCCGTGACTGCTCGGCAGCAGCAATCCGACAGCTCACGGAAGCGTCCGAGATCTGCCGAGTCGAAAACGAGGCTGTAAACAAAACAAGGGGAAAAAAACTGACCAATCAGGATGCTGCAAGGCAGCGCGGTCAAATCTGGAGATAGCGACCATCCTGAAGATGATCTACCTGTGGTCCCAGGATATGGCGACAGAAAAATCTACGAAAAGAATGCGGCGTACTGTCTCCGATCACACAAGTGGATTGGAAGAATTTTCTGCGGGAGGTCTGCACTGAATATCTGTCGCGCAACCCTCGACGACTCGGAGGCCCAGGGCATAAGGTGGAGATCGACGAGACTCTTCAACCGTCGTAAACACAACGTCGACCGTGTTCTCCAACCGCTCTGGGTCTTCGGGGGATACGACCCCGCAGAGAAGGAGGGCTTCCTGGTGACAGTACCAAACAGGAATGCCGAAACCCTCCTTCCAATAATCAGGCAGTACGTCGTTCCTGGGACCACGGAAGTCTTCGATTGCTGGAGGGCCTATAACAGGTTAGGAGAGGAGGGGTATCGACACCTTACAGTGAACCACACCGAAAACTTCGTGGACCCGACGACGGGTGCCTGCACCAACCATGTAGAGAGGGTGTGGAAGGAAACTACCATACTCTTCTTCTGCCTGTCTTTCTCTAAGAAACCAAAAAAAAAACAAGCTCTACCTCTCCGGGAAAAGATACAAAATTCCCCCCACCCCCATAAAAATTCTATAAAAAACAAAATAACTTCCTAATTGCAAAAAAAAAGTTAAAAAAATGGTTAAAAATAACAAAAAAAAAATGTTTATTTATTTCAGCTATGGGTTTGTTCATTTCTAAAAAGTAAAAAAAAAAATGGTTCAAAAATAAAAAAAACAAAAAGTTTATTTATTTCAGCTATGATTTTGTTCATTTCTTTCATCTTTTATAAAAATATATGCATTTCTTTCTTTCCGTATTCATCGTCTTATATTGTCGTCTGCCAACCTTCCATTTTTTTTCACACATTTTGCGGTTTTGTTTATACAGCCTCGTTTTCGTCTCGACATCCTCGTTTTCGACTCGGCAGCCACGGAAATTAGGCGCAAACCCTGGAGTAGTACCGGTAATTTTTACTCTGACAGCTTCTTTTTCCCTCGGAGCGATTGTCTTTGCAATTCCATTTCTCCTCACCGTTTTCCAGTGCTAAAGTGTAGAACTGTAAATGTAATGTGAATAACTATTTTGCCGCGCAACTCCCCGCCAAATCTCGCTTATACTATACTATATTTCGCCTATTCTATACTATACTATATCGCACCTATACTATACTATATTTCGCCTATACTATACTATATCTCACCTATACTATACTATATCTCGCCTATTCTGTACTATACTATATCTCGCCTATACTATACTATATCTCGCCTATACTATACTATATATCGCCTATACTATACTATATATCGCCTATACTATACTATATCTCGCCTATACTATACTATATCTAGCCTATACTATACTATATCTCGCCTATACTATACTATATATCGCCTATACTATACTATATATCGCCTATACTATACTATATCTCGCCTATACTATACTATATCTAGCCTATACTATACTATATCTCGCCTATACTATACTATATATCGCCTATACTATACTATATATCGCCTATACTATACTATACTATATCTCGCCTATACTATACTATATCTCGCCTATACTATACTATATACCGCCTATACTATAATATACTATATCTTGCCTATACTATACTATATCTCGTCTATACTATACTATATCTCGCCTATACTATACTATATATCTCCTATACTATACTATATCTCGCCTATACTATACTATATACCGCCTATACTATAATATACTATATCTTGCCTATACTATACTATATCTCGTCTATACTATACTATATCTCGCCTATACTATACTATATATCGCCTATACTATAATATACTATATCTCGCCTATGCTATACTATATCTCACCTATACTATACTATATCTCGCCTATACTATAGTAGTCGCTTACGGTTAAGTGGTGAATAAAAGTTAAAAAATAATAAATACGTATTATTTTTAGAAGCTTAGATTAACACACATGTTTGAGAAGAGAATTATATCGCGCAAATTCGAATTTTGGGATTATGGGAAAATTAATTTAATGTCAACTGAGATGTCACTTTCCAATTAGATATGCATTATTTTTCTAAGTATTGAATCTATGCACATTCTAAATCATGTTGTATATCTCTTTGAAATGTAAATGATTTAATTAAATATGCAATATTATATTCACAAAGGCGCATGTTATAAGCAGTACACTCTCAAGATTTCTAATCAATCACACAGGTGGGCTTCACAAGTATTAAGTAAAAAAAAGTGAAAAGGCGTCGTCGCTTTGAAATGCGGAATCAAAGGTCAACAGAATGCACTTTTTTTTTAAAGTTAAATTAAACTCTTATATTTATTTAACGTTTATGACTGTTTTAGCTTTTGGACGTAAAAATGATGAGTAATCCGGGATTTGTGATGTGCTGTTTTTTATTTTTCACAAGGAAGAATTTATTTTCAAAAGTTTTGTCAATGTATAGGATGCAAAAGTATTTCAAAGGTCTCCTGTCGCATCTTCATGCTTGTTTGGTAAGTACGGAATGTTCTCCGATGTAAGTTTTGTAAGTACAGAATGTTCTCCGATGTAAGTTTTGTAAGTACGGAATGTTCTCCGATGTAAGTTTTGTAAGTACGGAATGTTCTCCGATGTAAGTTTTGTAAGTACGGAATGTTCTCCGATGAAGTTTTGTAAGTACGGAATGTTCTCCGATGAAGTTTTGTAAGTACAGAATGTTCTCCGATGTAAGTTTTGTAAGTACGGAATCTTCTCCGATGAAGTTTTGTAAGTACGGAATGTTCTCCGATGAAGTTTTGTAAGTACAGAATGTTCTTTGATGTAAGTTTTGTAAGTACGGAATCTTCTCCGATGAAGTTTTGTAAGTACGGAATGTTCTCCGATGAAGTTTTGTAAGTACGGAATGTTCTCCGATGAAGTTTTGTAAGTACGGAATGTTCTCCGATGTAAGTTTTGTAAGTACGGAATCTTCTTCGATGAAGTTTTGTAAGTACAGAATGTTCTCCGATGAAGTTTTGTAAGTACGGAATCTTCTCCGATGAAGTTTTGTAAGTACGGAATGTTCTACGATGAAGTTTTGTAAGTACGGAATGTTCTCCGATGAAGTTTTGTAAGTACGGAATGTTCTCCGATGAAGTTTTGTAAGTACGGAATGTTCTCCGATGAAGTTTTGTAAGTACGGAATGTTCTCCGATGAAGTTTTGTAAGTACAGAATGTTCTCCGATGAAGTTTTGTAAGTACGGAATGTTCTCCGATGAAGTTTTGTAAGTACGGAATCTTCTCCGATGAAGTTTTGTAAGTACGGAATCTTCTCCGATGAAGTTACTGTAACGACTAAACGAAAATCCTCGGTCCAACTAACTAGCTGCTAAATCTCACCCTTCACTGTAAAAGGCCTTAAATACTAAATAATTTTAAATACTAAATAATTTTAAATACTAAATAATTTTAAATACTGCATAATTTCTACTCTGAAAGATTTTATTTTCCTCGGACCGCTTGTCTTTAGATTAAAAACATCAGAGAAGACTTACTAATGTATCTTTTGTCGAAAAAACACTTGTTTGTCTTCCAAAGGATTAAAAAACCCTTACAATTACCTCAAATTGTATATTTTTGCAAACATTATCTTAAATTAATTCTTCATCATCTGTCCCTAGGTTAAGATGACTGTTGGGACACCAAAGATGGCAACCTGTTTTCTCCAGCCTTTCCGATTTTCTGTCTTCCTTGAGAGTTTTGGCTGCAGAACAGAGCAGACGCACTTCCGATGTCTCTTTTCCTATCTCTTACGTAAGACTAATACGACGTATTAATACTGTATCATGCTAATACTGTGTTATTTATTTTCTTTCTTTTTTGTCTTTCTCATTATGCTGGTATTAAAAATGCAAATATATCCACACGTGGTTCAAAAAGGAGTAGTTTCGTCTGATCTCGTTGACGATCCTGAAGGAAGGGAACATTTTAGATGTGTGTATTAGCGTGGCTACGCTGATATGAATTCGAAGAGGTGTATACATCATCAACCAAGACTGGTGACGCAAAGGTACTTCTAATTTGCACGCTCGAAGGACTGCAAACCCACCTTTATTGGTAAAGTTTTCAGACTCCCGAAAGTAAGTTTTTCTCTAAATCCAATAAAAAGTGTGATTACAGGTTGTTTACATAAAACAACCACTGATGATAACAGGAAAACTCTAGATGTCTTTGAGGGTGATAAAACTGACCCCTGACTCTTCTCCATAATCTACAAATCAGCCAAAACAAACATCTGTGATCAATATTTGCTTGTACTATTTTAGTTGTGATCGCAAAAGAGCTACACATAATTAACGCGACCTTTCTCTTTTTCTTATTCTGATCGCGATTATTAACGGTGGAGTGCAATTGCTTCGTTAGTGAGATGTTTCATTCGCATTAGGGATTAGGGTTGTTGGGTTAGGGTTAGGGTTAAGGTAAGGGTTAGGGTTAGGGTTAGGGTTAGGATTAGGATTAGGATTACGGTTTTTGGGTTAGGGTTAGGGTTAGGGTTAGAGTTAAGGTTAAGGTTAGGGTTAGGGTTAGGGTTAGGGTTAGGGTTAGGGTAAAGGGTTAGGGTTAGGGTTAGAGTTAGGGTTAGGGTTAGGGTTAGGGTAAAGGTTAGGGTTAGGATTAGGATTAGGGTTTTTGGGTTAGGGTAAGGGTAAGGGTAAGGGTTAAGGTTAGGGTTAAGGTTAGGGTTAGGATTAGGATTAGGATTAGGGTTTTTGGGTTAGGGTAAGGGTAAGGGTAAGGGTTAAGGTTAGGGTTAGGGTTAGGGTTTGGGTTAAGATTAGGGTTAGGGTTAGGTTAGGGTTAGGGTTAGGGTTAGGGTTAGGGTTAGGGTTAGGGTTAGGGTTTGGGTTAAGGTTAGGGTTAGGGGTGTTTCTGAGTTGCTCATGTTTGAGTAGCTGAAACGTTCGGTTTAGAAATAGATGAAGACGTTTGCTAGAAATTGTAGAATTGTATTATACTTTACGTTATAAATATTTCATCACTGTTTCGCAGATGGAGAGAGATGGCGTCAACCGAAAGCAGGTGCATCTACGCCCCCTCTTGCGGCTAACACTTTTACATTTTCTCAGGTTTCAAATCTTGTTCCTCTTCCGAGTTCATCATTCTGATACAAAACCATACTTCTAGTATAACTTGATTTTCGTCAGATCACCGAAGTTAAGCGGCGTTGAACTTGATCAGTATTTAGATGAGTGACTTTTTGGAAATGACAGCTGCTGTAAGAAAACATTCCATCTGGGTGTATGAATAACTTGCTATGTATAACTGGCGACATAATAGCGTCCGGTGTGCTTGGGTATTAATCATTTAAAAGAATTACTTATTGGTCCCCCGATTTATAAAATCGGGGGACTTATGTTTTGAGACATGTCCGTCCGTCCGTCCGTCCGTCCGTCCGGATTTTTCTCCGCAACCATCCATTGAATTTCTCTGAAATTTTGCATGAAGATGTAACTTTGGTCAGGTTAGAAAGTGACATTCTCCGATTAAAAAAAAAAAAATCTGGTTAGCCCCCATAGGAGGTCAAAAGGCCTCGAAATGACAAAATATGACATTTTTTGCCCCATAACTTTTCATCCATCCATTCAATTTCTCTGTAACTTGGACAAAATGTTGGGCAATTGTTCCTAATAGAAAATAAGTATCGCTGATCTTGTAAAACATCTGGTTCGCACCCCCAGGGGGTCAAAAGCCCCCAAAATGGCAAAAACATGACCCTTTTCTCCCATAACGTTTGAACCATCCATTTAATTTTTCTGAAACTTGGCCAAAATGTAGAGGCAATTGTTCTGGATATAAAATGAGCATCCTTGACCTCAGAAAAATTCTGGTTCGCGCCCCCAGGGGGTCAAAGGGGGGTCAAAATGCCCCAAATTTCCCAAATTTATTGCATTTTACACTCGCCAAATCGAGTCACATACAGAGGGGGACCACGCACGCGCGGCTTGTTATCTAATGTGTTTCCTATATACCATATAAGATTCTATAAGTACGAACCAAATAAAAGTATACTATTTTCATGTTATACTAGCGTATATTTGTCAAATAAAATATAGATAGCGTGTGCTACACAAACACTGTTTGAGTAATAACTTGCTGGCTATATATATATATATATATATATATATATATATATATATATATATATAGTAAGTTATGAAAATATATTTATGGCAATTAAGCTGCACAGAAGCTCCCGCGTTTCATCCCCAGGGTAACATTCAGGCTAGCTTGAAGATTCCCCCGGGGATGAAACGCAGGAGCCTCTGTGCAGATTCATTGCCATAAATATATTTTCATGACTCACTATTAAGCTTTACTTACGTATCGAGGATTGTTGAAATAAATACATAAAATTGATACATAAAAAATTATATCTCCTTATAAAATTGTATGTGGATACATGAAATAGTAATATATATATATATATATATATATATATATATATATATATATATATATATTGTGTATAGTTAGGCAGCATATTTTCATTAAAGACAAATGTTATCGCAAAACACGTAATGCTTCTGCTTAATAAATCTATTTTTAATTTTCTCGATTTTTCGGATGGTCAATCGAGTATTCTTGTCAAATTGTCTCATGTAGGATCCGTACTTTTTATATTCCATTTTTCGCGAGTACTTTCGATTGATTCATTCAACCGTCTTCAGGTGGGGTGTTAGTCTGGTGTGTTCATATCTGCTGAGTTCGTAGAACGTTGCGTTAACGTATGGCTTTTTCAATGAACGTATGGATGATGAGAAGCCGTATGCGGGACGTGATCACGTGCGAATAGCGTGACAAATAAAACATTAGAAAAGTTAAAATAATTATTTTCTAATGGTTTGTTAGAGTAAATTACTAAGCAAGGCACTTTAAAAAAGTGTGGCTAGTCTCATAATTGACACTGTTAATTGTAGGATGTCTAGTTTTTATATATCGTGATTCGAGAAGTTGTAGTTTTTTTTTTACATTAAGGTCTTTATGTATAATTCTTTTGTTGGTGACTAAGAGGTGTCTAAATAGTGAATGATGTATTTACAAGTGATGAACTAGAGTCAGAAAGATGTAATGTGAGCCTTCGGGAAAGTTTTGTAGTTTTTAATCCAATGTAACAATTAGTTTTAGTATTGTAAGAGATACATTCTCCCAAAGGGGATTGGAACTGATATATTACGTTGGTTCGTACTAGGAAGTTTTCGGCATGGGAGGTGTTATTGTTAATTATGTGGTATTTTATTTTATTTTATAATTCAATAATGGAATATATTTCTGACAGTATACATTTATATCAAGACTTTATGGTTAACACACGTGTTTACGTAGGTAAATACCGTCATGAAATGAAAGGGTTATATTATGGTTTGGTAGTTTGGTAGTTTTGTTTTACGGCATATCAACCCTTTTTGGGTTATTTAATGCCGAATCTGGTCTTGTTTTCTTCTCTTTTTTGTTTCTTTCCCCTTTTAATATCTGTTTCTATTTAACCCATAGTTGGGACCCTAACAGGTACTACCACTCCGGGTCAGGGTGGACCTGGGAGCAATGGTAATTAAGAGGAGGCTCCACATTCCCCAAAGTCCGTAAGCCGGATCTCACCATCGGATGTAGTTTAAGGTCATATCCAGGACCGGGAGTAGGGTAGGAAAAATAAAAATAAAAAAGGGGAGGGAGAAAGGGAGAGGGGCTGTTGTTTTTGTCTTTGGTTTTGTAGAACATAATTAAATTTTACAAAAAAAAAAAAAAAAAAAAAAAAAAACGTCAATGTAGATGAATTTTGTCTCAGGGAGCCACAGGGCAGCCTGATCTGGTATCACCAGGGTTATACAGGGTGGGCAAAAATAAGGGTCCTATTTTTAAAAATTCATAACTTTTTTATTTATTGATTTTTTTTTATTTTTCTTTTAGAATAAGTAAAGGACCCCTTCCGAAGCAAGCATGAGCCGTATTAGCCCTAAGGAACGTACCCTCATTTAGAAAACATTATTTTTGCTTAAAAAACTCAAAACAGTGTAAAAAACAATACTTTAGTTTTTGTAAGTTTTAAGAAGTGTTTTTCGGCTAAAATTTGTTTTATTTATTTCAAAAAATCTCGGAAGGGTCAGTCTACACACACATAAAGTTTGGTGAATTTAACTTTTATTTTGTGGAAGTTATTCAAATTCAAGTTATTCAAATTTAAAGATAGGACCCTTATTTTGGCCCACCCTGTATTATGTAGAAGGCTAGGCAAATAAAACATTTAGATAGAGCATACTTGAATACATGAATACATGGCACAGCTTGAGGAGGTGTGTTCTAACCAGCCGGGTATACGTCCTCGACAGCAATTCGACAATGACTTTGTTGCTTTCGGGTTGAGGTATATTTCTGTTAAGACTCAGAAAGTCCGTCCTCCCAGGCTTTATGTTGTATTACCGGTTATTCGGTTCACCAATAACTTTTTTTTAGTTCTCGTCGACTTCGCTGTTTATTCGTACGAACGGCATTGCTACTAAATGGGACGAGATGCCGTTTCTCTGTTTCGCCTGCGGCTGTCAGAACTATTTGCACTACTGTGCGCGCTTCTTCTTTTGTTGTCACTGTCTGCCAGCAGCCATTGTTTTTGCGTCTGCAACCATTCTCC
>OY744543.1:73557439-73617439 GCA_963556195.1 Sepiola atlantica | reverse complement strand
CACTCGGCTAAGATCAAAGTGTAGTATCTGTTCCGATGGATACTACACCCCATGAACTGGTATTGTCTTGGCCTTCAGGGCTTGATTTACGCCGGTCTATGGGACTGCCCTGTGCAGTTCTAGGAGGTTAACTCTCCCAGGCTTTGCCTCCCCTCTTTGGGGAGGAGAAAGTTTTTAGTAAGTAAGTTTATTGCTTACTGCCTGAGGCGCCCCTACCGGGGAATGCCGACGGGGCTGCCCAGGCATTTTTTTTAGGCCAGAGTGCTCACCTTCTAGGGCGCTGGCTTTTCAAATCCCACTTTCCCGACCTTGTGCCACATCTTACCTTGTGGGAGGAAGATAAATGAAATAGTGCAAGACTACATAGTAACGTTCCTCATTTAATCCCGAGCAACGTCGGGGCTCCCTGCTAGTATTTCATAAAACATTTTAAGCGATATTAGAACTTCTATAAGTATTTGATTCACTTTCGTTATGTCGTGCCTCTTTTAGAGATCTGTCAAATTCGCACCGTTTTTAATATTATCCGTTTCTTATCGGCTTGAACTTGAAACAAGGAAGAACCCTAGGCGATGATAACTTTGATGGAGAAAATGGTCCCTTTTGTTCCAAGTGTGGACTGACGACACATCAATTGCAACGTTTGAATCCGGTGTGTCGTTTCGCTCATCGAAGGCAATGTCTTTTATAGCTGTCCGTTAATGCTTGTACCAGGAATACAATGAAAGGAAAACGGTGACAGCGTGAGGTGACGAATGCACAATGGCTTCAACCGAAGGTTCTGAAGAAGTGGTTTTGGCCATTGTAAAGACAGCGTCGTGTGTCTCATCTGAAGGACGGTGTTGTGAAACTATTGTCGCCATGGGCTTCGATGGTGGTAAAGAAACTCGAGAAACGATTGATATACAATCTATGAACAGCCAAAAAAAAAAAGAAAAATGGCAGATATAAGTTGCAGTTTGATTGGTCGGAACGGACATACAAGATGGCGATTGTTTCAAAGTAGAGGTATCGAGGTCAAAATGTGCTGGAAGGTGGTCGTAGCATCTATGCTTATGAGACGTGTAGTTATCTGCCTGTTTGGCTTGGTTCTGTTTTGTCTCTCTGTATTACGGCACATCGACCCTTTTCGGGGTTTATAATGACGAACGGCAATACCCATTAAACAAACTTATTGTATACGATTAATTAAACACAAGTTGTTAGTTTTGCGGGTCTATACCTTTCTCAATAATATATCTCGCCATTGTTTTGAGTAGTCTTTGATCTCTCTTTACCATTGGTCTCAAGCAATGTTGTTTCAGAAACCTTCCCTTCGTTATCTTTTGAAACTGAGCGGAGGCGTTTCGAAAAAGTGCGTATAATTAGGGGTGGGACGTAATGGGTGAAAATTTCAGACTCATGCGAGTAGTATTTTTTTGTGTTCATTTATACATAAATAACACTAAACAATCAAACATTTAAAAAAATTTGCAAAATTCAGAAGATGCAGACCAATAGTTTTTGGCTATTTTACATTCATGAAAACCCTTTCACAGCCTGAAAATGGTCCTAAATTAAAGTACTATATCAGATTTAACCATCTATATCCATTCATAGCTTTTGAAGATGTTTTAGGACCCGCAATGTCGCATGAAACCACTTTTTCACCGAAAAATGATGGATTTTGAGTCCCGTGGAGCCCTAACAGCTATTTTTGGCCTGAACCTTCTGAATTTTGCAAAATTTTCAAAATGTTTGATTGTTTAGTGTTATTTATGTATAAATGAACACAAAAAAATACTACTCGCATGAATCTGAAATTTTCACCCATTACGTCCTACCCCTAATGTAGCGATATGAGAGTTTGGGGGGGGTGAAAAATAATGTTAATATGATGAACCTGAGCTTACATCGAGCAGTAGTAATGACCCTATTCCCGCCATAAATGGTTCCGTTTCTTCCTGGCGTGTAGTTTGAACTTGGAAATCCAGTGTTCTATAAATTTCATGTGAGACAAACTGAATTGGAATAAAAATGGAACCCGAATTGTAGAATAGTTGATAAACAGTCACACAAACAGTCACTTGCCCTGTTTACCCTATTATTCGACAGTTCGGCTTTCATTTTTGATTCAATTAAGCTTATATCACATGCCTCTTATAGAACACTGGATTTAAAATTTTGAACTACATAGTGGTCGCTAGTCAAGCGGGAAATTTGAGTTTGTTAATTTTATTGTTTAATTATTATTTTGTTTAGATTGATTGCGTCTGGCTTATTAACTTCTTCGATTTGCACTGAGAACATTTTGAGCATTTGTAAGTGTATTATAATATTAGTTTTTGAAAACTATATTATTAAAATTATATTAAAATATTATATTAAAATATTATATTTAATATTAGTTCCAGTCGCAGTTTTAAAAAGGTATTATGATTAAAATGTTGTTAGGACTAGTTGCTTTGCTGGAATCAAGATTCCTGATAAGTTTTGCAACGTCCCACACACATATATGGATGTCGTTCAGAGTGTTTTCAGCTATAGGGGAACATTTAGGTGGTAGGTTGCTCTGATCGCAAAGGGGGCAATCTGATGCAAAGTTCTTTGTAAAAGGTTTTGCTTTATCTGATGATAAGGAAATCAGCTTTGGTAATGGTTGGAATAAAGATCACGCATATGTTCAGGACCTTGTTTGTTATTCGTCAAAGCTCGTGTGAAGCAAGCCTCTGTTCAGCAACTAGATTAAACGGATTGGCCATATGATTCTCTCGCGTTTTTTATAACTCTTTTGCAGTGGTTTTTGGCAGTCCTTAAGGCGGCTTGGGTTTCGGAACATCTATTTTCTTGAAAGCAATTAAAATGGTGGTTTCTGTGAGCAATGGCGAGGTAGATTCTGGGGTGTACCACGGCTGACAGTTTGGTTTCTGTTGGAATTTCTTGAAGGGTATGAAGCTCTCAATACGAATTATTAACTAATCAGTTAAATCAGATGCGATACAGGACACGTTCATTTTCAGACATGATAAGAAAGATCTGAGGCTGTCTCAGTCAGCCATCGAGTATCGATACACTGTACGATGGAGAGAGACTTCATGGGTCTTGTTGAACTTTGTTTTGATCTTAAGCAAGATAACCTAGTGATTGCAATATTCCTACTATTACACAAAAGTTAGTGGTAAAAAATCTAATCTATTTTACGTATTAATGAGAACTGTGAAAGCGGTACTACTCCAGATGAAGCACCTAATTTCCGTGACGGCTCGGCGGCAATGATCGGGCAGGTCGCGGAAGCGCCCGAGAGCTGCCGAGACGAAAACGAGGCTGAAGCAAAACTGAAAGTCGTAAAATGGAAGAATGGCAGAGTACAATATAAGACGAAGAATACAAAAGAAAAAATACATATATTTGAATGAAAAAAAATGAAAAAAAGAAAAGAACAAACCATAGCTGTAGAACTATAAATAAACTTAAAGCATTTTTTTCCCGTGGGCTAAATGAACCATTCTAATGTTTTTTTTGTCTTTTTTTTACATAAATCAAAGAAGTAAATGCTATTTCTTTTACGATATTTAAGCAACCTTTTTTTTCGTTTTTCTTTACATAAAAATAAGAAGTATGTTATTATTCTGAGGATATTTAGGCAAGTTTTTTTTTGTATATATTTGTTTTTTTTTGGGGGGGGGGGTGGAATTTCATATATTTTCTCGTCGAGGGGCATGGTTTACGGATACGATTGCGACCGGTTCGAAAGGTCTTCCTACCGCTTGTTTTGTTGTGCTGAGCGCAGATGATTGGCAGCAACCTGATCGGTCAGCTCTGCTTCAGCCTCGTTTTCGTCTCGGCAGCTCTCGGGCGCTTCCGCGACCTGCCCGATCGTTGCCGCCGAGCAGTCACGGAAATTAGGCGCTTCATCTGGAGTAGTACCGAGAAAGCAAATAACAAGTCAGAACAACTCGTCGCTGTTGATTAACAATGACAAAAAACAAAACAAAACAAGAATAAACATCTAATTAATAACAGTTAAGCTATGGTTTGTTCGTTCTTGATTTCTATATATGTATTTTAGTTTTATTTTTTTCGTCATAATTTATCGTCTGCTAGTCTTCAATTTATCGTTTGAGAGGTTTCGTCCTGTCAACTCTCGGGCGCTTCCGAGACCTGCTCGAACAATGACGACGCGAAGTCACGGAAACATGGGGCGTCATCTATAAGAGTACCGGTTAATGTCTTAGTCCGGACAAATGTACCCTTATTTTCTTTTTACCATTATTTTTTTAATTCCTCCGATTCCGTCTGCAATGTTCTACGTCATTTCTGTTCTTGATCTGATCTGGCAGCTAGTTCCAAAAATATATTTCTTTTTTACGAAAAACATTCAATTTGTTAATCGATTTATTTATTGGTTTTTAAATCGGCATTGGCACTAAGTTTCCAAATCAATGAGAAATATATGGAAAACACCTATTTCCGCTATAGTTAAATACGCCATCAATTATTTTGAAAAACTACGACTAAGACTCATTTTACGCATCTTTTTAGTAAAATAACATTTTGAACACGATTACCTTAAAAGTAAAAATAAAAGATTTATTCTGTAAGGGCATTGTTTTAATAAAAACAAAAACGATATTTATAATAACGAAAACACATTAAAAGTTTATAATATTGTACTTTTCTACAGTTCTTCATAACATTCTGCATGTGTGTTAGGGTTAGGGTTATGTGGGCAAGGGTTAGGGTTAGGGTAAGGGTTATGTAGGTTAGGGTTAGAGTTATGGTAAGGGTTAGGTGGGTTAGGGTTAGGGTTAGGTGGGTTATGGTTAGGGTTAGGGTTAGGTAGGTAAGGGTTAAGGTAATGGTTAGGCTAAGGTGGGTTAGGTTGCGGGGACATGTCCAGATATTCCATAGCTAGCAAGCTTATGATCTGGAACTTTCTACCAAACTCTATCAAATGTCTTTAATATGTCAAGAGATATGGCTCTAAACGCGAGGTCCCCATCTATGAAATTACTGGTTCTATGTGATATTATAGTCAGCACATCAGCTGTTGATCTTGAAGGACGAAATCCATATTGCTAGTCATTGAGTATGCTGTTTTTGCTGCGGTGATTGACAATTTCTGATGTATCACAGGTTCAAGAAACTTACTCCTGACGCACAGGAGACTTATTAGTCTGTGTCATACACGCTGAAAACAGGTTGTCGCAATCGTTACAGAAACAATCAAGTTTCCAGGTTGTATTAATACCTTGGTTGCCGGCCCTACCTTTTGTACGCGCTTCTTCGGTGACCCTCCTTGACAGAGAGTTTGCTGGCTGAAATTAAAAGTCCGTATTTATACGTACAAAATAGATCTAGTCAAGAAATAACGGCTTCTGTGAACCTATTAAATAGATATTAGTTTTATACTGGTTTAGGAAAATCAAATGAAAAAGAAATGACATGTTTTTCATCGCTTTGCTCCTCGCCCCAAATCACTGACCGGTGAAGTGAAGGAGACAGAGAGAGATCGATTATCACTGTTTAATTATATCTTATCAGTGCATATAAATTAACATATTCTCACGCGTAGTGCTTCTAAAGAACTCAGAATTTACTATCCCACTCTCTCTTTGAGCCATGTGATGTCACGCCAGATTCTATAAATTTACACCGTTTAGTAATCCTAACTTTGTGTTCAGCAAGTTAACCTCGACTAAACTTTCATTCACTTATATTTTCAGTTAACTAATTTATATACTAGTAGGTTTTTACTCGCCAATATTAAACAACTAACCTAGTCTAATAATATAAAAAAAGTAGTTACAATGCTATACACGTATATTCTAAATATCGTATTCTCGTCTCTTTCACCCGTTCCTTTTCGCATTTTTTTTATCTTTGTCCTTTTTCTCTGTTGTTGGCTTTATCTCGACATTCACTTTTCTGTTTCACTCTCATTGCATATTTGAATCTATGTTTTATATAATACGCCTCAGCCAACATTGTCACTGCTGGTATATTATCATTTTACTGGGGTAGTGTTCATGATATTAAAAAAATGTAAACTTCTTTACTTAAAAAAAAAACTCGTCATATATATATACACTCCTACAATGCAACAGTTGTCATGTGATTTTTGTAATGCTATTTATTGATTATTACGGTGCCTGGTATAGAGTCTCAGGAAGAAAAGGGGCACGTCTACGATTGAAAGACACGAGCTGAGTCTTTACTGGATTAAATCAAACAAGCCATTTCATACCGCAATCCACAACGGAACCCACATCAACTTTTAGCTCAGCTGCGTATTTCGACTGATCCAAGGGAGATTGGCGAGAAGCAACACCAGAATATATTCCCGGGTGACGCCGGTGTGTCTATCTAATAGTACAAAATCGGGGACACCTCGTAAGAAACTTGCAACAAGTAACCCGAATGACGGTTGCGCTGTTAAATCGAACAACTATTTCCTTCAAATTGGCTATTCTACTTGTTCCGTTGTTTCTGTATTATTTTTAAGGCCGATAAAGGTTAGTATTGATTTACTCCTCTCCAGGAGTTAGGCACAAGGCCAGTTTTTATCGTACTTCCACTAGTAAGAAATGACCTAAGGTCGGGTCGGGAAAGTGGGGTTTAATAATTGCCTTGGCAGCCCCGTCGGCATTCCCCGGTAGGGGCGCCTCAGGCAGTAAGTAATAAACTTACTCCTCCCCAAAGAGGGGAGGCGAAGCCTGAGAGGGTTGACCTCCTAGAACTGCACAGGACAGACCCATAGACCTGCGTAAATCCAGCCCCGAAGGCCAAGACAATACCAGTCTATGGGGTGCAGTATCCATCGGAAAAGGTACTACACTTTGATCTTAGCCAAAAGGCCAAGAAGTGAGGTTTTATTTACTCCTCCCCAGGAGTTAGGCACAAGGCCAGTTTTATCTTACTCCCACAAGTAAGATGTGACCCAAGATCGGGTCGAGAAAGTGGGGTTTGAAAAGCCAGCGCTCGAGAGGTGAGCACTCTGCCCATTTAAAAATTGCCTGGGCAGCCTCGTCGGCATTCCCCGGTAGGGGCGCCTCAGACAGTAAGCAATAAACTTACTCCTCCCCAAAGAGGGGAGGCAAAGCCTGGGAGGGTGGACCTCCTAGAACTGCACAGGACAGGCGTGCAGTATATATCGGAACAGATACTACACTTTGATCTTAGCCAAAAGGCCAAGAAGCCAGGAAGTGAGGTTAGTAGGCTCCTGTGTTTTCCACTTTTCACTCAGTTTCCGAAAATCACTACAAGGATTACAGCACGAACTAATTAAATAATGTAACCAATGCTGCGATATCATAAATGGGTGTTGTGCAAAGGGTTGCACTTTGAAAGCGAACAAAAGAGCCTTTCTGTTAATACCAAATCGCCACACGGGTCACGTATACACACTTAATTAGGGAAACATCACTGGAATCCGTTCCCTGACAAAACTCCACATGACCGAAATCTATCGCGGAATTTCAAAGGATTGTGACCTTAAAGCACAAAAGTAATACAATATAATAACAAGACCTAATAGTCTAAAGATACGTCCGTTAAATCTCTGCTATTTAAAACTCAAGCGTGACAGACAAAGCGACACGCAGAACCTATTAAAAAAGATACTGTGACGCATTTAAAATATGATGAGTCATTTAAACTACGAAAATTATTTCTAACTTAAGCGTGACAGATAGACGGACGGACATATAGAGATAATTGCACACATCTTAGAGAAGATGCTTCTATTTAAGCAGCTTGCTTTTAGAGATGACAATGATATAAGAGCGTGACAGGCGAACAACATGACATTTCAACCTTTAGCGTAATGGTTCAGGCCTGTTATAGGAATGCATAGATGAAAGAAAAAATAACACACACCAATTTCCAATATGCGTGACAGAAAATGCTTTTTACGAGTGTGACAGACGAAACTTAAGCGTAACGGACCAAACAAAATGTTTTTTTACAATTTAAGCGTGACAGACAACATGCAATGTTTTTACAACTTAAGCGTGACAGACGAAAGCCAATGCCTTTCGCAGCTTAAGCGTGACAGACCAAAGACAATGCCTTTCGCAACTTAAGCGTAACAGACCTAAGAACACGTTTTTAGAACTTAAGCGTGGCAGACCTAAAACAATGATTTTCAAAACTTAAGCGTGACAGACGAAAACTAATTCTTTTTACAACTTAAGCGTGACAGACGAAAGACAATGATTTCTACAACTGAAGCGAAACAGACCAAAGACACTTCGTTTTACAACTTAAGCTTTACAGGCGAAATACAATGTTTTTCACAACTTAAGCTTGACAGACAGAAGACGATGCTTTTTACAACTTTACTGTTTACAACTTAAGCATGACATAAGAAACACATTGCTTTTTACAACTTAAGCGTGACATAAGAAACACATTGCTTTTTCAACTTAAGCGTGACATAAGAAACACATTGCTTTTTACAACTTAAGCGTGACATAAGAAACACATTGCTTTTACAACTTAAGCGTGACATAAGAAACACATTGCTTTTTACAACTTAAGCGTGACATAAGAAACACATTGCTTTTTACAACTTAAGCGTGACATAAGAAACACATTGCTTTTTACAACTTAAGCGTGACATAAGAAACACATTGCTTTTTCAACTTAAGCGTGACATAAGAAACACATTGCTTTTTACAACTTAAGCGTGACATAAGAAACACATTGCTTTTTCAACTTAAGCGTGACATAAGAAACACATTGCTTTTTACAACTTAAGCGTCACATAAGAAACACATTGCTTTTTACAACTTAAGCGTGACATAAGAAACACATTGCTTTTTACAACTTAAGCGTGACATAAGAAACACATTGCTTTTTACAACTTAAGCGAAACAGACCAAACACACTGCTTTTTACAACTTTAGTTTGACAGACGAAAGATAATGCTTTTTACAACTTAAGTGTGACAGACCAAATACACTGGTATTTACAACTAAAGCGTGACAAACCAAATACACTAGTATTTACAACTAAAGCGTGACAAACCAAATATACTGGTATTTACAACTAAAGCGTGACAGTACATATACACTGGTTTTTACAACTGAAGTGTGACAGACGAAAGACAATTCTTTTTACAACTTAAGCGTGACGAAGCATAGACAATGCATTTTACAAGTTAAGCGTGACAGACCGTAGACAATGTTTTTTTACAACTTAAGCTTGACATACCAAGCCAATTTAAAAAAAATTTAACTGTGAGAGACAAAAGAACACGCTTGTTCACACTTAAGCGTAATAGGCCAAATAAAATGATTCTCAAACATAAGCCTGACAGACCAAAGAAAATGCTTTTTGAACTTAGGCGTGACAGTCCAAATACAATACGTTTTATGCTTACGCATGACCGACCGAAGACAGTTATTTCTTAACTATAAACGTGAACGGCGAAAGGCAATTGTTTTTGCAACTTAAGCGTGACAGACTAAAGTGAATTCTACTTCAAACTTAAGTGTAGTGGACCAACAGGGAATACAATGTCAAACAAAAGCGCGAGAAACTAACGAAAATGCAATTCATAACTTAAATGCTTTTTTCAAACTTAAATGTGACAGACCAACGAAAAGCGTTTTCAAAATTAAGCGTGACAGATCAAAGGAGGTGCTATTTTAAGCGTAAGCGGGACATACCAAGGAAAATGCCATGCCAAGCTTAAGTGTGACATACCTTAGTAAAATGTGACTTTAAAATAAAGCGTGACAGACTGACGATAATTTTATTTAGAACTTAAGCGTTTCAGACCAATGTAAATTAAATTTTAAACGTAAGAGTTACAAACCAACGAAAATTCTATTGACAGACCCCAAAAAATATTATTTGAAGCTGAAGCAGAACAGACATATGAAAATGCAATTCAAAACTTAAGCGTAACAGACCAACGAAAAATGTTTTCTTTTCAAACATAAGCGTGAAAGAAAACGAAAAATGTTTTTTTCAAACATAAGCGTGACAGACAAACAAAAATGTTTTTTTCAAATATAAGCGTGACAACCAACAAAATATATTTTTTTCAAACATAAGCGTTGCAGACCAACAAAAAATGTTTTTTTCAAACATACGCGTGACAGACAAACAAAAAATGTTTTTTTCAAACATAAGCGTGACAAACCAACGAAAAATGTTTTTTAAACATAAGCGTGACAAACACACAAAAAATGTTTTTTCAAACATAAGCGTGACAGACCAACAAAAAATGTTTTTTCGAACATAAGCGTGACAAACCAACAAAAAATGCTTTTTCAAACATAAGCGTGACAAAAAAAATGTATTTTTTAAACATAAGCGTGACAGACCAACAAAAAATGTTTTTTTTCAAACATAAGCGTGGCAAACCAACAAAAAATGTTTTTTTACAAACATAAGCGTGACAGTCCAACAAAATTTTTTTCAAACATAAGCGTGACAGACCAACAAAAAATGTTTTTTTCAAACATAAGCGTGACAAACCAACAAAAAATGTTTTTTTCAAACACACGCGTGACAGACCAATGAAAACTGTTTTTCAAACATAAGCGTTACAGACCAACGAAAAATGTTTTTCAAACATAAGCGTGATAAAACAACAAAAAATGTTTTTTCAAACATAAGCGTGACAGACTAACGAAAAATGTTGTTTTCAAACATAAGCGTGACAGACCAACGAAAAATGTTTTTTTCAAACATAAGCGTGACAGAAAACGAAAATGTTATTTGAAACTTACGCGTGAGAGAGCAATGAAAATTCAATTTCAAACTTAAGTTGAGAGCCCACAAATCCTCTTTCAAATATAAGGATTACAGACAAACGAAAATGCAATTAAAAACAAATTCTTTTTAAAACATAGTTTAGCCCAAACCAGGCAGGCCGCAACTGTAGACGAAAGGGGCAACTGAGAAAAAAAGGGGGACGGTTGGAGGGAGGGGCAACCTAAATTGGGATCTGCGCAACGAGAGCATGAAAGAGAAGATCAACAGAAATGATATTTCAACTGAAGCGCGACAGAGTTACAGATTGACGAACCGAGCCTCGCAGAGCAATGCTAGGAGAAATCCAAGAAAATCTGAAGAATTACAAAGAATAAGCAGAATTGGAAGAAGACCAGAAACTTATCTAAAATAATTCTGACTCCGTGGGCAGCCATTAGAATGGTAGAGTAGATTCGAAGGAATGGCTGGCTGGAACCAAATTAGTAGAATAGAAACTGCGACTTTTGACAATAGAACTTATCGGTATTTTCTTTAGAATGTTGCAAAATAATCGTGGAAGATCAAAGATTAGCATTCAAAGAAATCTTGGAACTGTAAGAATTTCGAATTAATGAGATATTTCTTTCAGTCTATCCCCTACTTTTCTTTTTGCTTCTTTCGTACTTTCTGTTTCTTTATCTGTCCGTCTGTCTGTCTCTATTTCTCTCTTTATATATATATATATATATATATATATATATATATATATATATATATATTCATTTATAAATAAATATTAATTATTTATTACTTACATACATCGATGTTTCATGCTTACGCAATCTTCAGTGCAGGAAGCTAATTCCCGACGATCGGCGGACGCGAACTCCGATCACAAATCACCACTGATTCGCAGTCAAGAGACTTGCAAGTTGTCCACCAGAAATTAGCTTGGAATTTAGGAGGAATTTACCTTTTGTAAATACCAAGTCGGCGGATATTCATCATTTGAAATATTCCGGTGCACAAACAAAAAAAACAAACATTTTATTTAAAAACATTTGCTTAACAATGGTTCCGTTGACAAAAAAGATACATAAATAAACATCTAATTACTAACAGTTGTTTAGCTATGGTCTGTTCGTTCTTTATTTTTATATATGTATTTTAGTTTGATTTTCTTCGTCGTAATTTATCAGCTGCCAGTCTTCAATTTAGCGTTTGGCAGTTTTCGCCTCGTCAACACTCGTGCGCTTCCGTAACCTGCCAGAACATTAACGACGTGAACATTGATTTGTAATGATTTGTAATGATTTTTAACGATGATTTGTAATGATTTTTTGTAATGATTTGTAATGATGTTTTGTAACAATTTGTAATGATTTGTAATGATGTTTTGTAATGATTTGAAACGATTTGTAATGATGTTTTGTAATGATTTGTAATGATTTGTACTGTTGTTTTGTAATGATTTGTAATGATGTTTTGTAATGATTTGAAACGATTTGTAATAATTTGTAATGATGTTTTGTAACGATTTGTAATGATTTGTAATGATTTTTTGTAATGATTTGTAATGATGTTTTGTAATGATTTGTAATGATTTGTAATGCTTTTTTGTAATGATTTGTAATGATGTTTTGTAATGATTTGTAATGATTTGTAATGATTTTTTGTAATGATTTGTAATGATTTGTAATGATTTTTTGTAATGATTTGTAATGATGTTTTGTAATGATTTGTAATGATTTGTAATGATTTTTTGTAATAATTTGTAATGATGTTTTGTAATGATTTGTAATGATTTGTAATGATTTTTTGTAATGATTTGTAATGATTTGTAATGATGTTTTGTAATGAATTGTAATGATTTGTAATGATGTTTTGTAATAATTTGTAATGATTTGTAATGATTTGTAATGATGTTTTGTAATGATTAGTAATGATTTGTAATGATTTTTTGTAATGATTTGTAATGATGTTTTGTAATGATTTGTAATGATTTGTAATGATTTTTTGTAATAATTTGTAATCATTTGTAATGATTTGTAATGATGTTTTGTAATGATTTGTAATGATTTGTAATGATTTGTAATGATGTTTTGTAATGATTTGAAACGATTAGTAATGATTTGTAATTATATTTTGTAACGATTTGTAATGATTTGTAATGATTTTTTGTAATGATTTGTAATGATTTTTTGTAATGATTTGTAATGATTTGTAATGATGTTTTGTAATCATTTGTAATGATTTGTAATGATGTTTTGTAATAATTTGTAATGATTTGTAATGATTTGTAATGATGTTTTGTAATGATTTGTAATGATTTGTAATGATTTTTTGTAATGATTTGTAATGATGTTTTGTAATGATTTGTAATGATTTGTAATGATTTTTTGTAATAATTTGTAATGATTTGTAATGATTTGTAATGATGTTTTGTAATGATTTGTAATGATTTGTAATTATTTGTAATGATGTTTTGTAATGATTTGAAACGATTAGTAATGATTTGTAATTATATTTTGTAACGATTTGTAATGATTTGTAATGATGTTTTGTAATGATTTGTAATGATTAGTAATGATTTTTTGTAATGATTTGTAATGATGTTTTGTAATGATTTGTAATGATTTGTAATGATGTTTTGTAATAATTTGTAATGATTTGTAATGATTTGTAATGATGTTTTGTAATGATTTGTAATCATTTGTAATGATTTGTAATGATGTTTTGGAATGATTTGTAATGATTTGTAATGATTTATGTAATGATTTGTAAAGATGTTTTGTAACGATTTGTAATGATTTGTAATGATGTTTTCTAATGATTTGAAACGATTTGCATTTATTTGTAATGATGTTTTGTGATGTTTTGTAATGATTTGTAATGATTTGTAATGATGTTTTGTAATGATTTGAAACGATTTGTAATGATTTGTAATGATTTTTTGTAATGATTTGTAATGATTTGTAATGATGTTTTGTAAAGATTTGAAACGATTTGTAATGATACGTAATGATGTTTTGTAATGTTTTGTAATGATTTGTAAGTATTTGTAATAGTTTTTTGTAATAATTTGTAATGATTTGTAATGATTTGTAATGATGTTTTGTAATGATTTGTAATGATTTGTAATGATTTGTAATGATGTTTTGTAATGATTTGAAACGATTAGTAATGATTTGTAATTATATTTTGTAACGATTTGTAATGATTTGTAATGATGTTTTGTAATGATTTGTAATGATTAGTAATGATTTTTTGTAATGATTTGTAATGATGTTTTGTAATGATTTGTAATGATTTGTAATGATGTTTTGTAATAATTTGTAATGATTTGTAATGATTTGTAATGATGTTTTGTAATGATTTGTAATGATTTGTAATGATTTGTAATGATGTTTTGTAATGATTTGTAATGATTTGTTATGATTTGTACTGATGTTTTGTAATGATTTGTAATGATTTGTAATGATTTTTTGTAATGATTTGTAATGATGTTTTGTAATGATTTGTAATGATTTGTAATGATTTTTTGTAATAATTTGTAATGATTTGTAATGATTTGTAATGATGTTTTGTAATGATTTGTAATGATTTGTAATGATTAGTAATGATTTTTTGTAATGAGTTGTAATGATGTTTTGTAATGATTTGTAATGATTTGTAATGATGTTTTGTAATAATTTGTAATGATTTGTAATGATTTGTAATGATGTTTTGTAATGATTTGTAATGATTTGTAATGATTTGTAATGATGTTTTGTAATGATTTGTAATGATTTGTAATGATTTATGTAATGATTTGTAAAGATGTTTTGTAACGATTTGTAATGATTTGTAATGATGTTTTCTAATGATTTGAAACGATTTGCATTTATTTGTAATGATGTTTTGTGATGTTTTGTAATGATTTGTAATGATTTGTAATGATGTTTTGTAATGATTTGTAATGATTTGTAATGATGTTTTGTAAAGATTTGAAACGATTTGTAATGATACGTAATGATGTTTTGTAATGTTTTCTAATGATTTGTAATGATTTGTAATGATTTTTTGTAATAATTTGTAATGATTTGTAATGATTTGTAATGATGTTTTGTAATGATTTGTAATGATTTGTAATGATGTTTTGTAATGATTTGAAACGATTAGTAATGATTTGTAATTATATTTTGTAACGATTTTTAATGATTTGTAATGATGTTTTGTAATGATTTGTAATGATTAGTAATGATTTTTTGTAATGATTTGTAATGATGTTTTGTAATGATTTGTAATGATTTGTAATGATGTTTTGTTATAATTTGTAATGATTTGTAATGATTTGTAATGATGTTTTGTAATGATTTGTAATGATTTGTAATGATGTTTTGTAATGATTTGTAATGATTTGTAATGATTTATGTAATGATTTGTAAAGATGTTTTGTAACGATTTGTAATGATTTGTAATGATGTTTTCTAATGATTTGAAACGATTTGCATTTATTTGTAATGATGTTTTGTGATGTTTTGTAATGATTTGTAATGATTTGTAATGATGTTTTGTAATGATTTTAAACGATTTGTAATGATTTGTAATGATGTTTTTTAATGATTTGTCATGATTTGCAATGATGTTTTGTAATGATTTGAAACGATTTGTAATGATTTGTAATGATTTCTAATGATGTTTTGTAATGATTTGTCATGATTTGTAATGTTGTTTTGTAATGATTTGTAATGATTTGTCATGATTTGTATTGATGTTTTGTAATGATTTGTCATGATTTGTAATGTTGTTTTGTAATGATTTGTAATGATTTGTAATGATTTGTAATGATGTTTTGTAATGATTTGAAACGATTTGTAATGATACGTAATGATGTTTTGTAATGATTTGTAATGATTTGTAATGATGTTTTGTAATGATTTGTAATGATTTGTCATGATTTGTAATGATGTTTTGTAATGATTTGAAACGATTTGTAATGATACGTAATGATGTTTTGTAATGATTTGTAATGATTTCTAATGATGTTTTGTAATGATTTGTCATGATTTGTAATGATGTTTTCTAATGATTTGAAACGATTTGCATTTATTTGTAATGATGTTTTGTGATGTTTTGTAATGATTTGTAATGATTTGTAATGATGTTTTGTAATGATTTTAAACGATTTGTAATGATTTGTAATGATGTTTTTTAATGATTTGTCATGATTTGTAATGATGTTTTGTAATGATTTGAAACGATTTGTAATGATTCGTAATGATGTTTTGTAATGATTTGTAATGATTTCTAATGATGTTTTGTAATGATTTGTCATGATTTGTAATGTTGTTTTGTAATGATTTGTAATGATTTGTCATGATTTGTAATGATGTTTTGTAATGATTTGTCATGATTTGTAATGTTGTTTTGTAATGATTTGTAATGATTTGTAATGATTTGTAATGATGTTTTGTAATGATTTGAAACGATTTGTAATGATACGTAATGATGTTTTGTAATGATTTGTAATGATTTGTAATGATGTTTTTTAATGATTTGTCATGATTTGTAATGATGTTTTGTAATGATTTGAAACGATTTGTAATGATTCGTAATGATGTTTTGTAATGATTTGTAATGTTTTGTAATGATCTGCAATGATTCGTAATCATCTTTTGTAATGATTTGTAATGATTTGTAATGATTTTAATAATATATATGATACAGTATACATGATTTCAATAATATGGTCACATATGGTAATGTAATGATTTGTAATAATTTACGTCGTAATTTATCAACTGCCAGTCTTCAATTTAGCGTTTGGCAATTTTCGCCTCGTCAACTCTCATGCAGTTCCGTAACCTGCCAGAACATTGACGACGCGAACATTGATTGGTAATGATTTGTAATGATTTGTAACGATGATTTGTAATGATTTTTTGTAATGATTTGTAACGATGATTTGTAACGATGATTTGTAACGATGATTTGTAATGATTTGGAATGATTTGGAATGATTTGGAATGATTTTTCGCCTAGTCAACTCTCGTGCGCTTCCGTAACCTGCCAGAACATTGACGGCGAGAAGTCACGGAAACATGGGGCGCAATCTTATTGGGCTGAACTCTCTGGTAAGTGACCAACTGTCATTGTGGATCTCGTTCACTCTCGGAAACTGCCAGTGGTTAGAAGCGCCGACTTTTGTCCAGACGGTCGAGTTTCGATGTCGTCTAGCGACACGGAATAGATTTGATACTGCGAAACAGTCCGTCTGTGGATGACTATTTTATTTTTCTTCCTCCCACAAGGTAAGATGTGACACAAGGTGGGGAAAGTGGGATTAGATAAGCCAGCGCTCGAGAGGTGAGCACTCTGGCCATTTAAAAAATTGCCTGGGCAGCCCCGTCGGCATTCCCCGGTAGGGGCGCCTCATGCAGTAAGCAATAAACTTACTCCTTCCCAAAGAGGGGAGGCAAAGCCTGGTAGGGTGGACCTCCTAGAACTGCACAGGACAGAGGCATAGACCGGCGTAAATCAAGACTCGAAGGCCAAGACAATACCAGTCCATGGGGTGCAGTATCCATCGGAACAGATACTACACTTTGATCTTAGCCAAAAGGCCAAGGAGTATTATTTATCTACCTCCCACAAGGTAAGATGTGACACAAGGTCTGGAAAGTGGGATTAGAAAAACCAGACCTCGAGAAGTTGAGCACTCTGGTCATTAAAAATTGCCTCGGCAGCCCCGTCGGCATTCCCCGGTAGGGGCGCCTCAGGCAGTAAGCAATAAACTTACTCCTCCCCAAAGAGGGGAAGCGAAGCCTGGGAGGGTGGACCTCCTAGAACTGCACAGGACAGACCCATAGACCGGCGTCAATCAAGCCCCGAAGGCCAAGACAATACCTGTTAATGAGGTGCAGTATCCATCGGAACAGATACTACACTTTGATCTTAGCCAAAAGGTCAAGGAGTTTTATTTACTCCTCCCCAGGAGTTAGGTTCAAGGCCAGTTTTATCTTACTCCCACAAGTAAGATGTGACCCAAGATCGGGTCGAGAAAGTGGGGTTTGAAAAGTCAGCGCTCGAGGGGTGAGCACTCTGGCCATTTAAAAATTGCCTGGGCAGCCCCGTCGGCATTCCCTGGTAGGGGCGCATCAGACAGTAAGCAATAAACTTACTCCTCCCCAAAGAGGGGAGGCAAAGCCTGGGAGGGTGGACCTCCTAGAACTGCACAGGACAGACCCATAGACCGGCGTAAATCAAGCCACGAAGGCCAAGACAATAACAGTCTATGGGGTGCAGTACCCATCGGCACAAATACTACACTTTGATCTTAGCCAAAAGGCGTTATTTAACCCCTACCCACAATAGGAATATGTGACACAAGGTCGGAAAGTGGGATTTGAAAAGCCAGCGCTCGAGAAGGTGAGCACTCTGGCCATTAAAAATTGCCTGGGCAGCCCCGTCGGCATTCCCCGGTAGGGGCGCCTCAGGCAGTAAGCAATTAACTTACTCCTCCCCAAAGAGGGGAGGTAAAGCCTGGGAGGGTGGACCTCCTAGAACTGCACAGGACAGATCAGACCCATAGACCGGCGGAAATCAAGCCCCGAAGGCCAAGACAATACCGATCTATGAAGTGCAGTATCCATCGGAACAGATACTACACTTTGATCTTAGCCAAAAGGCCAAGGAGTTACGAACGTAACTATTATTAAATGTATGTATAGGCGGGAAACACACACATACACAATACCTTGTCCGATAGACTTTTTATATTTTCAATTAATATAGAGATTTGAAAAAAATTAATTGTGCGCAACATTTATTTTTTCTTAATCTTTTTTGCCAATAGATTTCCAGTCAATGGTAAAAAGAGAATTCGAATCGAAATTTGATGAGTAATCGGATGACGGTATTATTGAAATCGAATGAATTCAAGATTGTGTTTTAAATATAATCAATCAATGATTGGAGGCCACGTGGCCCATTAATTTTTTTCCCTACCTCCATCGAGAAGGGAAAAAATTGATTCGAATATTGAGCAATAGGCAGCGAGTGATGTCGGTGGGGATATCGACAAAAAATAATTTGATCTAACCGAGTTTAAATGCGATGAGATATTTAACTTACTTCTGCGAATGATTTCCTGCAATTGCGGCGAGGCATATCTTGAAACTGGGTTGGGTTAATACATCTGGGAATAACTAGAATTTACTTCGCCGTTGCCCCGGAACGAATGAGAAAACCTGTGCACGACTGCTCTTACCTTTCAACACCGTATTGCAATATGCATTCTTAATTTCATATTTTCGTTAATTTTCAATTATTATATTATAAATAAAATAAAGTAAAACTGCGTCTTTGCTGTCTATGGGTGTCAGACACTAACACAGACCCCACGGTTTGATTCTACAAAAAACAAAAACTTAATACAAGTTGACTATCACCATTTTCTTCTTCTAATGTTTTCTTGCCGTTTACCAAGCTTTCAAAAACTTTGCTAATAACAGAGAAGAGTCTAAAAGGGTTAGCGTTAGGGTTTAGGGTTAGTGTTTAGGGTTGGGTTTAGGGTTAGGGTTAGGGTTAGGTTAGGTTACGGTTAGCGTTAGGGTTAGGGTTAGGTTAGGGTTGGGTTTAGGGTTAGGGTTAGGGTTAGGGTTAGGGTTGGGTTGGGTTGGGGTAGGTTAGGTTAAGGTTAGGGTTAGGGTTAGGGTTTAGGGTTTAAGGTTAGGGTTAGGGTTTAGGGTTAGGGTTAGGGTTAGGGTTGGGTTGGGTAGGGTTAGGGTTAGGGTTAGGGTTAGGGTTAGGGTTAGGGTTAGGGTTAGGGTTTAAGGTTAGGGTTTAGGGTTAGGGTTTAGGGTTAGGGTTAGGGTTTAGGGTTAGGGTTAGGGTTAGGGTTTAAGGTTAGGGTTTAGGGTTAGGGTTAGGGTTAGGGTTAGGGTTAGGGTTAGGGTTAGGGTTAGGGTTACTTAGTCGGGTCAGACTGACCACCAGCATTTTTAAAGATAGACTCCTTAGTACCATTATTAGATGTTGGCAACTATTATGGCAACCTAATAAAACAAAATCGAGTTATTTCCCTTGGAATAGAGAAAAGAGTTATCCCCCATTGGATAAAGAAAGTCGTCTGCCGAACAGTGAAAAGTAAACAAAACGGCTTTCATAATCAAACAAGCATCTCGCGTTCAGCGGTTTTTCTACCTTTCAATTTAATCAGTGTGTTGTTAAATAAATCTGTCAGGGAACAACAGAGGAGATACTACATGCTTTCCTCCTTTCATATCGAATAACACCAAATGGTGCTGTAAAGAAGGGTCTGTCACCAGCAGACGCACTCATGGAACGACAACTCAGTACCACACTGGACGCTTTACGGCCCCAGCGACAAAGCCAACAACCAAGCCCTAACAGCAACCTTTACGTGACCCCTCCTGATTTTGGAAAGAACCGAGGAAACCAATGCCAATGCTAATACATATAACTTTACTATTTTATGGGAGAAATAATAAAGTAGACTAGATTCCAAAACCTTGATAGGGAAGCTAATCTTTGAGAAGGAACTTTCCTAAATAATACCAGATATTCTCAGCTTTTCCCACCCTTTTTCCTTATCATCTACGATCCCAGTATGTCTCTCTAGACGAAGCCGGCTTTAAGATTGCAGAACTTCTGTTTTACTATAAAGCACTCGTTCAGGGCGATCCATTGCATCTTGGGGCACACAGGGGCTTCATATATGTATATATAAAGCTGTAGTTCCTGTTTCTTTGTTTATTTTTCTACAAACTATGGCACTGTAAATTAATAGTGAAATGAATAATTAAAAACGCCAAATGGAGAAAATGAAAGTTGAAATGAGAGAAAATGATATTTCAAAATATAAATATCTGATTGGGAGAGACTCAAATATTTTAATTGGAATATCAACTTATTTAGTTATTTGATGCTTAATCCAGTCATTTTAATAAAAACATTTAAAAAAAATAACTTAAAATATTTATTCATGGTATTTGCTATAGTACTTTGTTAGATTGGGACCCGCGCTAAAAGTCCATCGGCGTCGGTGCTTTGCGGCGTTTTACGTAAACCGCCCGAAAATCCCGAAGCCTTTAGTCAATAAAACTGGGAGAAAAAGAATAGCTGATTGAAATGAATAAGCAGACGACATCTAAACGTGATAACTGAGTCTTTGACGTCTGCAAACGAGCCTGTCCAAACCCTAACCACGAACTCTAACCCTAATTCTTTACCATGCCCAAACCCCAACCCCAACAAAAGAAACGATACTAATTATTTTTAAAAACCCAACAAAAACAACCTGTTATTTCATCGTTAAAACTTTTTAATTTAAACACTTATTTGAATCACTGTTATTTCTTCGTTAAAACTTTTTAATTTAAACGCTTATTCTAATCACTGTTATTTCTTTCGCTAAAACTCTTTAATTTAAACACTTATTTGAATCACTGTTATTTCATCGTTAAAACTTTTTAATTTAAACACTTATTTGAATCACTGTTATTTCATCGTTAAAACTTTTTAATTTAAACACTTATTTGAATCACTGTTATTTCTTCGTTAAAACTTTTTAATTTAAACACTTATTTGAATCACTGTTATTTCTTCGTTAAAACTTTTTAATTCAAACACTTATTTGAATCACTGTTATTTCATCGTTAAAACTTTTTAATTTAAACACTTATTTGAATCACTGTTATTTCATCGTTAAAACTTTTTAATTTAAACACTTATTTGAATCACTGTTATTTCTTCGTTAAAACTTTTTAATTTAAACACTTATTTGAATCACTGTTATTTCATCGTTAACACTTTTTAATTTAAACACTTATTTGAATCACTGTTATTTCATCGTTAAAACTTTTTAATTTAAACACTTATTTGAATCACTGTTATTTCTTCGTTAAAACCTTTTAATTTAAACACTTATTTGAATCACTGTTATTTCTTCGTTAAAACTTTTTAATTTAAACACTTATTTGAATCACTGTTATTTCATCGTTAAAACTTTTTAATTTAAACACTTATTTGAACCACTGTTATTTCATCGTTAAAACTTTTTAATTTAAACACTTATTTGAATCACTGTTATTTCATCGTTAAAACTTTTTAATTTAAACACTTATTTGAATCACTGTTATTTCATCGTTAAAACTTTTTAATTTAAACACTTATTTGAATCACTGTTATTTCTTCGTTAAAACTTTTTAATTTAAACACTTATTTGAATCACTGTTATTTCATCGTTAAAACTTTTTAATTTAAACACTTATTTGAATCACTGTTATTTCATCGTTAAAACTTTTTAATTTAAACACTTATTTGAATCACTGTTATTTCTTCGTTAAAACCTTTTAATTTAAACACTTATTTGAATCACTGTTATTTCTTCGTTAAAACTTTTTAATTTAAACACTTATTTGAATCACTGTTATTTCTTCGTTAAAACTTTTTAATTTAAACACTTATTTGAACCACTGTTATTTCTTCGTTAAAACTTTTTTATTTCAACACTTATTTGAATCACTGTTATTTCTTCGTTAAAACATTTTAATTTCAACACTTATTTGAATCACTGTTATTTCTTCGTTAAAACATTTTAATTTCAACACTTATTTGAATCACTGTTATTTCTTCGTTAAAACTTTTTTATTTCAACACTTATTTGAATCACTGTTATTTCTTCGTTAAAACATTTTAATTTCAACACTTATTTGAACCACTGTTATTTCTTCGTTAAAACTTTTTTATTTCAACACTTATTTGAATCACTGTTATTTCATCGTTAAAACATTTTAATTTCAACACTTATTTGAATCACTGTTATTTCTTCGTTAAAACATTTTAATTTAAACACTTATTTGAATCACTGTTATTTCATCGTTAAAACATTTTAATTTCAACACTTATTTGAATCACTGTTATTTCTTCGTTAAAACATTTTAATTTCAACACTTATTTGAATCACTGTTATTTCTTCGTTAAAACATTTTAATTTAAACACTTATTTGAATCACTGTTATTTCATCGTTAAAACATTTTAATTTAAACACTTATTTGAATCACTGTTATTTCATCGTAAAAACTTTTTAATTTAAACACTTATTTGAATCACTGTTATTTCATCGTTAAAATTTTTTTATTTAAACACTTATTTGAATCACTGTTATTTCATCGTTAAAACTTTTTAATTTAAACACTTATTTGAATCACTGTTATTTCATCGTTTAAACTTTTTAATTTAAACACTTATTTGAATCACTGTTATTTCATCGTTTAAACTTTTTAATTTAAACACTTATTTGAATCACTGTTATTTCATCGTTAAAACTTTTTAATTTAAACACTTATTTGAATCACTGTTATTTCATCGTTAAAACTTTTTAATTTAAACACTTATTTGAATCACTGTTATTTCATCGTTTAAACTTTTTAATTTAAACACTTATTTGAATCACTGTTATTTCATCGTTTAAACTTTTTAATTTAAACACTTATTTGAATCACTGTTATTTCATCGTTAAAACTTTTTAATTTAAACACTTATTTGAATCACTGTTATTTCATCGTTAAAACTTTTTAATTTAAACACTTATTTGAATCACTGTTATTTCATCGTTTAAACTTTTTAATTTAAACACTTATTTGAATCACTGTTATTTCATCGTTTAAACTTTTTAATTTAAACACTTATTTGAATCACTGTTATTTCATCGTTTAAACTTTTTAATTTAAACACTTATTTGAATCACTGTTATTTCATCGTTTAAACTTTTTAATTTAAACACTTATTTGAATCACTGTTATTTCATCGTTAAAACTTTTTAATTTAAACACTTATTTGAATCACTGTTATTTCATCGTTAAAACTTTTTAATTTAAACACTTATTTGAATCACTGTTATTTCATCGTTAAAACTTTTTAATTTAAACACTTATTTGAATCACTGTTATTTCATCGTTAAAACTTTTAAATTTAAACACTTATTTGAATCACTGTTATTTCATCGTTTAAACTTTTTAATTTAAACACTTATTTGAATCACTGTTATTTCATCGTTAAAACTTTTAAATTTAAACACTTATTTGAATCACTGTTATTTCATCGTTTAAACTTTTTAATTTAAACACTTATTTGAATCACTGTTATTTCTTCGTTAAAACTTTTTAATTTAAACACTTATTTGAATCACTGTTATTTCATCGTTTAAACTTTTTAATTTAAACACTTATTTGAATCACTGTTATTTCATCGTTTAAACTTTTTAATTTAAACACTTATTTGAATCACTGTTATTTCATCGTTTAAACTTTTTAATTTAAACACTTATTTGAATCACTGTTATTTCATCGTTAAAACTTTTTAATTTAAACACTTATTTGAATCACTGTTATTTCATCGTTAAAACTTTTTAATTTAAACACTTATTTGAATCACTGTTATTTCATCGTTAAAACTTTTTAATTTAAACACTTATTTGAATCACTGTTATTTCATCGTTAAAACTTTTAAATTTAAACACTTATTTGAATCACTGTTATTTCATCGTTTAAACTTTTTAATTTAAACACTTATTTGAATCACTGTTATTTCATCGTTTAAACTTTTTAATTTAAACACTTATTTGAATCACTGTTATTTCATCGTTTAAACTTTTTAATTTAAACACTTATTTGAATCACTGTTATTTCATCGTTAAAACTTTTTAATTTAAACACTTGTTTGAATCACTGTTATTTCATCGTTAAAACTTTTTTATTTCAACACTTATTTGAATCACTGTTATTTCTTCGTTAAAACTTTTTAATTTAAACACTTGTTTGAATCACTGTTATTTCATCGTTAAAACTTTTTTATTTCAACACTTATTTGAATCACTGTTATTTCATCGTTAAAACTTTTTTTATTTAAACACTTATTTGAATTACTGTTATTTCATCGTCAAAACTTTTTTATTTAAACACTTATTTGAATCACTGTTATTTCTTCGTTAAAACTTTTTTATTTCAACACTTATTTGAATCACTGTTATTTCATCGTTAAAACTTTTTTATTTAAACACTTATTTGAATCATTGTTATTTCTTCGTTAAAACTTTTTTATTTCCACACTTATTTGAATCACTGTTATTTCATCGTTAAAACATTTTAATTTAAACACTTATTTGAATCACTGTTATTTCTTCGTTAACACTTTTTTATTTCCACACTTATTTGAATCACTGTTATTTCTTCGTTAAAACTTTTTAATTTAAACACTTATTTGAATCACTGTTATTTCATCGTTTAAACTTTTTAATTTAAACACTTATTTGAATCACTGTTATTTCATCGTTAAAACTTTTTAATTTAAACACTTATTTGAATCACTGTTATTTCATCGTTAAAACTTTTTAATTTAAACACTTATTTGAATCACTGTTATTTCTTCGTTAAAACTTTTTTATTTCAACACTTATTTGAATCACTGTTATTTCATCGTTAAAACTTTTTAATTTAAACACTTATTTGAATCACTGTTATTTCTTCGTTAAAACTTTTTAATTTAAACACTTATTTGAATCACTGTTATTTCATCGTTAAAACATTTTAATTTCAACACTTATTTGAATCACTGTTATTTCATCGTTAAAACATTTTAATTTCAACACTTATTTGAATCACTGTTATTTCATCGTTAAAACATTTTAATTTCAACACTTATTTGAATCACTGTTATTTCATCGTTAAAACATTTTAATTTCAACACTTATTTGAATCACTGTTATTTCATCGTTAAAACATTTTAATTTCAACACTTATTTAAATCACTGTTATTTCATCGTTAAAACATTTTAATTTCAACACTTATTTGAATCACTGTTATTTCATCGTTAAAACTTTTTAATTTAAACACTTATTTGAATCACTGTTATTTCTTCGTTAAAACTTTTTTATTTTAACACTTATTTGAATCACTGTTATTTCATCGTTAAAACTTTTTACTTTAAACACTTATTTGAATCACTGTTATTTCTTCGTTAAAACGTTTTTATTTCAACACTTATTTGAATCACTGTTATTTCTTCGTTAAAACCTTTTTATTTCAACACTTATTACTTCGTTAAAAAGAAATAAATATTGATTTCATAGAGATTTTTTTGCTGTTATTTTTTGCTTGTTTTTTTTCCTCGCTTGTAAATCCAGCATCGTTTGTGTTTTTTTGGACGCGGGTAAGTCATTCGGCACTGTCCGGCGTTTTACGTAAACATCCGGAATTTACCGACGTCGAGGAACTTTAAGCGCGGGTCTTAATGTAAATTATTAGTTATTCAGGATGGACGTTACGTGTATACCGACAGTCACATTTTCGTATTGTTGTTTGGGAAGATTTTGTTTATTCCATAGATGCAGCCCTCGCAGGTACTGCCAACTCGGACCAGAGCGAACCTGGAAGCATGATTAATAAGAGGTAGTTGTACCTTCCCCCCAAAACTCCCAAATTGGAACTTTACCACCGGATGCAGTTTAATGTCGTTCCCAGGATATAAGGTAAAATTTTGAGTAGCAAAGTTTTGTGATAACAATGTTATTCTCCTCGCCTTTCGCGTCCTCTGCTTTCGGCGAACAATGGTGATTCATGCCTGTTGTCTGACATGGTCAGCTCTGGGTCTGGAAAAGCTATTTGTGAAATGTCAACATAAGACCAACGATATCAACTTGCCTTAGTCATGCACAAGAATAACCAGGAAAGATAAAGAAATGTCTCCATACAACGGTTTAACACTGTACGGATTATCGTTTTGTTTTCATATAAGTGTGTACTGGGAAAAACCGATGAGAATACAACGGTGACATGTAACCGAATACAGTCTGTCATATGGTAGTGCGAGAAAGAAATTATAGATACTAGCAGAAAGAAAATAAGATTTTGTTCGCGAAACACAAAGTTAAGGATTCTTATAATCTATGTTTGTTTTGGCTTAGTTCATCTGTTTTACGGCATATCAATTCTTTTTTTAGAAGGTTTAATGCCGGAGACATACAATATGTGTAACATGGCAGCCTCCTTTTTTGCCTGAGGCGGTTCCAAATAAAAATCATTGTAATTTTCTTTAAAATAGCTATGCATGATGTTGCTTGTAATTGTTATGTGTCACATAGCCATTATCTTCGTTAGGAGGATTCGCTTTTAACTCCTCAAGATGACACATATGATAAAAATACTGAATATATGTACTTCGTATCTGTGTCTAGTCATTTAGGGTTAGAACGGTATGAAGACGCGAAAAAACGTGCTTTTTAGCAGTTTATTGTTTTATTGCTTACTTTTGCATTCATTTATTTGTATGTTATAGGGCTCTTTAATCAAGGTCCAACTGTGGAAGCAAAGCACAGGACGTCCTCACTTCTCGAAATCAATCTGTCGTTTTCCGATCGGTTCACTGTGTTTATTAATATTCCTTTTTTACACTTTTCTTTTTAAATAACAAAAAAAACAAAAATGATTTAAATAATCACCGAACGACTTTTCTAAATTACAAACTGAAAAAAAACAAGCAAAGTTGTCTTGAACTTCAGATACGACCACATCTTCTTCAACACATTCCAATCGTTAAACTTGCATTGATTAAGCAAGATTCCATGGATTTACATTTCTTCTTAAGACTCCTTAATTCAACCCCTAAAAGTTTTGATATTTTTTGGAATCAAAATAATATAATGGAATTTGATAAAATTGGAATACGGATACTAGAAATAAGGCTTAGTCTGATTACATCTTGATTTTAATCTTCATAAAAGGAAACAAAACTGGCGCAAAGCTGTTTTGTTCATGCAATTAATTTTACCCGTCTATTGAGGGGTTAGGGTTAAGGTTAGGATAAGGGGTTAGGGGTTAAGGTAAGAGTTAGGGTTAAGGTTAAGGTTAAGCTTAGGGTCAGGGGTTAGAAGTTAGAGGTTAGGGTTAGGGTTAGGGTTAGGGTTAGGGGTTAGGGGTTAGGGTAAGGGTTAAGGTTAGGGGTTAGGGTTAGGGTTAGGGTTAGGGTTAGGGTTAGGGTTAGGGTTAGGGTTAGGGTTAAGGTTAGGGTTAGGGTTAAGGTTAGGGTTAGGGGTTAGGGGTTAAGATCAGGGTTAAGGTTAGGGTTAGGGGTTTGGGGTTAGTGTTAAGGTTAGGGGTAGGGGTTAAGGGTTAAGGTCACGGTTAGGCGTTAGGGGTTAGGGTTAGGGTTAGGGTCAGAGTTAGGGGTTAGGGGGTACGGTTAGGGTTATTCTAGATTCAATCTAGTATTTTGTGGAAATAATTAATTGAATACAACTATCTATTTTATCCATAGTAGAAAGAAGGGTTAGGGTTTGAGTTAAGGTTAGGGTTAGGGTTATTTTATCAATAGCGGGAAGAAGGATGTTACTATGTGTCTCAATTGTAAAAGTGCGTTAGGTACTGAAGTAGATTCGCTAGGATTCGAACTCGAATTTTTCTCTTCGTAGATTGCCTTTGTATTCAGTATGCTCGACGAAATCCATACACCATGGAAAAACTTGATTTGATTTGAATTTTCAAGTTGGAAAAATCTCGACGGTACGAACTAATCTATTCAGTCAGGCTTTATTCCGTTAGTATAATTATTTGATATACGTTTAAATTGGTATAGCAATATTGAAAGCTAGTTATATATATATATATATATATATATATATATATATATATATATAATAATGGTAATAATCCAGGTGAAAAATATCCACAGGGTGGTAATCCAGAGAATTTTAACCGGGTTTATAAAAAGTGCTCAATATCAAAATAGAGCTTTATATATGATAATTTTATTTACACAGACATGTACAAAATCTGCGACACTGGCATGTCGATGTTATCGATCAACAGTTACTATAAACTGAGATCTCATCAGGCAGAGTTAGAATCCGATCTTAACCTCAGATCATATTTGGATCTGAGGTTAAGATCGGATTCTAACTCTGCCTGATGAGATCTCAGTTTATAGTAACTGTTGATCGATAACATCGACATGCCAGTGTCGCAGATTTTGTACATGTCTGTGTAAATAAAATTATCATATATATATATATATATATATATATATATATATATATATATATAATAAGGAGAGGTAGTTTGCTTGAAGCATTGTGTGTAAAACGTATATAGAGGAATATTAGAAAGCTATCACAATACAAAAAATGGAAATATGTCGGCGTTGAGAAGTAAGACAAAAATAGTGATTTTACTTTATATATTTAAAAGAAAAAATTTTTTAATATTTTTTTCCCTATATAGCAAATCTTACTTGATTAGGCAACACTCTGATGTAATGTGTGTGACCGTGTTCTATAATATATTTCGAGGAATACCTCTTTGTCAAATGGCAGGTGTTTCAAATTTCAAAAAAACGAGCGGATGGCAATATTGCAGTAAATATTAATATCAGTAGCAAATATAATAAAACTAAAACCATGACTGATTGTTTTTATTTTAATTACTTATTTATTTTATATATATATATATATATATATATATATATATATACATATATATAATTGATTATGAACATTTGTTTTTATCTACACACGTATACGTTCAATCTTACAGGAATCGTCAGTGTAGATAAGAATGATTCACACTGGTTGCCTGACTCGAACCCTGGAACACTAGTCATGTTTCAAACTCAAATTCCAACGTCTCATCCCACACGGCCGTTGTCAACAATCCACTAACATAGCGAGAGATTAATTGTATTCAACGGCGGCCGTCGTAAAGTGTTCAACTATTGAACGGAACATGATAAAAGCTGTATTAATATGGCTAGGTGTCCTTCCTCTTATCTAATTGCCTTTCTGGTACCTAAGGTACTAAAGCTTTTTTTTTTTTAAATACAACTTTAATTCCTATATAATTTTATTTCTAGCTACCATATCGCAGAATGGTTCTTGGGTGTAGTGTTTAGATAGTATTATTATTATTATTATTATTATTATTATTATTAGTATTACTATTGTTATAATGAATTTTATTTGATATGCAAATTACCATATCACACTGTAGTCTTAAGGGTAGTATATTATTATTATTATTATTATTATTATTATTTGATTATTATTATTTATTTATGTATATATAAGTGAAATTTTAAGCTGAATTATTTCGACACTTGATTATTGGGGAAATGGTAGTTTGATCAGTACCATTGGAGAGCCATGAATATTATAACTGTCCTGTTTTTAAATCTCCAAAATAGTTACATGGTAAACAGCTGATGATCCCTGTGTTAATATTAGATGCTTACGTTAAGGTCTCCTGTTTTTGTTTCACTGTTAGATACTTAATCCCCTTTTTATTTTATTTACTTACTATTATATATTTTTATTTATTTATGAATTTTCCAACGAATCTTAAGTCTGCACTATTTTGGATTTAGTTAGTTTCTCTGGGAATTTAAACTGCATTTTCCTTCTTTTTTTTGTCATTTTTTTGTCTTTTTGTTTAAAATAACTCAAAGCTTCTTTAGACTATATATATATATATATATATATATATATATATATATATATATGTATATATGATTGTCTTTACTACATATACAAAATTAGATCCACGAGTATATAAATATCTATCTATCTATCTATCTATCTATATATAAATATATATTTTTTTTTTTTCAGAAAACTATCGAATCTATTTATATTGATTATTGGGAATCCTTCAGTAATTTGGGATGTCTATGAAGGAAATTGCTAAATAATCAGACATCATAGAAATGTCCTTCAATATAATTGAGAGTAAAACACTTCTAAATGCTTGCCTTCGGTAATTTCACAGATTATTGAACATTTTATAATCATTTCAAGAAGGAAAAGAAAGGAAAAACAGTTTAATAAACTAATACTAACTTGATTAATAAATAGATAGGTTAAAATACATAGATCAGTTAAATAATTAAATATGAAGAAAAAAAAAAATTAACACCAAAAAATAAAAATAATAATCTTTGTATACCGAAAAATTATCATCCCTGTTTTGGCATACACAAAGAAAACATCGCTAATGAGTTTATCTTTAGCCCTCCAGCAGGGTGCAGTACACCTGGTTCTTCTCTCATTGAACAAAGGTTAAGATCCGAGGAAGTTGTCCATAGAGCTGCTTTCGACTGGAACATACGATTATATAATAAACATTTTTTGGAGATAAATGTGGAATGTGTCGGTAGATCTGAAAATAAAACCGTTTTTTATTTGATAGAAGAATCATATTTTCTCTTAATCTTTCATTGTTTCTTTGTTAGTATTGCGATTTTTGATTGTATAACCCTACTGATGAAACCGATCGAACATATCTTGATTTCATAGAAACCAAAAAAAGGTTAGCGTTAGCGTTAGCGTTAGGGTTAAAGTTAGGGTTAGGGTAAGGGTTAGGGTTAGGGTTAGAGTAAGGGTTAGGGTTAGGGTTAGGGTTAGGGTTGTGGTTGGGTTGGGTTAGGGTTTAGGGTTTAGGGTTAGGGTTTAGGGTTAGTAGTAGGGATAGGGTTAGCGTTAGGGTTAGGGTTAGGGTTAGGATTAAGGATAGGGTTAAGTTTAGCGTTAGGGTTAGGGTTAGGGTTAGCGCTAGGGTTAAGATTACGGTTAGCGTTAGGGTTATGGTTAGGGTTAGCTGATAGGGTTAGGGTTAGAGTTAGCGCAAGGGTTAAAGTTAGGGTTAGGGTTAAGTTTAGCGCTAGGGTTAGGGTTAGGGTTAGGATTAGGGTAAGCGTTAGAGGTAGGGTTAGGGTTAGGGTTAGGGTTAGGGTTAGAGTCAGGGTTAGGGTTGGGGTTGGGTTAGGGTTAGGGTTTAGGTCAGGGTTTAGGGTTAACCCTAACCCTAACCCTAACCCTAAACCCTAAACCCTAAACCCTAACCCAACCCAACCACAACCCTAACCCTAACCCTAGGGTTAGGGTTAGGGTTAGGGTTTTGGGTTAGGGTAAGGGTCAGGGTTTAGGGTTAGGGTTAGCGTTAGGGTTAGCGTTAGGGTTAGCGTTAGGGTTAGGGATACGGTTAGGGTTAGGGTTAGTGTTAGGGTTGGGGTTGGGTTAGGGTTAGGGTTTAAGGTTAGGGTTCAGGGTTAGGGTTAAGGTTAGGGTTAGGGTTAGCGTTAGGGTTAGGGTTAGGGTTGGGGTTGGGTTAGGGTTTAGGGTTAGGGTTTAGGGTTAGGATTTAGGGATAGAGTTAGGGTTAGGGTTAGCGCTAGGGTTAAGATTAGGGTTAGCGTTAGGGTTAGGGTTAGGGTTAGGGTTAGGGTTAGGGTAAGTGTTAGCGTTAGGGTTAGCGTTAGGGTTAGGGTTAGGGTTAGGGTTAGGGTTAGCGTTAGCGTTAGCGTTAGGGTTAGCGTTGGGGTTTGGGTTTAGTGTTAGGGTTTAGGGTTAGGGTTAGAGTTAGGGTTAGGGTTAGGGTTAGGGTTAGAGTTAGAGTTAGGGTAAGGGTTAGGGTTAGGGTTAGGGTTAGGGTTAGAGTTAGGGTTAGGGTTAGGGTTAGCGTTAGGGTTAGGGTTAGCGTTAGGGTTAGGGATAGGGTTAGCTTTAGGGTTAGGCTTAGCGTTAGTGTTTGGGATAGGGTTAGGGTAAGGGTTAGGGTTAGCGCTAGGGTTAAAGTTAGGGTTAGGGTTAGCGTTAGGGTTAAGTTTAGCGATAGGGTTAGGGTTAGGGTATTGGTTAGGATTAGGGTAAGCGTTAGGGTTAGGGATAGGGTTAGAGTTAGGGTTAAGGTTAGAAATATGGTTAGGGTTAGGGTTAGGGTTACTGTTAGGGTTAGGGTTAGATTTGATACGGTGGAAACGATCTCATGGGACATACATTCAAAAAGGGCTTTATACAAAAAACTCGACCCCTATTCTCTTAATATTTGTTTTTGAGCTCTAATGATTCGCTATGGCTCGTTTGCCTGAATGGATAGTTATTAATTACCAATAATTATTGCGAAGTCTTTTGTACTCAAAATATATACTGTTTATTTTATTATCACCATTACATTTTTCGGGCAGAGATCGATTCGTGAAGGTAAACCGTCATAAAAGGTCACAAATCATATCTCTCCTTTCTCGCTTTGATTTGATACATGCCGTCATCATTTTGTGACGCCATCGCATGTGCACAGCTATACACATCTGTTTTTAATCGATGACGTCAGAAACTATGACGTCATACATAGTTCATCTGTACAAACAATATAACAAACAAAGATCCACAAAGTTTTAGTAGTATGCTAGACCCTCAAGGGTCTTAACACTCGTTCAGTAGACGACCTGTGACCCTCCAAATATTCCACCCTCTCTTTCGCTTATTTGATGGATGATGTCATCATTTTATGACATCTACTGAACCCTATTACTTCCCATCGGTTTTCAGTGATGTCATCATTTTGTGACATCATCATTTCCGATAGGTATAAAAAAGTAATTGTTGACGGGCAAAGATCAGAGGCACATAGCATCAATGCCGACGTGTTTCGAGGATCCATTCTGTGCCCAACCCTATTTCGGAACAATGGAGAAAAAATGTTTGTAATTAAAACGCCTCTAAAACCAAGCCTCTATCTTTTCAACACCAACGCTCGGATCAACACTTTTTTCCCAGTCTAAATTAATGGTTCCCTCTTCAAGGAATCCCCCTTCGTTGATAAGTTTTTTAGACTGATTTTCACCCCAGACCTATCAAATCTATAGCTAAGATTGCTGGAAAATGGTTGGATCAGTCTAGCACTTTAGAAAGTACCTAAACCCCAACGTAATCCTTCATCTATACAAGAGCCAGATATGCACCAAGATAGAGGACTACTGTCACATTAAGGGAGGTGCCGCTCGGAGCAGTATTTCCTGTTTTGGAATCGACTCAACTATCAGCATCTAGCACACAGAAGAGATTTCCTAACCTATCTCTTCTGTATCGCTATCTTCATCGTACGTGATTGGCTGAGCTCTCACACCTGGTACCCCATCCCTTAGTAAACCATTATCGCAAGAATTCGTCTAGCTACAGCCAAAGCAAGAAACGTTCCTTTCTCTCTACAAACGAAATTTCTATGAACAGTTTTTTTTCTAGAATACGCTGACTGTGGAACAAAATGCCACGAGTTTGCTTTCCGACCGACGACAGCATGATCGTCTTGAAGTCTAATGTGAGCAACCATTTAGACGTCCTCATGGTCATTTATTTCCCTTTAAGCAATATTCTACCCATCCCGCCCAATGTTTCCGATCCTTTCGTTGAGACTCTCATAACTGACGATCTTAGTAAAAAAAGGGGGTCATTATTTGTGTATTCGGGTTAGGGTTAGGGTTAGGGTTGACGATCTCTTTAACTTTTATACTTAGTAAAAAAAGGGGTCATTATTTGTGTACTCGGGTTAGTGTTAGGGTTAGGGTTGACGATCTCTTAACTTTTATACTTAGTAAAAAAAGGGGTCATTATTTGTGTACTCGGGTTAGGGTTAGGGTTAGGGTTGACGATCTCTTTAACTTTTATACTTAGTAAAAAAAGGGGTCATTATTTGTGTACTCGGGTTAGGGTTAGGGTTAGGGTTAGGGTTAGGGTTGACGATCTCTTTTACTTTTATACTTAGTAAAAAAAGGGGTCATTATTTGTGTACTCGGGTTAGGGTTAGGGTTAGGGTTGACGATCTCTTAAACTTTTATACTTAGTAAAAAAGGGGTCATTATTTGTGTACTCGGGTTAGGGTTAGGGTTAGGGTTGACGATCTCTTTAACTTTTATACTTAGTAAAAAAAGGGGTCATTATTTGTGTACTCGGGTTAGGGTTAGGGTTTGGGTTGACGATCTCTTTAACTTTTATACTTAGTAAAAAAGGGGTCATTATTTGTGTACTCGGGTTAGGGTTAGGGTTAGGGTTAGGGTTGACGATCTCTTTAACTTTTATACTTAGTAAAAAAAGGGGTCATTATTTGTGTACTCGGGTTAGGGTTAGGGTTAGGGTTAGGGTTGACGATCTCTTTAACTTTTATACTTAGTAAAAAAGGGTCATTATTTGTGTACTCGGATGACAACACAAGAAGAAACAAACAAGCAAGGGCAACAGCGTTTTTTAAAAATTTATTCTAGATCCCCAGTTAAAATTAGATGCGTCCATTTTATCCGCGAGTTTAGTGGTGGATATGTTGTTTCAAACTTAAGCCTGACAAAAAAAACGGACGATCTGATTGAAAGACATAGTTTATCAACACACCGGTTCTCGATAGATCATCGAAATTAAGCGACGTTGCGCTTGACCAGTCCAGTACCAGATGAGTGACCATTTTGTAATACCGAGTGCTGTATATGAGAGAACGTCGACACCTCCTTGCAAAAACTGATAAACCTAACGTTGTTATTTCCCCTGGCCACGATATACATGCGACTAAGGACGGCTTGTGAATTTAATATTCCCTAGAAACTTTCGTTGCTTATGTATGTAAACACACTAATGAAATATGGCAGTTATGATTACAGCTAGTAGGAACGCTTTAGAAAATATTTACTTATAATTGGAAAATATTAGCGTACAGCAAAATTTACGGAAAGTAATCGAGTATTTTCATTTTTATTTAACGAATTCAAGTGTTATTCGGAGTCCGCCATTTTTAGCCATTATCGGAGATTTCGTCTAAGTTAATGTCACTAATACACTGGTTGTCCCTCGTCACACAAGCGTAAACTCGCAAATCTTATACATAACTTAATGTTATGGTTGATTAAAGTTTTACGAGATTATTTTCGGTGTACGCTTATATTTTTCAAGAGATTGAATGCAAAACGCGATAAATCCAATTTCTTAAAATTGAGAAATAAGACTTTCAAATACGAATATTTCAAATCTAAAATTCGAAAGTACTCGCAAGGAAGATGGAACAACAAAACTACGGAAACTTCATACACCAGTTTGATCGAGGTACGAAGTTGACCATTCGGAAGATGGAAAAATTTTTTAAAAAGATCACAAAGCAGAAACACTCCGTGCTATTCAACAACGTTCGCCTAAATATATATATATATATATATATATATATATATATATATATATATATATATATATATATATATATATATGACATCACGAGGGCCGTGTCTGAATGGAAAAAGTTTGAGTAATAAGGGTGACCCCAGATGGAAGTCGCGAAACCACGTGACTTCCGAGGTTGCTTTTCTGTCTGGCGATACTTCAACGATGAAAAGCCATATCTATGAGGGATGTCACCAATCATGGGGAAGCGGGCGCAGCGCGCACAGTGTGATTGGATGTAGTGAAACAAGACAATCTATCCGTCTATTTATCTGTCTGTCTTTCTCTCACACCCCCACGCATACAAAATAAATCTAAATTTGTATAGCCCAGTTCTGATCACCATCGTCATATCTATCACTCAAAATCATATTATTATCTGTTTGTACCTTCATATATGCTGTGAAGTAGTCCAACAGTAAAAAGAAGAAGTCAAGTCAAAGGTTAGGTTAAGATAACAAGTGTATTAACATAAAAGGTACAAAGGTAAGGAAACTGACTGGCACTCGGCTAGACAGTTACAATACTGTCCTTTTTCTTCCTGGTGATTGTTTACTCGCACTATTTATAGTGAGAACTGGTGTAGTTTCTCTTCTGTTAGAACGGCCAGTGTAACAACATACCATATAATTTTGTGTTTTTCGTTTTCCAGTACGGTATCTGGTTTATGTTTGTACCATTTTTTCGCGTGTTCGATATGGAGTTCCCAGTGTACTACTTTCTCCAAACTGTATTTCTAAATTCAATTTGCTCTCCCTGTAACACATCCGGAATAAACATGATGCGTCATGCTAAATGATGTGAAATTATAACGACTAGTTTTAGAGCCTAACAGTGTTTATTATTTTTAGTATAAGCAATGATTGTTGCTATAGACCTAAAAGTATTCACATTGTTACCTCATAGAACATACGCGACATCTCAAAGGTGCTAATTGCAATATTTGTTGTGACGCTATCGAATAGTTTTGAAGCCTATAGATGACCGAGAGACAGACAGCCAGTCATACAGACAGACACGAAAATCTAAAAGTATGACATGAATTACTTAGTCTATACGATAACATCTGGTTTTGTCGAAAACGTTTCATTTTGTTCCCGCTAACATTTCTTTCTTTACTCTCACACGTTTTTTCTCACTACAGCTGTCAGTTGTCTAGTGGTGTATATATATATATATATATATATATATATATATATATATATATATATATATATATATATTAGAAAATGTGTTTATCATAAACTAAAGTAATTCCATTTTTTTCCTATTTTTTTCATCGAGGTCATAGACACTAATATCAATAATGGAATTCGCCAATAAATCTACACACAAGACATTCGAGTAAGCAAAAGATATATTTAGACATATAATAGGTACATTATATATATATATATATATATATATATATATATATATACATATATAGATATATGTATATATACATATATAGATATATATGTGCATATATATACATATACACATACTGACACATATATATACATACATATATATATATATATACATATATATATATGTATATGGGTATGCGTGCAAATACGATGAAATAGAAATCGAGGCAATGTAAGATGTCAATTCCAATAAATAGGTTTCATGTGTATATTTATATATACAAATATATATATATATATATATATATATATATATAAATATATATATACAAAGTATACTGTGTTGATTTAGCTAGATTTTGAAATAATATCTTAATAATCGTTGTGTCTGTCTGTCTGATGACTGTTTGTCTCTCCCCCTCTTTCTCTAAAGAATGCTTCTTCATTTTTATATATATATATATATATATATATATATATATATATATATATATATATATATATATATGTGTGTGTGTGTGTGTGTATTTAGACAGCACATCGTTATTTATACAGGTTTCGTTAACGACTACGTAGCTCTTTCTTTTTGCAATCTTTCTTGTTAGTCTCTCGACGTAGCGAGCAAGTTTTCGGTTCTTAGGTGGTAATTGGTAAAGTGTGGCACCAAGGGTTGTATTATCAGCCATCTCCCGAGCGCTTTCGATCGCTCGATCGTCATTAGAAGTTTATGTCTTATCGATAGTACTAAACTTTTTATAGTTTTTATTTATTTATCCATATACTTATTCATTTAAACATACACACACACACCCCCACACACACACACACCAACACACACACATATATATATATATATATATATATATATATATATATATATATATATATATATATATATATATACATATATATACATCATTATGTACAATGCTCGGTGCAACACTGTGCCAATTAAAACATGCGAACCGAAAACTCGCTCGCCGCGTCGACGAGAGAGATAACAAAAAGAAAGAGCTCCGTAGTCTTAAACGAATATTATATATATATATATATATATATATATATATATATTAGCTTCATGTATATATATATATATATATATATATATATATATATATATATATATATATTAGCTTCATGTATATATATATTTTATCTTCATGTATATATACATATATATATAAAATTAGCTTGTATGTATATATATATACATATATATATACATATATATATGTATATATATATTAGCTTCATGAATATATATACATATATATATATCAGCTTCATTCATGCACACATATATATATATATACGCTTCATGCATATATACACATATATATATATATATATATATTAGATTCTATGTATATATATATATATATATATTAGCTTTATGTATATACACCTACATGTATATATATATATACATTAGCTTAATGTATATATATATATTAGCTTTCTGTATATATGCATATATATACGCATATATATATATATATATATATATATATATTAGCTTCATATATATATATATACACATATATATATATATTAGCTTTATGTATATACATATATATATATATATATATACACATATACATATATACATATTAGATTTATGTATATATATGCACACACATATATATATATAATTTATTTACATTATTTATTGTATATATATATATATATATATATATATATATATATATATATATATATGTATAATATTACCTCTATTACAATCGAAGATATGCACTTCTAGAGTATGCCAATTCTACAGCACCTTCACCCAATATTACAAAGCATGCATAACTTGTACATTCATACTACGACTTTCTGAAACCATTTTTCATTTCATACACAGCCGGAAGTTCAACAATGCAGCTGACTTAGAAAAATGGAAGCATAGATTGTTGTCTCAAAAGAATCCAAATGTTATAAGCGTTGGATTCACCTTCTGGCATGATGTTAGTACAATAGAATATAATTTTAATTTTGGAATTTTGCTATGAGTTCTGATTTTTCGGTTAGGATTTTGTTTTCTTCTGGGAAAGTGGTTATTGGTTTTTACTTCTCAGAAATTTACAAGGCGCTAAACGTGCAGGTATACACACTTTAAACTTAGATGCAGGTATACACACTTCAAACTTAGATGCAAGTATACACACTTCAAACTTAGATGCAAGTATACACACTTTAAACTTAGATGCAAGTATACACACTTCAAACTTAGATGCAAGTATGCATACTTTAAACTTAGATGCAAGTATACACACTTCAAACTTAGATGCAAGTATACACACTTCAAACTTAGATGCAAGTATGCATACTTTAAACTTAGATGCAAGTATACACACTTCAAACTTAGATGCAAGTATACACACTTTAAACTTAGATGCAAGTATACACACTTTAAACTTAGATGCAAGTATACACACTTCAAACTTAGATGCAAATATACACACTTCAAACTTAGATGCAAGTATACACACTTTAAACTTAGATGCAAGTATACACACTTCAAACTTAGATGCAAGTATACACACTTTAAACTTAGATGCAAGTATACACACTTCAAACTTAGATGCAAATATACACACTTTAAACTTAGATGCAAGTATACACACTTCAAACTTAGATGCAAGTATACACACTTTAAACTTAGATGCAAGTATACACACTTCAAACTTAGATGCAAGTATACACACATTAAACTTAGATGCAAGTATACACACTTTAAACTTAGATGCAAGTATACACACTTTAAACTTAGATGCAAGTATACACACTTCAAACTTAGATGCAAGTATACACACTTCAAACTTAGATGCAAGTATACACACTTCAAACTTAGATGCAAGTATACACACTTCAAACTTAGATGCAAGTATACACACTTGAAACTTAGATGCAAGTATACACACTTCAAACTTAGAAGCAAGTATACACACTTTAAACTATCTTTCTTAGGTTAGTTGGTTAGAGTTAGGATTAGGGTTAGGGTTAGGGTTAGGGTTTAGGGTTTGGGTTAGGGTTTAGGGTTAGGGTTAGGGTTAGGGTTAAGGTTAAAAGGTAAACTACATATTGGAATGTAAACAACTCGTTTGATCACATATAAGAAAAGTATCTACCGAGTTGTTAGGGTAAGGGTTAGGGTTAGGGTTAAGATTAGGGTTAGGGTTAGGATTAGGGTTAAGATTAGGGTTAGGGTTAGGATTAGGGTTAAGATTAGGGTTAGGGTTATGGTTAGAGTTAGGGTTAGGGTTAGGGTTAGGGATAGAGTTAGGGTATTCGTTAGGGTTAAGGTTAAAGGGTAAACTACATATTGGAATGTAAACAACTCGTTTGATCATATATAAGAAAAGTATCTACCGAGTTGTTAGGGTTAATGGGTGAATCAAATATTGGAATGTAAACCAATTCGGTAGATCACATATTGGAATAAACACTATTCGGTAGATTACACCATGCCGTTTAAAGGAGGAACTCTTTTAGTAGATGAAATAAAGACGAGGCAATCTATTTACGAAAAGAAAACTGTCTTCTAGGATTAGGGTTGACGTTTTCAACGAATGGTACATCATTCACGCACAGACTAACGATATTATTCGATGGAAATTTGGAACAATTACTAAACTACAAGGAAAATACTACTACTACCACTACTACTACTACCACTACTACCACTACTACCAATACTACTACTACCACTACTACCTCCACTACTACTACTACTACTACTACTACTACTACTACCACTACTACCACTACTACTACCACTACTACTAACACTACTACTACCACTACTACCACGACTACCACTATTACCACTACTACTACTACCACCGCTACTGCTACTACTCCTACTACTACCACCACCACTACTACTACTACTACTACTACTACTACTACTACTACTACTGCTACTACACCTACTACTACCACTACTACTACTACAACTACTACTACCACTACTACCACTACTACCACTACCACTACTACCACTACTACCACTACCATTACTACTATTACTACTACATTTTAATGTCGTATATACTTACGCATCACCTTCTAATTCAAACACGTTCGATCAGCTAATAATAGGCAGCACTCATCGATTGATGTTTTTATTTAATTTTTCAATTTCACTTGAGATGCCTTTTTATATAAGGGCTCCATTGTTTAACGAACGAAGCACAGTTATTCGAAGGCTGGATACTTAAGATCAGAACCAACTTCAAAGTAATCGCTCATTTATTAAATCGAAATGTCAAAAGTAATTAACCCGTTTTTGCACACTCTCAAATCATGCTCGTAGTTTCATTAAAATCCGATGTTTTTTTTAGCATAATTTATATTTTATTTTATTTTTTGTTTTTTACTAAGGGGTCACCGCATATTAGGGTCCGGAGGTCACTCGATAATCAAGGTTAAGGGGATTTTCAGGGAAACGATGAACAGATTTGAAACCTATGGTTGGAATGGGCAGAGATCGATTATTTGAAAGGACGAATCAATAAGCATTTACAAACATTAGACTCGAAGAGGAGTATGTTGTAGTCAGTTGGAAAGCAGCCCCGTAGGATTCTGTTCCACAATAGGGAAGTTCAAGGAAATAAATTTCTGTTTAGTTTTAAGTTTACAGAAAGAGAGTAAAAAGGTTCAACTGATGACGATGCTGCTGCTGCTGCTGATGATGATGTTGATGCTGATGATGATGGTGGTAAAATGTCGTCACTCTTTTTCTGAATGTCAAGCAAATACCCCACAATAATATCGTACATTCTTTGATCAAAATGAAATATACTTATCCAATTGCACTCTCCAAAACGCAAGGAAAAGTTCGTGAATAAACAAAAAAAAACGAAAAGAAACTGCAACTTTGTATATATATATATATATATATATATATATATATATATATATATATATATATATATATATATATATATATGAAGCAATCCAACAAAAGATATAAGCGTCAACTAATATCTTATTATTAGTGAAACATCCGGATAAAAACTGAAGCTCAATATACTGGATAGAGCATTAATATTATAATATAAAATGAAGTAATAAAATAAGGTGTCAATCAAATTTTATTAGAATTCAAAGTTCATGCAAAGCATCCTTAAGTCCTTCCTGATTATACTTCTCAACTTGTATGAACTGGATGGACTGTATGGATTCAATCAAAATTTATTAAGAATATATATATATATATATATATATATATATATATATATATATATATGAAGCAATCCAACAAAAGATATAAGCGTCAACTAATATCTTATAATTAGTGAAACATCCGGATAAAAACTGAAGCTCAATATACTGGATAGAGCATTAATATTATAATATAAAATGAAGTAATAAAATAAGGTGTCAATCAAATTTTATTAGAATTCAAAGTTCATGCAAAGCATCCTTAAGTCCTTCCTGATTATACTTCTCAACTTGTATGACCTGGATGGACTGTATGGATTCAATCAAAATTTATTAAGAATATATATATATATATATATATATATATATATATATATATATATATATATATATATATATATGAAGCAATCCAACAAAAGATATAAGCGTCAACTAATATCTTATAATTAGTGAAACATCCGGATAAAAACTGAAGCTCAATATACTGGATAGAGCATTAATATTATAATATAAAATGAAGTAATAAAATAAGGTGTCAATCAAATTTTATTAAAATTCAAAGTTCAAGCAAAGTATCTTAACGTCCTTAGCTCATGAGTTTTCAAAGATAAATCTTCTCCTCAGATGACCATTACCATACAGTCCATCCAGGTCATACAAATTGAGAAACATAATCGGGAAAGACATTACTCCAAGTTACAAACAGCAGTCCATATACGTGAAATTGTTTTTGGGTTGATATGTTTGATGTTATATATTTTTATGTATTTGTGTATATAATTTTATATATTTTCAAAGCGTAATTTTATTACCTGTAGTAGTATAACTGCGGTAATGGTCCTCTGAAGAGAAGAATTATCCTTGAAAACTCATGAGCTAAGGACTTAAGGATGCTTTGCTTGAACTTTGAATTCTAATAAAATTTGATTGACACCTTATTTTATTACTTCACTTCATACTATAATATATATATATATATATATATATATATATATATATATATATATGTGTGTGTGTGTGTGTGTATGAGAGAGAGAGAGTGTATGTGTGTGCGAAGTGACGTAGTGTAGTGGTTACAGCTTCCTACTGTAGGGGTTAGCGTTGCGTGCGGGGTTCGACTTCTTTCGTAGCTACTGCATCACTTTGACTAATACTCTTGGGAAAGTTATGAATACAGAGACCCTTCCCCAGCTAGTAGGTGTGACTAAACTTTCAAGTCTGTGCAGAGGGATGAATACTACGAAATAGCATCAGTCTTTCTCTGCTTATCACGGCACTCTATCCAGTTGTCTATGATTTCTCTTCGCCACTGGACTTAAATAATGTCGTTTTAGAAGAGGTTGGAGGTTGAGCACATTTTTTCTACTTGATATTCCCCGAAGGGATTCTTACAGGTAGTATCCGTTGTCTCTTAAGATTGAAAGGATATATTTTGTATGTGTATGTGTCTGTGTATAGATATGTGTATGTGTATAGATATGTGTATGCGTATGTATATGTATATGTGTATGTATATGTATATGTATATGTGTATGTGCATGTGTATGTATATGTATATGTATATGTATATGTATATGTATATGTATATGTGTATGTGTATGTATATGTATATGTGTATGTGTATGTGTATGTGTATGTGTATGTGTATGTGTATGTATATGTATATGTGTATGTGTGTGTATGTGTATGTGTATGCATATGTATATGTATATGTGTATGTGTATGTGTATGTGTATGTGTATGTATATGTGTATGTGTATGTGTATGTGTATAGATATGTACACAATGCATTCATAGGTCTGCTTTTTCTCATACACAGTCGGACCTCGGTTTTCGAACACCATTCGGTCTGATAGCTTTTCTAAAACCAAATTGTTCGAAAACCGAATCATATATTCGCATTAAAAATAATTTAAAAGAGATTAATTCACTAATATTTATGTATATACTATTTCATAAGTATTAAATTAACATGTTGAATATACAAAATTATAAAGCTCCAGTTATATTATTGTTTCCAATGCTTATTATAATGTATAATATAAAACGGTATTTCGTAAAAATTAGTCTCTGTAAACGTTTTATGAATGAAGACTATTTTTTAGTACATGTTTTGACCATTTTACTGCATTTCATCTTTTTAAATTGTTAGCAGCTATTTAAAAATATGATCTCTAAGAAAAAAACATAGATTAAAAAAAATAAAAACCCAGAGTGATTAAAAATCAGCACAAAACTGTTAACGTTTCATTAGTCAGGATGGTTCGGGAATCGAAGTTTTGCTAGAAAACCTAGCCATTTCCGGCTTAATTTTTTTGTTTGCAACACGAATTGTTCCAGTTCTGAGACGTCCATGAACTAAGGTTTGACTATACGGAATATTCGCCGCGACATCATGGCATCAATTATCTAAATTCTCGGATGAATATTTTCCCATTGTATACAAAGTAATAATTGTCCAGACACTGCGATCGTGTCAGATAACAATAAAAGAACAGAAGACAACAAAATAATTCTGATTAATAAATTCTTCGTTCAGCCAAGAAGTTTCGCAATTTAAATCTCAATAATTAGAATCTGTTTTATTGCAAACAACCTAAAAATAAAATAAAAACCTCCGGTTATTTTCACGTCAAAACGAATATCTATTTTTTTTTAAAAGTAGAGTACTAATATTAATAATGTTACGCAAACGTTTTCTCATTACATTAAGTGTTATCATATTATGCTACCAATATTTGCTGACGATATCACGCTTTATTATCGACATGTACGCAAATCGAATGGCTGAATAATTAGAAAATGATCCCCAGTCTGTAGTGAAACCGGACCAATAATGTATGGTTACAGTAAATGCTACTAAAACAAACCATTTATAAAAAAAGAACCTGTCAACAGATTGCCATGGTTTCTTCTCTCGTGTGAATCAGATGATTCTGGTGTTGGTATTCGTTTCCCCGATGTTTTTCGAGTTAGAGATCTTTCTAGAAAAAACATCGAGTACTTACGGGATGGACCACGAGGAGGTGGTACTGTGAAACCAACCGGATTCGAACTTGGAACACCCAGGTCTTCAGTCCGTGTCGATATCAACTTAACCACCGTCACCTCCCATTGCCATGGCTAATGCCTTCTTACCTGAGTGCTCAATATCCAAACCACTCGATCTAACATTCACAGGTAACATGAATTGGAACAAATACATAGAAGATACTGCCAAGTCTGATTGAAAGAAGGTAAACTCCCTCTACCGGGCTAGAAAACTTTTAAAACCTGCCAGTTTTGTATATCTCTACAAAGCCACCATTCGCCCGATACATTGAGTATTATTGCAACATCTGGGCTGGTGTATCAACCACGAATATCTCCCTCTTAGACAGGGTCCAAAAAGAGACTGTCATCTAATAGGTCTCACACTGTCTACTAAGCGCCAGTCCCTGTTCCATCATCACAATGTTGCATCCATTTGCTTGTTTTACACGTACTCAAACGAAATATGGTCCGACGAGTTTGTTGGATTTGTGCCTCCTTCAAAGTAAATTACCTCGACCAATCCGACAAGCAGCAAAATCCCACCCTTCACTCTAGAGGTCGCCAATTGTCGGAAAGTGTTCCTTTAATAGTTTCTTTCATCGAACCGGTTGCTTTTTAAATTCCATCCATTCCCCCTGTTTCCCCGACTGTGCCAACATGCAAACATTTAAATGTAATGTTAACAAACATCTGTCTGCACAATTCCCCACATAGGGTGCCCCATAAATCTGGCCCCTAATTCACAGTAGCCCTTACGTCTCGGTAGCCATGTACCGTGCTTGAGATAGATTAACATAGAAAATACATTTATAATGTCTTAACATGACGTCACAGTAAAGACGGTGGCTTATACTTTTATAGTACTATACATAGGGCCTCAGTTTATATTTATATATAGTAGTACATAACACCAAGGGATGTAATTTAGTATATAAAATGCAGAGTAGCTGACTCGAAGTATTATATAAAAGAATTATTTTTTTGTGATCACTTGATGTAAAGTAATAATAAACGACCGTTAAGATACAACTAATTCAGATGAGTATGCTGTAGATAGTTCATTGTTTAAATGAGATTAAATTTTGTTTATAAAATTCGTTCGTTCAGTGCATTGGCAGTGAGATTAAAACGCCAACTTCAAGTGTATGCGATTGACGTACTACACTTCTTTAGTAAGGAACCTAAAAATTAAATCAAAGAAAAAGCATCCGTTTATTTTCACCTGAAAAGTAATATATATATAATGTGAACTATTTTATAGAGTGAACTATTTTTTAAATGGATGATTATCATTGACGTTCTTAGGAAACATTTTTCTATTACATTACGTGCTATTATATTATTCTATCAAAACACTGTTATAATGTTTTTTACATGGCTGCGTTGTAATAATAAAACTAGTATTACTAGCGTTGTGCCTGTTTATAGAGAGTGACCCGACAAAAACAGGTCCCTGTAATGAGAATGCACCTGGCGTTGGTGTGAGTTGGTTTGATATTAATTGTGGCGTAATATGAGCTAGGGAAGGTTTTTGGAATTTGGTTAGGAATACATTGATGGAATTTGAATATGATATTGTGAGCTTTAAAAAATAAAAAATAAAAAAACGTTATTTATTGGTTAGCATAGGTATGAAGACAATTGGAAAGATACCAGAAAACAATTAGTATGGGGGAAAACTATAACATCAAATAACGTAATTTATATTAAATCCTTTTTTGTTTTTCGAGTCTTCAATTGCATACCAGCGTGCAGGTATAAGATGCCTCAAGAAATGCGAAGAGAAATTTCCAACGTAAAAGGGCAAGTAACTGTTTCTTATTTCGGCTTATGTCACGTGACACTCACCATATATATGGGGCTAAGCATGATACAATTAAAATTTCGATAGGCCTCATTTCTAAATCTTCTGCAAGAATTAAATGAAACCATTGTGGTAACTGGTTGTTATTTTTATTTGAAACCCCATATGAAAACATTAGAGTTTTTGGGCTCTTTTTTTTTCTTTATTTTTGAGCATGTGTTGGAGATGACCTCCATTTAGATCTGTGCGTTTATTCTTGAGGCGCAACACGACATGCTTAAACACCGACAATTGTATGGCCCTGACCCCTTTCCTGATGACTTTGTTCAGGTCCTGATTGTATTGGGTCTCCATGCATAGCTATGTCTTTTAAGTAGCCACAGAGAAAGAAATAGGGGCCGTGCTCTAAGATCTGGGCTAAGGTGCTCACTCAAAACTAGAAGCAATTGCTCAGACAGTGCTGGGGCACCTTTAAGCTTACTTTATCTTACTGTAACCAAAACTTTACAATTAAAAACGGGTACAGAGTGTGCATGTCCTACTTGTGCTGTGCATACTGTCTCTAACTCTGCTGAACTGACTTTTTCACATTTTCGAGCAGCACTTCTCGGGGCGTCTTAAATTGCTTGGATGATTCTGAAAGGTTGCATCGAGGTTAGGGTTAGGGTTAGGGTTAGGGTTAGGGTTAGGGTTAGGGGTTATGTGTTAGGGTTAGGGTTTAGGGTTTGGGTTAGGGTTAGGATTAGGGTTAGAGTTAGGGGTTAGGGGTTAGGGTTAGGGGTTAGGGGTTAGGATTAGGGTTAGGGGTTATGTGTTAGGAGTTATGTGTTAGGGTTAGGGTTAGGGTTAGGGTTTAGGGTTTAGGGTTTGGGTTAGGGTTAGGGTTAGGGTTAGGGTTAGGGTTAAGGTTTAGGGTTAGGGTTAGGATTAGGGTTAGGGTTAGGGTTATGGGTTAGGGGTTAGGGGTTAAGGGTTAGGGAGTAGGGAGTAGGGTTAGGATTAGGGTTAAGGTAAGGGTAAAGGTGTAGGGTCATGGTTAGGGGTAAGGGGTTAGGGTTTAGGGTTAGGTTATGGTTAGAGTTAGGGGTAGGGTCAAATAGTTCTTTAAGTGGTTCACCATGTTATAAATGTTACTCGTGTCATGAAATCAACAAAGGTTAAAGAGTAGATTAGAAAATAATCCACCAGAAGAAGAAGAAAGCTAATTGAAACTAAATTACAGAGCATAAACCTTCTAAAAAGGAAGACATACTTGAGCCGTATCACTAGTAAGACATCTGGATACTTCATGGTATAGATAACATTAGAATTACGGTACCTGAACTAAATAAGCAGGTCACTAAATATCATGGACAATGCACTGCACCCGAAGGATGATACCGAGCGACTCTTTGTGAAAAGTACCGGAATCGTTACAAACACTGGTAAGCATAGACTACTGCTGGGCGATTCTTATAACACAAAAAACATGAGGCCGATTATGCCGTATGCTGCTACGATTCCATAATAAAGGGTCGCGGGTAATAAAAAGTAAAATGGAGGAAGAAATCAGCTACATAAACAATTTTTCAAACTGCCTAAATAAATGACATACAAAACCCCATAGGCATGGCGAGAAAAAGGACACTTGAATAGAAATACTGAATCGCTATTAATAGCCGCACAAAACAACGCGAACAGAACAACCTAGATGAAAGTACAAAATAGTGCGAGTCACCAGAGACACAGAGAAGACAAAGCACAGTCTTGTAACTGTCTAGCCAAGTGCTTGTCATTTTCTTACTTTGTTAATACACTTGTTAAACCAACACTCGACTTGACTTCCTTTATTTATTATTTACTGTTGGACAACTTCACAGCACTTAGGAAAACAATAAATGTAGACTCTGCGGACAAAGAGACGAAACGGTGAGCAGCACGATAATTAAATCCAGCAAACTAACCAAAAAGGAATAGAAAAAGACACATGAATGATTTTGGAAGGTAGTTCAATGTAGAACTATGCAAACGACCGAACATCGAGAAAAATAGTACAAGTATAAACGGGTAGACACAATAATAGGATTCGAATTAAAAGAGTTGAAGCATAACGGATGCAAATAACGTTGTAAAAAGTAAATATCATCCGAAGTGCATATCGGGACTTCAAGAGGTATTCGTACTTCCAATTAAAGGGATTGTAATATTTTAGTGCAACCTATTCGGTAAAGTATCTTCACCGGTTAGGGTATAGAACCCCAAACCAATAAAACAGAACGAAAATAAAATATCACATTACAGCCGCAAACTGCCGTAGTGGTACGGACGCAAGCGAAATCAGAAAGGGATGAACAAGACAGTTAACCTCGATAACCTCCTTGTCATGATGTTGGGCAAACAAGGTTAAATATAGCTGACGTGGGAAAAGGCGGTGGTTGTGATAGGTCCATGCTGAATCCACCCATGTCAAAACACGAGTTAATTAAACAACAACAGGCAATCCGCGGGTTTAACATGCTAATTTAGCAAGTTAAAAATAGGAAAGAATCAGATGAAATAGTAAATCAATATTACCCGAAGAACAGGATGATTTTCCTATAACACAGATATATTACTTAAACCGAAGGCTTATCGGATTTTCTTTTACACACATTACACAAGATTATTCTAGGAGCAGTGTCTAAAACTTACGAGAAGACGACTGGGGATTGTCTTTGAAAGAACATCTAACAATTTTATAAGATGTATCGTAGATACAAAATCGTAACCCTAACCCTAACCTTATACCGGGCAGTGCCTCAAACATACGAGAAGATAACTCGGGGATAGTCTTGGCACGGGCATTACACAATTTTATAAGATGTGTCGTATATATTAAACACCTGTAAACCAAATCAAGAAAGTCATGTAACGCAAATTTGTCCTATATGTGTAGTCAAAGAACATCTTAGTCGAATAATTGTCGATTACGTGGGACCATTTCGCTAAACCCCACTAAAGAAAAACGTACATACAGACCGTGACGTATCTTCAACTTGATTCCAGAGAAATATTTCACTGTAGAGGATACTGAAGGGTTAGGGTTAGAATTTAGGTTTAGGGTTAGGGTTATGGTTAGGGTTTACAATTAGGGTTTAGGGTAAGGGTAAGGGTTTAGAGTGAGGGTTAGGGTTAGGGTTAGGGTAAGGGTAAGGGTAAGGGTTAGGATCAGGGTTAGGGTTAGGGTTACGGTTAGGGTTAGAATTTAGGTTTAGGGTTAGGGTTATGGTAAGGGTTTACCGTTAGGGTTAGGGTTTAGGGTTAGGGTTAGGGTTAGGGTAAGGGTTTAGAGTGAGAGTTTAGGATTAGAGTTAGGGTTTAGAGTTAGGGTTAGAATTTAGGTTTAGGGTTAGGGTTATGGTTAGGGTTTAAGGTTAGGGTTAGGGTTAGGGTTAGGGTAAGGGTTAGGATCAGGGTTAGGGTTAGGGTAAGGGTTTAGAGTGAGGGTTTAGGATTAGAGTTAGGGTTTAGAGTTAGGGTTAGAATTTAGGTTTAGGGTTAGGGTTATGGTTAGGGTTTACGGTTAGGGTTAGGGTTTACGGTTAGGGTTAGGGTAAGGGTTAGGATCAGGGTTAGGGTTAGGGTAAGGGTTTAGAGTGAGGGTTTAGGATTAGAGTTAGGGTTTAGAGTTAGGGTTAGAATTAAGGTTTAGGGTTAGGGTTATGGTTAGGGTTTACGGTTAGGATTAGGGTTTAGGGTTAGGGTTAGGGTTAGGGTAAGGGTTAGGATCAGGGTTAGAGTTAGGGTAAGGGTTTAGAGTGAGGGTTTAGGATTAGAGTTGGGGTTTAGAGTTAGGGTTAGAATTTAGGTTTAGGGTTAGGGTTATGGTTAGAGTTTACGGTTAGGGTTAGGGTTAGGGTTAGGGTTAGGGTTAAGGTTAGGGTTAGGGTAAGGGTTAGGATCAGGGTTAGAGTTAGGGTAAGGGTTTAGAGTGAGGGTTTAGGATTAGAGTTAGGGTTTAGAGTTAGGGTTAGAATTTAGGTTTAGGGTTAGGGTTATGGTTAGGGTTTACGGTTAGAGTTTAGGGTTAGGGTTAGGGTTAGGGTTAGGGTCAGGGTTTAGGGTCAGGGTTTAAGGGTTTTAGGTTAGGGTTTAGGGTTAGGGTTAGGGTTATAAATGTATTTACCAAAATAGGTCTACGCAAAACGATCATCACAGACCATGAATCACACTTAATAACCTGACTATTAGTAGCTGGGAATAAAAACCAATCAGATTAGGTGCCTACCATCCTAAATTCCAATTTAGTTAAAGTATTGCGAGATCTTAGATGATCTCGATTTTAAATGAATACACCTAGCTATGAAGGAGAAATGCGAATTAGTTTACATGAGTTCGAAGAATTATTAAATGTGGCAGTGAATTATGTGGATATAGGATATATTACTCCTATAACACTACACCCCTATCAACTTTATCAGAGAAATGAGGAAGTTTTAAATATTGGTATAGAGTACATATCAGCTAGTACATTTTCAAATTCAGGAAACTGGAAATACTCTCAAACACATTTAGGTTTTCTTTGTATTTATCTGAATAGAAGAAGATGAAGCGTCGGGTTAGAACAGATACTACACTTTGCTCGGTATTTATCTACCTCCCACAGCGGTAAGATGTGACACAAGGTCGTGAAAGTGGGATTTGAAAAGCCAGCGCCCGAAAAAAAAAATGCCTGTCAAAAAATGCCTGTGCAGCACTGTGGCCATTTCTCGGTAGGAGCGCCTCAGGCGATTAGCAATAAACTAACCCCTTCTCAAAGGGTGAGAAGGTAAAGCTTGGGAGGGTTGACCCCTAGAACTGCACAAGACAGTACCAAGACAGAATCAAGACATGAAGGCCAAGACGGTACCGGTCTACAGAGAGCAGCATCAATCGGAACAGATACTACACTCTGATCTTAGAGAAAAGCCACATTTAGATCTTCTTAATTTGCATATTTATTTTATAAAGAGGTCCTAATAAATTAATATTCTGTAATTAATTAATGAATTAATCAGTTGTAATTTTGCATTGTCATATTTAATTATATATACGCAACTTTTTCGACGATAATAACACTTATGAGCTCGTTGCGATGTCGCGAACAGATATTGAGAACAGATACTACCCTTTTATCTTAACCAAAAGGCCAAGTAACCATCAAAATAATCGTTTTTTTCTGACTAAACATTTGCAAATTAATGAAAAAAAAATTAAATTTATTATTGCATTATCTTTGAATGATGGAGAGTAGTGTAGTATCAGTTCAGTTCTGTAGTACCGTTCTCCCAGGAATCACCACCTCCTTTTTAAAGGGGGTGGGGTAATCTTCCCAAATATTATATCCCTTCTTAGGAGAGGAAGTAATCTAATATCTGTTCTGGTGTCACGAGACTATCTTCCCAGGGACAAGCTTCTTCTTTTTTGGGGGTGGGGGTGGGGGGGGGGTCGGTGTATAATCTGTTCTGTTGTCAAGATATCATCTTCCCAGGCATGAACTCCTTCTTTTTGGGGAGGGGAACGTTTGGGGGTCAGTGTAGAATATTCAGCATAATAGCATCCTCACAGCTTAGCAAAAATATGCGACCGGAGAGTGTGTATATATATATATATATATATATATATATATATATATATATATTAAAGAATAAGGTAAAAAGAATTACCTTTTTAAGCATATAAAGATGCGATATCATTTTTAAAGAAAATAAATCGAAACCGATTTTTTTTTCTTCTTTTTTTTTTTATAAACCTTCATTTTTTTATTGGTTTATAATGATACAAATAATTTCGCCAGTTGAAAACCTGGCCTCATCAGTGTGTCTATATCCCGATGTTAATGGATTTGGAGGTTTCCCGACTACTGTTGTGGTAAACGGGCTTAGCGGAAGTTGTTGTTTATCCGTTTTCAAATATGAAGGCGCGTATGCTCGCGAGACAGATATAAAGTTTAAAGTTCATTTTTTTTTTAAGCATCTATTTGACATTTATTATTATAATTATTATTATTATTATTATAAACCAATAAAAAATGAAGGTTTATACAAAAAAAAAATAAGAAAAAAAAATCGGTTTCGATTTATTTTCTTTAAAAATGATATCGCATCTTTATATGCTTAAAAAGGTAATTCTTTTTACCTTATTCTTTAATAAATGTCAAATAGATGCTTAAAAAAAATATGAACTTTAAACTTTATATATATATATATATATATATATATATATATATATATATATATAAAGTTTAAAGTTATATATATATAATATAATTAACTTGTTACAAATATCCAGGGGGTATCCGAAGGAAGTTGAAACCGGGTTTATGAGAGTGCCCAATGAAAATTCAGAGCAAACTATATATTTTTTGGTTTTATTCCATTAGTTGCGACAAAAAAAGTTTTGTTTCATTGGTGCAAATAGCGACCAACTCATCGGGCTGGCGATGGAATTCAAATGGCATAAGTTTTAACTTCACTTTAACGGGAGATTGAAAATTGAAAATACATTGGAGGGGGAGGGGGACAGAGTTGGGGCTTTGTCTATAACGGTGACATGGGACATGAGAGGAGAGGGGAGAGGACCCCAACAAGTCGTGTTTCAAATTATTGCGTAGGAGGTTTTTCACGTGTTTGTGCTGTGATGATCTCAATTTCGGCCGGGGTGGGATATATATATATATATATATATATATATATATATATATATATATATATATATATTTAGGCAAACATTATTAAATAAAACAGAAATTTTGCTTGATAAGACTTAAAAAAATGTTTTTTCAATTTTTCGAATGGCCTATTTAATGTTTCGGTCAAATTAATGTATTTAAGTTCCGTGAGTTTCTTGTTCCATTTTATTTCTTTTTCGCGAGTACTTTCGATTTGATTCGTCAAATCATCTTCAGGCGGTGGTAGTCTTGATGGGGTTCGAACCGTGCGACTAACATAAGAGTAATCTTCACATTAAAAAATGTTTATTATATATATATATATATATATATATATATATATATATATATATATGCATAATATGTTTTAATGTAGAGATAATAGTAGTCTCCACAGTGACAAATATTATATATATATATATATATATATATATATATATATATATATATTAGTACTTCATGTATCCACATAAAATATTATAAGGAGATATAATTTTTTATGTGTCAGTTTACAGTATTTACTTCAACAGTGCTCGATACGTAAGTAGAGCTAGGTAGTAAGCAATGAAAATATATATGGCAATATATATTTTCATTGCTTACTATATATATATATATATATATATATATATATATATATATATATATATATATAAAGGAAGAGGTAAAATGCCTTTAAAAAACCATGTGTTAGATGCAGATATTTTTTTTATTAAAATCAAAATTAAAAATAAAAACAATATTTTTTTTCTTTCCTTTTTATGTAATAATTTCGCTTGATATAACAAGCCACATCAGAGCTTTAGACAAATAAAAGGTATTAACCTTTTTTTTTTTCGTAATAATCCTTCCTGGTCTTGTAGAAGTCACGTCCGATGTTGTGTGGACTTAACGTTGTAAACGTATCTTTTAATTTGAACTTAAATCGCGCATGGTCGTTGGTAGGTATAAATTTGGGAAAGTTCATTTTTAAAACATTTTTTAAGCATCATTTTGCCTCTTTCTTTAAGTTTAAAATTTTAAAGATGCTTAAAAAAAGTGAACTTTCCCAAATGTATATATATATATATATATATATATATATATATATATATATATATATATATATATATATATATATATATATAAGTATTTTAAGTAAATATTAATTATTATTGCTTACAGACATCGATGTTTCATGCTTACGCAATCTCCACAGTGAAAAATATTATATATATATATATATATATATATATATATATATATATATATATATAGAAAGAAAGAGGTAAAATGCCTTTAAAAAACATGTGTTAGATGCAGATATTTTTTTATTAAAATCAAAATCAAATAAAAAACAATATTTTTTTTCTTTCTTTTTTATCTAATATTTCGCTTGATATAACAAGCCTCGACAAAGCTTTAGACAAATAAAAGGTATTAACCTTATTTTTTTTTTTCGTAATAATCCTTCCTGGTCTTGTAGAAGTCACGTCCGATGTTGTAAACGTATCTTTTAATTTGAACTTAAATCGCGCATGGTCGTTGGTATTAATTCATGTGTTTTTTTAAAGCATCTTTACTAAATATTTTTTTAATGTGGCGATAACTAGTATGTTGGTCGCACGGTTCGAACCGCAGATACGAGTCACCTTTTAACTCAAGTCTGAACCCGTCTCTAAATGCAGCCAACCGAGAAACTGTGCAGAAAGAGAAGAATTAAAATCTATTTATGTCTTTACAAGCGAACATATAGGAAGCTGCCACACAGTGTTCCACACCGCCAATAACGGAACTCGCATTTACGCATTAAACCGGCAGCTTATTTTTATTATCTTAAATCCCCAGAAGTAAGGGGATATTTAATAATATACCATACCAATCATGGTCCACTGGTGTTTATCAATAGGATGCAAAATAAAAAGGACGGTTGCAAACACGGGGTCTCGCATTGCAGGATGCTAATCTAAAGATAGAAAGTATTAACTGAATTGAGAACAAGTGCGCGGACGCCTTATCTAGAATTTAAACATTTGGACGAAGGAAACTTATTAATTACACGTGGATAGTAGAGCGGGAGTTCATGACACGTGCGTTGAAAATTCAAGAAATCGCGCAGAAATGCTTTACAGAAACGAGAACGTTTATAATTGTCAATTTCTCCCTTATCTTTTTTTAATTTTTTTTTTAACTTAGTCTACCCTTAACAAGGCAAGTTGCCACTGTAAACGTAAGGGGCTACGAAAAATTAGTGTGAAAGTTGTGGGGCTCAATCTAAATTGGGAGCGGTGCAGCTTGATGCTTGTTCACATTAGTTTCAATTTCTGTATTTAAATGGATTATCTATCACTTGCAATTTAAAAAGGTTATGGAGTTTTTTTAAAAAGTTTTTTTTAAAAACACAGTTCACCTCAAACAAGGCAAGCCGCCACTATAGACGTAAAGGGCTACTGAGAATACGGGTGTAGGTTTCGGGTGACATCCTATGTTGGGAGCTGTGCAGCGAGATGTTACATTAATTTTACACTTCTGCATGTCGGTACAGTTGGGAAAACAGGGAGCAGGGAGGGAGTTCAAAAAGCCGGTAGCTCGAGGAAAAAAGCTATTGGAGTTAAGGCTATCCGACCCCTGGGAACCTTTACGGTGAATGGATGGGATTTAGCTGATTGTCGGGTTGATCGAGTGTATTTACGTCGAGGGGGCACCAGAGCAGCAAGTTCATCGGAGCACATTCCATGGAAGCACTTGTTTATCTTTCTCGTACTCTCGTATTGTGTGGTTTCATATTACGCCGCTCAGATTTTAATGATTATCTTCATAAACGTGCGATCTATCCTGTCCTTATCAGTCACCAACCAGGGGTGGTACGCAGTTTCGATGGCTATGGCGATCTCCCACTGTCAGCGTTACCGCTATCTTTGGCCAACGGACAGGATATTATTTCTTTTTATCTTGTCTTTTCCGTTGATGAATAATTTGTTTAGATAGCGTTCATGGCGATCGGTTCGTTCGTATGTATCACGAGAGCGTTAACGATATTCCATAATATTTTATTTATTTGACCGAAATGTCTTTGACCAGATCCAACTGGATGCCTGTTAAGAAACAGACTGCATCTGATTGATGGCTGCATTTAATGTCCGGACAGTCAAGCCTATTCTGGATAGGAATGAAAGCGGTTGACCGTCCAATGTAACCACGACATCCGACCTCGGTCGGTAGCATATAGCAGATTCAATTCTTCTCCATGCATTCGGCTCAAAGATTTATTTCAAAGCACATTTTGATTGGCAGCCTTGTTACAATGAGTAAATAACTCATTCCGACCTTTTTTCGACGTTCCCTGAGGTTCATGTTTCACCTACGCAAACTGTACATAACCTATGGCACTTACTATATGCATGCGAATGTTGGTGAGATTCATTAGTGTTCACCAAATATTACATATTGTCTTCTTTAATATTATTTTATTAACGTCATACTAACCCCCCCCCCCCCAAAAAAAAATCACGTGTGTTATTTTTTACCCCATATATATTTCATCACTTTACTACTTGTCAAGGTATCATTAATTTTTTATTTGTTTATTTATTTTTATTTGTTTATTTTGTCCTTGCACCGCCCCCTAAAATATCGTACCTATCTTGAAGGACCCCACATAATCCATGCCTCTGAATCACATCCAGCTTTCCCCCTTTTTATCCCCACTTAGAAACTGTCTTGCTTGTTTTCGGGTCTTGTAAACACCCCGAGAAAGCAGTGAAACAGATTTGGGAAAGGTCCTACTAACCACAATGATTTTATTCTTCAGCAATCTCTGATGTTTTTGAGCCCTCCCAACCGATGAATTTGTGCATATATTTTTTGTGAATTAAAAATAACATCAAACCAATGTTAATTAAATTGTACTCATAGAGTGAGTGTGGTATTTTGGTGACTAAAACTAGTTTAGAGAATAGTCCTAGAGGGCGACAGTCGACACACGTCTAAAAAGTTTGGCCTTTTGCAACATCTTATTTTATAAAGAAAATTTTTTATATTGTTAACTTTTTTGTAAAAATTTAAATATAAATAATATCCCGAGTTCGACAGAAAGATTCCCGAGTTCGACAAAGTACACCTAAAGAAGGTCAGAGGTTACATCGGCTGAAACGTTGTGATAAAAACACCCAAGATGAGAACGGTAGTCCGAATATACCAAATTCTATAAATAAAATCGTCTCACTGCAATACACCGCAAAGACACTAACGTCGTTATCTTCTGTGACCGTGGTATACATGCGACTTGGAACAACTTCTGAATGTAATATTCCCTAGAAACTTCCCTGTTCAGTTTAACAGGTATCGCAGTGGATACTCTGGCCATGGATGACTCTTACTCGAGTGTTTTCTTTTAGAACAAAACTCTCGGTTACATTGGCTTCAAAGGGCAAGAAACAAAAATCATGTCGTCCGTTTAAAACTGTATTTCTAATTTATCCATCTTCTCCTAAATAACAGTAAACAACCAGACAAACAGTACAAACAGAAAAAAAAACATATAAACATAAAAACAGATAAATGTAAGATCATGAAGGATGACAAAAATGAATCGTGGACGAGTCCATTGTGGGTGGAACGTCGACAAAGAAAGAAAACGACTTGATAACTGTTACAAAGGAGAAGGTTCCGCAGTGCAAGCGAGACTTGAAAGGCGGCGGTTTCAGAAACGCGAAGAGCCGGAGCGCTTGGTGATCGGAGTATCGAAGTACCGGAAGAATGGGAGTTTACCGATGTTTATGGCACCGATGAAGCTTTATTGGCTATGGTACCCAAGCCCGTCTTGCTGTTAGGCTTTCGTGTCCGCTGACTAAAAATGGGACTGATAAATTGGTTGGTACTGTAAAAGAATCCCCTGACTTGTATTTCATCAAACAGGCAATTGGAAGTGCTTGTGGAACAATTACTTCAATTCACGCTCGGATAGACAATACAGAGCAAATTGCTTTCTAGCGGAAACTAAGTCTGTGACCTCAGCAAGAAAAAGACTTTCATGAAACAAAAGTATGTCAAAATATGTTTATTTATATGTGTGTCCGTAGCCGGCGTAAATCATCCGGTGATGGGAAATAAAGAAAGTTTTTCCACATACGTTCTGTTCTTTGTCATTATTGTTGGATCTTACCGGGTAATGCAACACATCCAGAATTATTCTCCAAAATAAAATTCCATTCACATATATCGAAGAATATATATTGGTAACGAAATTCCAACCCCAAAATTGTTCACCCAAAGAAAAACTTCGCAGACAAAATATTTCAATCAAACGGATTTATATATTGTTGAATCTTACCGGGTACCCCGAAAGAACGGATAGTGCTACATAAACAGATAAAATATAACCTTGTAAAATTTTGCATCTGTGTCTTTGAACAATCTGGCACTTAACTTATATTATTGGTTTCCTTTGTTTCTTAGTACATTGAGCCTCTATTAACTTTGCAAATCAGCAGTTTATCTTATATATATATATATATATATATATATATATATATATGTATGTATGTATGTATGTATATATATATATATATATATATATATATATATAACATTTTCTCAAATGAAACAACACTAAAATCGAAAGACATTTCTTCAAATGGATTTACATATCTGATGAGAGCGGACCACTGCTTGAAACGCGTTATATAAAATGATAAAACAACTAAATAAGAAATAAACGTTGGTAGCCTTACTCCTTTACATATATACTTTCCTCTCGTTTGAACTGCACTAATACTGCACTACTCCCCCCCTCTCTCTCTCTCTATATATATATATACATATATATATATCTATCTATATATATATATATATATATATATATATATATATATATATATATATATATATATATATATATATATATATCTATATATATATATATATGCTTATCTCACCATTGTTTCTAGTCGTTTTGAACTACTTGTCATTGGAATCAAGCAGTGCCGACTCAGGAGAGGTGTTGTTGGTAATTGCGCAACCCTTGCAAGTACAATTACACGCGCGGGCAGCTCCTGGTGGGGAACTCATACGTCAAAATCGACGGGAGAATCCATCATATATATATATATATATATATATATATATATATATATATATGTATTCATTTATTTTAATTAATTAATTTTTTAGGAATTAATTTTTGCGTGCAAAATTAATTTATAAAAAAATAATCAATCAAAATAAATATATATTAAAAGTTGATGGCACGTCCGATTAAGGGCGAATGATTACAATCTTCTCCA
>OY744543.1:73499939-73552439 GCA_963556195.1 Sepiola atlantica | reverse complement strand
TTCTTCTCAGTAGTCCTTTACGTCTACAGTGGCGGCCTGCCTTGTTTGGGGTGAACTACGTTAAAAAAAATCTTTCTTTATTCTAGTTACCTCATAATAAAAAGTTACCGAAGAGTTATCCAACGTTGACAAATTGACTAATGTTTTCAAACCCAAGTCAACTACCAAAGTCGAGATTACAACTACAACGTTTCGAGTCGACACGCCTTCGTCCGAAGCTGTCCATCTTCTTATCTTATAGCACCAACTAAAGTTAAATCGATTAGGCGTCGGTAGATTCCGCATGTTTACGTAGACGACCGGAAAATCCCGAAGCGCTTATACTTTTTAATGCAAAAAAAAAAACATTTCACCACTTGTTAAGTAATGTCTATCTTAAGAAAACAATCCTTTTCACGCAAAAAACATTCTATAACCCTAACCCCAAACACCTTTTTAACATTTTTTCACTGATATTGTTCTATAAAAAAAATTCTGTGTAAAAAAAACATTTTATCATTTTTTTTTGTTCTATTTTGCTTCACAAAAAAATACTTTTTTCTTCATTAAAAAATAAACATTTGTTCAGTGATATTGTTCTATAAAAAAAAATTCTGTGTAAAAAAAAACAACATTTAATCATTTTTTTCTTCTATTTTGCTTCACAAAAAAAACAACTTTTTTCTTCATTAAAAAATAAATATTTCTTTCGTACAATTTGATTAATTATATTATTTGATTAAAACCAATCTTGTTTTGGGACTAATTATATTCTTGCTTTAAATGTTAGTTACTTTTTGGATGCAAGCAACCGACTTTAAATTCAGCTTTTTTCCGGCTGTCTACGTTTACATCCGGAAACTACCGACACTACGTCGAATTTAGTTTGGTTCCTAATCTGGACCAGTACCTATATTTATATTTAATATTAAATAACGAATTTAAATAATAAAAAACTTTCTTGAAATTTGTTAGACCGGGATTAATTATGTGTATGATTTGTATTATTCAGAAAACTATTCTTGTCTTGGATGTTACTATCACAACGTTTCAGCCGATGTGACCTCCGCTTTTCTTCATCTGCGTTTTGTCGAATTCGTGACACATCAGCTAAAGGGCTAATATTAATCAGTTCAAAGTAACAGTCTTCTGGTCGTTGAAGTTTCAATCCCTCAGTAACGGCGATACTAAGGATATAATCAACATTACTTAGGACTTCTTTTTTATGGAAATCGCTCCAGACAAGGCATGAAGCCACTTAATGTCAGGAGCTAAACACACACACACACACACACACATATATATACTACTTCAAGATAAAAAACTAGCAAACGATAAGTGTTAAATAATTGACTCAGAAAACAGTAATTTTTCCTCCTTTGTCAGAAACATCGCTCATAGAATGTGAGGACTAAAGGACAAAACAAGGGGAGAAAGTGTTACAAGCCTGTCGATAGTAAACCTCAGGTCCACTTTCTACTCTCCTAAATTGAGATCCGAAATCTACCCGATTATTATGGATGAGAGAATAAGAACAATCTCGCCGTGGATTAAATTCAGTTCAAAATTTCATACAGATTCACTAGTTTGAAATATGGATCTCCCAGTTCAACAAGACGCGCCTGAAGAAGGTCGGAGGTTACATCTCGGCTGAAACGTTGTGAGAATAACATATAGGATGAGAAGAGTAGTCTGAAGAAGGTCGGAGGTTACATCGGCTGATACTTTGTGAGAATAACATCTAAGTTGAGAAGAGTAGTCTGAAGAAGGTCGGAGGTTACATCGGCTGATACTTTGTGAGAATAACATCTAAGTTGAGAAGAGTAGTCTGAAGAAGGTCGGAGGTTACATCGGCTGAAACGTTGTGAGAATAACATATAGGATGAGAAGAGTAGTCTGAAGAAGGTCGGAGGTTACATCGGCTGATACTTTGTGAGAATAACATCTAAGATGAGAAGAGTAGTCTGAAGAAGGTCGGAGGTTACATCGGCTGAAACTTTGTGAGAATAACATATAAGATAAAAATAGTAGTCTGAAGAAGGTCGGAGGTTACATCGGCTGAAACGTTGTGAGAATAACATATAAGATGAGAAGAGTAGTCTGAAGAAGGTCGGAGGTTACATCGGCTGAAACGTTGTGAGAATAACATATAAGATGAGAAGAGTAGTCTGAAGAAGGTCGGAGGTTACATCGGCTGAAACGTTGTGAGAATAACATCCAAGTTTAGAAAAGTAGTTCGAATAATCTAATACATTTTTTTAGAAAAGAATAAAAAATCTATTTTTGGTAATCAAATTATATGAAATTTAATTTACATATTTTTTCCATTGATTTTTCTGTCTCATAAATGTATTTTTCTAATATCGATTTGATATATTGATATAAACCGTTACATAAAAACTTTAATTAAATTACGTATATTACAGCAATTTCATATTATTCTTTTGTACCATTTATTAATAAAAGTTAATACATTAGAAAATCATCTCAATGATTGGATATTCCATTGATATAAAATTATAAATTTAAATTATATTTACGAATTGAATAAATAACTTAAAACTTTTTTCGTTTTTTTTATATTCTCAACTAGTGATATATATATATATATATATATATACAGGGTGGGCAAAAATAAGGGTCCTATTTTTAAAAATTCATAACTTTTTTATTTATTGATTTTTTTTTTTTTTTTTTTAGAATAAGTAAAGGACCCCTTCCGAAGCAAGCATGAGCCGTATTAGCCCTAAGGAACGTACCCTCATTTAGAAAACATTATTTTTGCTTAAAAAACTCAAAACAGTGTAAAAAACAATACTTTAGTTTTTGTAAGTTTTAAGAAGTGTTTTTCGGCTAAAATTTCTTTTGTTTATTTCAAAAAATCTCGGAAGGGTCAGTCTACACACACATAAAGTTTGGTGAGTTTAACTTTTATTTTGTGGAAATTATTCAAATTCAAGTTATTCAAATTTAAAGATAGGACCCTTATTTTGGCCCACCCTGTATATATATATATATATATATATATATATATATATATATATATATATATATATATATATATATATATATATATATATTCTTTGATTATTATTATTATTTATTTATGTATATAAAAGTAAAATTTGAAGCTGAATTATTTCGACACTTAATTATTGGGGAAATGGTAGTTTGATCTGTACCATTGGAGAGCCATGCATATAACTGTCCTGTTTTTAAATCTCCGAAACAGTTACATGGTAAACAGCTGATGATCCCCGTGTTACGTTAAGTTCTCCTGTTTTTGTGTCATTGTTAGATACTTAATCCCCCTTTTTATTTTATTTACTTACTATTATATTTTTTTTATTTATTTATGAATTTTCCAACGAATGTTAAGTCTGCACTATTTTGGATTTAGTTAGTTTCTCTGGGAATTTAAACTGCATTTTCCTTTTTTTGTCTTTTTGTTTAAAATACTCTAAGCTTCTATATATATATATATTAGTAGTAAGTTTTTGAAAGGCTGTGGGCAATGCAATTCCGGGTAAGATGCAAGTTGAAAGGGAAGGAACAAAAACAATAAAAATAAATCGAATACGATATAAGACTTACTATTTATTTTTCCTTTTTTTTCCTTTTTTTTTTTTTTTTTTTTTTCTTACATAACAGCAAGAGTGTTTTAGCTGTCCGGGTGATTAAAAATCACTATTTGATATTTCGGGAAAAGACATCCCTTTTTCAAAAATAATTAGACCAGAAGAAGAATAATATTTTATTCTTCTCCGACTGTGTAGAGAATAATACAAAACAAAATGGCTGCCAGATATAGACCGCAGCAAAAAAAAAAAAAAAAAAAAAAAAAAAAACAGTTTCACAGGGTATATAAATTAAGTTAAGTTTTATTTTAATATTATGTTAAATATATGATTGGTGTTTAGAATATTAGTGTAATGTTGGTTAGGTGTATGGTGTTCGATAAACTGTTATTTTTGATAATATATATTGTATCATTTTTTTTATTTTTTATTTTTTTTTATATTTGAATATTTACTTTGTTTTATCTTCGTATTTTTATTTTGTTTATCTTTCTATCGTAATTTAAGAATTTTAATATAAATTAAAGTAATTAGTCTCATATTTTAAATATTCTAGATCTATCTACTTATCGATTTCGATTATCATCTATTAAAGAAGTGTTATTAATTACTAATTGTGAGTTTCGTCAAATTAGATTAACGAATTAACTTATTAACTTGAGATATTTATTATAAGATAAAGGGGAGTAACTCTGGATTTTTTAAAATATTTTTTTTATAATTAATTTTTTAATTTTTTTTTAATTTTTTAATTTTTAAAAATTTTTTTTTTTTTTTTGGTGGAGATCTGTATAACAATATTAGTATATATATACAACATATATACACAAATGCATATATACATATATATATACATATCTATGTATTATTGTTTGTTTAATTGTTTATCTATATATATTCATCAATTTCTTTACATATTTGTTTGTTTGTTTTTGTTGTTTTTTTTTTTTTTGTTTTGTTTTTTTTATTTATTTATTTATTTATTTTTTTTATTATTATTATTTACTTGTTTAATTTATTTTATGAATTATTTATTTAATATTTGCATGTTATTTGTATACATTCTATATGTGTTTGGATTTATTAATTAATAATGCTAGGTTATGGAGTGACTTATTTTGGTGGGTTAGACGAGTATGCTGAATATGGTTTTTGGTTTGTGGTTGAAAGTGTGTAAGGATGGAAGTTCATATGGGGAGGGGCCTGTTTGATTGTTTGGGTGTATGGTGAGTTTATTATGGGAGGTGAGTAATGATTGAAGTGGTGGAAACGGACTCTGTTAAGTGTTAGATATGGGGGTTGGTTGGTGGATGGGGGGTAGATATTATAGAATGAAAGGTGAGTAGAGCTCGTGACGTTGATTGAGTGAGGGGTTTAATCTGGAGATGAGGATTGATTCTGTGATTCTAAGGTCACCGATGTTTCTGACAGACGCTAAGATGGAGACGTGAACATCGCGCTGAGTGTTTGAGCAAATCTCTATGTGTTTGTGGAAAGAGGATATACGGGTATTCAAGTGCTCCTTTATGCGCAAGTGTAGCAGTCTTGTAGTGTTGCCGATGTAAAATTTTTTGCATTTATTACACTGTAGTTTGTAAACACAGTTAGTGCGAAGGCACAGACCTGTGTTGGAGATAGGGCAATTGGCCAGGGAGCAGGGTTCGGGTATGTGGTTAGTGTGTTTATTAGATAGATGTTGGCGTAAGGAGGTGCCAGTATGTGTTAGTTGTATGTTAAGGTTTTCCTTATGTATTGCCTTGCGGATGGAGGTGGTGATCTTATCGCTGAAGAAAGGGAGTTTTAAGAAGCATGTGTTAGCGAGGGTGCGGTGTCTACGTGTTTTGGGCTTATTTAGGTGGGCTATGGTGGGGGCGGGGTAGCCATTATTTTGGAGGGTTTGGTGGAAGTTTTTAGTGTGTGATATTTTGTCAGCAGCAGAAGAGCATTGCCCACAGCCTTTCAAAAACTTACTACTACTATACCCAGCAATGCTTCAAGCAAACTACCATTCTCTACTATATATATATATATATATATATATATATATATATATATATATATATATTATTTTATGTATGCACATGTTATTAGGAGATATAATCTTTTATGTATAGATTTTCAGAATTTACTTCAACAGTGCTTAATACGTGAGTAGAGCGAGGTAGTAAGTTATGAAAATATATTTATGGCAATTAAGCTATACAGAGGCTTCCGCGTTTCATCCCCGTAGGGAATCGTTCGGCTAAAATGCACGGAGTTGTTGTTTATATATATACGTGGTGTTTAGTCTAGCGAGTTAATCAATCATATTATTTGTTATTCTCTCCAACTGGTTAATGTTTCCATTAGCCAATCGTTGGGCTTCTCACAAACAAAGGTTTGGTTGATTTTACTTTCTATTCTATTGTTCTGTTTTCTATAGGGTGGCCCACCTCTGTTTCTTTTGTTGTGTCGAAATAATCGGTGGCCTTATATATATATATATATATATATATATATATATATATATATATATATATATATATATGTCTGTGTTCCTGCTAATAAGTAATTAAAACATAAGTACTTTTTTTACAAGCGACAGGGTTAAATTGTATTGTAGAAATAAAAATATCTTGTATACGGGGCGCGTTACTTATTTAATAAGAGATGTATACACACAGAAAAGTGATTCGTATAAACAAATGACAAAGTATTTTTGCTGAAAACTGTTCTTGCGGATAAGAATAAATATATTTTTTGTAATGTCGTTTATGCTAAAATTAGGCGGACCTTATTCATATTGGGCATTACTCATCATTGGCTTTCATAATCTCTGCAACTTAGGTCAGTCGGTATTGTTAAAGAATGGACATGTTAAGTTGATGGTTTCGATTCTCAGTCTGGGCATCAGATTTGTTTATTGTTTATTTATGTATTATTTATCTAAATTAAGTCGTCAAGATGGGACCCCAATGACCAAAGATATGGAAATTAGAAAGTCACCCCCGCAATGTTTTACGTTTACAAAAATTCCGACGGACCGACAGATGGACAGACAGACGGACAGATAGACAGACAGACAGACAGAGAATGTCTTCGTTATATTATAAGCTAAATTTGTTTTTGTGTATACTTACTTTCAAGTACTCACCTGCTAAAACAACGTTATATGAACATCTTTTTGTAAATTGTAGACTACTGATTGACTACTGATTGAGTACTGGGAAGGTGCCACTCCGAGCACTCTTTCCGGCCTTGACAGAGTACAACATCGACTTTGTAATCTAGTGAGGATGATCTTTATTCGTCCCTACAGTCTCTTTCTCACAGAAGAGATGTCGCTAGTCTTTCTCTACTCTATCTTAATTTCCATGGAAGGTGCTCGACTCGAATTCGAACTCCGTTCCCTTCTACGGGTCCATCACACCGAGAGAGGAAGTCCCGTGCCTGCGTACTAGTCAGGTAGAAAAAAAAGAAATAAAGAAAAAAAAGCGTCACATTTCTTTATAGTTTATTAATGTATTATTTACTGTAAAATAAGTCGTCAAGATGTGCCCCAATGACCAAAGATATGGAAATTAGACAGTTCCTCCCACCGCAATGCATTTCTTACATTAAAAAATTCCGACAGACAGACAGACAGACAGACAGGCAGACAAACAGACAGACAGACAGACATACAGAGAATGTGCTCCAATGACCAAAGATATGGAAATTAGACAGTTCCTTCCACCGCTATGTATTTCTTACACTAAAAAAATTCCGACGGACGGACAGACAGACAGACAGACAGACATACAGACAGAGAATGTGCTTCAATGACCAAAGATATGGAAATTAGACAATGTATTTTTTACATTTAAAAATTCCGACGGACAGACATACCGACAGATAGACAGACAGACAGAGAATGTGCTTCAATGACCAAAGATATGGAAATTAGACAGTTCCTTCCACCGCTATGTATTTCTTACACTAAAAATATTCCGACGGACGGACGGACGGACAGACAGATAAACAGACAGACAGACAGAGACTGTGCTTCAATGACCAAAGATATGGAAATTAGACAATGTATTTTTTACATTAAAAAATTCCGACGGACAGACAGACAGACAGACAGACAGACAGACAGACAGACAGACAGACAGACAGACAGACAGAGAATGTCTTCGTTATATTAAATGTATTTACTCAAACTATGAAAACATTTAGGAATTATGTACTTTCATGAGGAACCTCTCACTGCTACACTCCATACATACTTGTCCAAAACATTGGAATCTGACAATCTTGTTCAAATCGACTGTTAGACATTCATGATTGAAACATGGCATGCATAGAATAACGTTTATTTGTCCTAACTATAGTAGGATTTTAGAAAATATTTTTAACTTCATAAACGATTCAATTGGTGGGCATACTATAACAATAAGGGTTCAATCAGCAAAAAAAAAATCGTTTTTGCATAACTAAGTTAATTAGCTCAGTCGGTATGGTTAAAAAATGGAAGCGTCAGTTGGCAGTTTCGATTCCTAGTCTCGGCGTCAAATATCTTTATTAATGTAGTATTTAATTTAAAACAAGTAGTCAAGATGTGCCTCAATGACCAAAGTTATGGAAATCAGACAGTTCCCTCTCGCCCGCAATGCATTTCTACGTTTACAAAAATTCAGACAGACAGACAGACAGACAGACAGAAAGACAGACAGAGAATGTCTTCGTTATAAGTATTAAAAAAATTAAAATATGTTAAAGCAAGTGTCAGAATAATTGCAGTAGTACACACACTCTTTCTACTTACGCTGTGTATAATAAACCAGAAAAAAACTAGGCGTTGCGAGATAATAAAAAAACACACCTATATATTTATTTTCTTAAACCTGAACTTATATATAACTATTTCTATTTTAATTTTTTATTTTCTATTATTAATGATTTTAAAGTGTTGAATAATGGGAGCCACGTTTTTAGCGGGTCTTGGGGCGTCAGAAGTCACCTCCAGCAGAAGTGGAGGGGGTCGGTGGCTTTCAGTGGCAACCTTCTAACTCGCTCTCACCGGCGAGTCTCCAACTAGATAAGACGTGTTTTTGCGCTAGCTGCCTAGACGAGGACAGCGACCGCGGAGAGACAGATGTAGTAAACACTATCGATCCCATCATATTTCCCCATCTTTCACACACAGGAATTCAGGTTTATTTGCTGTTGTTTTTTATTAAACAGTTGTTTGTAACTAACCAACGAATGTCGACGTGGTGTGTACACAACTTTAATTCCAACGAGATTTTTTGTTCTGGAGACGATCGGGAACAAAGGAGCTCAGTCACAGGAGGAGCGGTAAACTCGAGGTTAGGGGTTAATTGGGCTGTTATGATTTGTGATTGTATTGATAACAGCTCTTGTATTTTATTTACTCGTGACTTATGAGTCATTTAGATCCCCCCTTGGAGAGGAGATGGTGTAACACACGTTATAAAAAATGAAATACGTTTAAATCAAATATGTTAAACAATAAAATATGATATGGATATCCGGCAAAAGCGAAGACCCCACGTTACTATTACAAGTAATAAGTAATAGAGAGACCCAGACTGGTCATGTAAGACTTAGTGACGAAAAAACTTTCCCTAAGTTGCCCAAATAGAGAGTAAGAGAACGGCATTCATTGTCATAGTAAGGAAACAAGGCTAGGCAATGAGTGTTTAGAGGCGTCCCAGCGCTGTTACCTCTGCGCCTGACTAATAAACAAAGAAGGAGTGCAAAGGCCGGCGATAGACAGAACCTATCTACTCCTTAAGTAATACAAAATTAACTCACCCCATTCTATTTCTCGTAAAGTTTTCCTCAAGAAAGTTCCCGTTTGATCGTGTAACACACGTTATAAAAAATAAAATACGTTAAAATCAAATATGTTAAACAATAAAATATGCTATGGATATCCGGCAAAAGCGAATACCCCTTCGTATCTATTGAAAATACAAATACAAAATTAACCCCGACCGTTCTATTTCTCGTAAATATTCCCCAAGAAAAAGTTCCCGTTTGATCTCAGCATAGGGATTTGTTTGTGACTTCATCCCAGAAATACGTTAAAATCAAATATGTTAAACAATAAAATATGCTATAGATATCCGGCAAAAGCGAATACCCCTTCGTTACTATTGAAAATACAACTACAAAATTAACCCCAACCATTCTGATTCTCGTAAATATTCCCCAAGAAAGTTCCCGTTTGATCTCAGTATAAGGATTTGTTTTGGACTTCATCCCAGAAATACATTAACATCAAATATGTTAAACAATAAAATATGCTATGGATATCCGGCAAAAGCGAATACCCCTTCGTATCTATTGAAAATACAAATACAAAATTAACCCCGACCGTTCTATTTCTCGTAAATATTCCCCAAGAAAGTTCCCGTTTGATCTCAGCATAGGGATTTATTTTGGACTTCATCCCAGAAATTCGTTAAAATCAAATATGTTAAACAATAAAATATGCTATGGATATCCGGCAAAAGCGAATACCCCTTCGTATCTATTGAAAATACAACTACAAAATTAACCCCGACCGTTCTATTTCTCGTAAATATTCCCCAAGAAAGTTCCCGTTTGATCTCAGTATAAGGATTTGTTTTGGACTTCATCCCCGAAATAAAAAAGAACCAATAAATGTCGTCTAGATTACTCTTTCCGAATGTAAAAGTTACTGGCTTATGTGAAGGCGTCTATGAATATTTAGCAGCACGTGATTGGTTTTAGAAAGCAGCTGAACATCACGGTCTTCCGAGAAATTGATTGGTGAACCGTTCGACATCTTGAAGGTAAATATATATATGATATCGCATAACAAACGGTGAGAATATTAAGAATAACCCTATGAATCATTAATTCAAGCCACTGACAAGAAAGATGACATACAACACAATGAAGATGTGAGGATGAATAGACGTGAGGACACTTGACACTCCATATTATTTGCCCATCATATACAGCTAGAATGATGTTTATACAGCAGTTTTCGGTGAAGTTAAGCGACGTTAGGGCCGTTCAGTACCAGATGGGTGACCATTTTGGAATACAACGTGCTGCATGCTTACGAATATAAAACAGGATATGTTCTCGTGGACTCTTGTGTTAGATAGTGTGCGTGGGGGCGCAGAGAATGGGAGGAGGTCCTAATAGGTGGTAGGAGTAGCAGCGGAAATCTAAAGTGACGTCACGTCCGTTAGAGATTGTTTCTGTCTCTTGTTTCTGTCTCTTGTTTCTGTACTCTAAGGAAGTGAAAAGTCGACCGGCCCGTTGCCAGTGGGCGGAGGGGTCGCGTATAAGGGGCAAGGAGAGTCGTAGCCCCAAATGACCTGGCCATATCTGTCTCTTGTTCCCGGATTCTAAGAAAGACGGACGTGATTAGGCTAAAATGCATTGAGTTTGTGTTGCCGGGTGTTATATATATATATATATATATATATATATATATATATATATATATATATATATATACACCTGGTGTTTAGTCTAGCTAGTTAACCAATCATATTTTTTGTTATTCTCTCCCACATGGTAATGTTTCCAGTATCCAATCGTTGGGCTTCACACACACAAAGGTTTGGTTGATTTTACTACCAGTGGGCGGAGGGGGGGGGGCGGTGATAGGAGGCAGGGGGCGTCGTAGCCTCAAATGACATGGCCATATCTTTCTCTAGCCCTTTTTTTCTCTCCCTCCCGTACAAACGAACTAAATCTCTGTCTATTGTTTATGTTTAAAATAAAATATCCCAAAACCAGCCAGCGTCCTCTAGTTATTGTTCAGAAGATCGAGATAGATCGATAAACAAGACGAAATCCGGGTACCCACTGTTTGAAGGTAAGCATCAATATAAAACTTATATTATCCGAATGTAATAGATTAGAGACGGGTGTGTGATTACAATGTTGACAGCGGTATTTTTCCACACGAGGCCAGAATAAGCATAAAGTTAGTGTAATTCCATTAGAAAGTAACAGCCTTGAGTTATGATTACGCAACAGGATATTACGTCATGAGAGAAGGTCCGTGAGATAGAAGCGAGATCAATTCTGCTTTATTTTGGGGTCACGACGTCAAATTGAGTAAACGACTTTTTCGATGTCTACCACTGAGAAACGAAATATCCACAGACCAATTTTGGGACGTGTCAACAAAACAGTACACCGATCAGAGATGTTAGTTGCAGTTTGTGATCGGAGAACATCCCGCCGCATTATAACAGGACGCTCTTATTATATCGTCTACAACTTCACTTGAAGCCGGCTGAACCAAACTCGGATGAATACTAACAGATTCTACCATTCGCGTGACTCTACTCCGCTGCAAGAAACTTTGACAAATGAAAAACACCCACTTCATAAACACGAATTTTATCTTTTACAGTTCTTTCTACCTTAAAATATATTCCATCTACCCCACTTTCCAACTCTGACAAACACAAAAGCTCTGTTTACGAGAACTCGATCCTGGGCATGCCATCAAACTACACCTGGTGATGGGGACCGTTAAACAGAATCGCCCTTCGTTTCTATTACTTCCAGTATTGGTAGTACTCGTCAGTCGCTTATCTACAGGTTAAATAGAATCTATCGTTTTGCAGACGATTAATTAAAAATATACAAATAATGAGAAATTTAATCCATGATTTTTAGATATTCAGAACTTGAAACATAAAATATTTTAGCAAAATAACAATTTTCTTAAACTCACATGGATCAAATTCATTTGAGGTACCCAAGAACAAGCAACGACCAATTGGACACATTTTGCCTTTACACCGCATTTTATAACTTTCATTTGAATAATGAACAAAACAATCGTAAGTTTGCCTTCGCTGATTTTTAAAAATAAAAAATAGGGGTTTATTCACCACATTTTTTTTACTAATAGCTAAAAACATGCATTGTTTTATTTACAAACTCGTTTTTTATACGCACATTTTTGATAAAAATGCTGTTTTAATTCCAAAATATTTCGGTTTGTAAACTTTAGAGATTTATAAACAATAAATAAAAACATACTTAGCTTTATTCACAAAACTTTTTATTTAAGCAAAGTGGATGAACAAGCGAAACAAACAAATATTTACAAATAATAGAATTACATTAAGATAAGCTGTGAAAATATATTTTATAAAAATACTTTTAAAATATGAAAAAAGAATATTGCATTGTATTAATAAAAATATTTGTTGAATATTTTATTTGTGGTTGTGGTAGTGATGATGATGATGATGGTGGTGGTGGTGGTGACGACGACGACGACGATGATGATGATGATGATGATGATGATGCTGATGATGCTTATGGTCATGACTATGATGATGATTATGACGATGGTTGTGGTGGTGGTGGTGATGATAATGACGATGATGATGATGATGCTGATGATGCTTATGGTCATGACTATGATGATGATTATGACGATGGTGGTGGTTGTGATGATGATGATGATGGTGGTGGTGGTAGTGATGATGATTATGATGACGATGCTGATGATGATGATGATGATGATGATGATGATGATGATGATGATGATGATGATGATGATGATGAAACCAAATAAGTTTTAGTTCCTGAACATAGTTCCTCTAGTGTGTGGTACACTTGCTTCGGATGCCCTTGGACTAGGTGTTCATCTCTACCTCGAACCAACACACCAAAACCCACATTATCAAAGCCATTCCTCCGACAGAAACCGGTTTCTTCGCTTCCGCTACTCATTTTATGTGGCGCTATCTTGCGTTATATGACAGCAAATATGAACACATGTATCACACTTTGATATCAGCCGGGAGCCGACAGTGGAGCTAATAAAAAAAGAAGAAGATAACATTAGTAGAAGATGAGTACCTGATTGCGTTGGATGTTATATAATTTGCTTTGCCTAGCGCCCATGTTCTGTGTTGGGCGGGACATTTTTGAGTCTCTCTTAAGAATTCTACAAGAATAACCGTCCCAGGACGGGAAAAATACATTCAGGAAGTTTTGCTTAAATGATGCTTCATGCCTATCGACAAAATGCAATGCAAATCTGATATATTTGAATTTTCAAATGGGAGGTCAGACCCTTAGTATGACCCCTAAACACACTTTAAAATACTCCCTCAAAACGAAATTTGGCGAATATTTATTAATTGATGTCTTATATTTATTGTTAACATTTCACAAAATTCAAAGGTATATTTGTTTAACGAACGATTTCTACTCTCTTTTTACCAGCTTAATTAAACTAAATATAGCCCACATTACAACACTTACGTCTTGCAGCTGTTTCTAAAAATTATAGTGATAATCAACTGATTTATGAGTGAATCCCGTACATACAAATATATAAACATATACATATACCTAACTTTATATAGTTTAGGAGTGAATCCCGTACATACAAATATATAAACATATACATATACCTAACTTTATATAGTTTAGGAGTGAATCCCGTACATACAAATATATAAACATATACATATACCTAACTTTAAAAGTTTAGGAGTGAATCCCGTACATACAAATATATAAACATATACACATACTTAACTTTATATAGTTTAGGAGTGAATCCCGTACATACAAATATATAAACATATACACATACCTAACTTTATATAGTTTAGGAGTGAATCCTGTACATACAAATATATAAACATATACACATACCTAACTTTGAATAGATGAAAGGATAAAATAATCCGACGGTATGAAATTAAAATGGAATATGCGGAAAACCTAAAAAGCTCAACTTTTCACCCAAATGTTATATGGGCTTTGTCAAGAGCGAACGAAAAAATGAAAAAAATGACAAAAGAAGAGAAAGTCTATAAATTATGAGAAATATATATAGTGGTAGCGTTCATTTAGAGAGGGAAGATATGTAAATATGTATAGAGTCAAAGATAAATACATAGCAAAAAAAAAAAATAGTAACGGGAAAGAAAAGAAAAGAATAAAGAGTAGAAAGGGGGTCGAAAGGAAGACTAATTCAAAACCCAGGGAATCATCCGGTGTCTAGATATATCTTGTTTTCATGAATAATTGCTGTTGATAGGTTAGGGGAGATAAGGTAGAAGCCCATTCTCTGTTTAATATTATTTATGGAAAGGGCTATGAGTGCAGATTCAATTAGTCGACGTGTTGATTTATTATGTATTATCTTGATTAAAGTAATTTATCAAAGTCAAAACAATGCCCATACTCCATAGTGTGAGCATATAAGGCGTTAAGCGTTTTGTTGGTTTTAATCGCTATTTTATGCTCATAAATCCTCTTGTCCAGACTACGCTGCGTCTCCCCTATGTAGATCTTATTACAATCTAGACCATTTTACTATTTTTTTTGCTATGTATTTATCTTTGACTCTATACATATTTACATATCTTCCCTCTCTACATGAACCCTACCACTATATATATTTCTCATAATTTATAGACTTTCTCGTCTTTTGTCATTTTTTGCATTTTTCGTTCGCTCTCGACAAAGCTCATATAACATTTGGGCGAAACGTTGAGCTTTTTAGGTCTTCCGCTTATTCCATTTTAATTTCATACCTAACTTTATATAGTTTAGGAGTGAATCCTCTACATATAAATATATAAACACATGCACATACCTAACTTTATATAGTGATAATTGAAATAAAGTATGTGAAAGTATAAATGTAAAATGAAAAGTCGGAAGAAATTAACAAAAAATAATATAAGTAAATAAATAAATAAATAGATAGAAATGAATAAGTTGGTGAAATAAACTTATTTTGATATACAGGTTGAACAGTTCTAGGAAGTCTGCTCGAATCCCGTTGTTTTATGATTTCAACCAATGAGATAAGTAATTATGCATAATCTCGTCAAGTCGATATTCTCGTGTTGTTCTGCGCCAATATTTAAAAATAAAATTGTGTCGGATTGTTCAGACAAAAAAACTTACGTTTTCTTTGTCATCGGATGACGTCAACGCCAGCCAATCGACGTCGACTGTTTATTTGGCGCGTTTTTTTTTTTCATTGTTTCTTTTTTTCAGGTTTATCAAGTACGAATGTTCGCGTGAATTAATTTTTTATTCATCCGGTTTCCATTGTATTTTCTCCTTCGTTCATGTGAATTGTTTAGCGTTCATATTCGAAAAACAAAAAATATTTTTCTACTACAAATTGTGCACATCTACCCTCAAGACATCCTTTGACTTTGATTTTAAATTAATTTAATCGAAATATTAGATCTAAGTAAATTAAATCCTTGTGTATTATATCAAGGTGACCTTGAGAATGACGAAGGCAGGACGTAAGTTACCAAGGATTCAATAGCTCAAATAATCTTTCTGGTATAAAATGACCATTACTAATCTGATTGGATTTGAATCTGATGTCTTTGTGGACAGCATTTCAGATTGTTCCTTCTGCCACATGGTGTTTTTATTGCAATCGACCTAATGAATCTTCTAGGATTACCACTAACGGTGTGCTGTACGTATTTGCTGAATAAAGTCAGGAATTTTAATGCTATCATTGTGTCTAGAATTTCTCGTAGCTGTTGATAATGACGATGAATTTTTATCTCAAACTTTCACGAACTTGTAAATGAAAAATGAAGCAACGTTCATAAAATGGTTCTATTTCTAAATTGCTATATTCAACCTTCACACTCACGATGACAGTGCACCTCTTCATTTGTTGTGTAATTATAAAGTCTTCCATTCATAAAAATAATGTATGTTTCTAAATATCTCATGCAATCTGTATATATTAAAATATTTTAAATATTAATGATACCATTGAATAATGATTGAAAAATTAGTTCAGCCAGGGGTTTTTACTCCGCCTAATAAAGCGGTATCGTCCGGGCCTTCGGGTCTGTATTTACGCCGGTCTATTGGTTGTCCGTCCTGTGCAGTTCTAGGAGGTCCACCCTCCCAGGCTTTCCCTCCTCTCTTTAGGGAGGAGTAAGTTTATTGCTTACTGTCTGAGGCGCCCCTACCGGGGAATGCCGACGGGGCTGCCCAGGCAATTAAAAAAAAACTCCAGCGTGCTCAAATTCTCGAGCGTTGGTTCTTTCCCACTTTCCCGACCTTGTGTCACATCTTACCTTGTGGGAGGAAGATAAATTGGATTAGTATCTCTATTGTATTCTTCGTTAAATTTTACTCAATATAAGTTGTTGTATAGGGATTTGTTTTCAAATGCATTCCCAGAAAGAGAGAGAGAGAGAGAGAGAGTCAGAGAGAGAGAGAGCAAGAGTAAGAGAGAGAGAGCAAGAGAGAGAGAGAGTCAGAGAGAGAGAGAGAGTCAGAGAGAGAGAGAGCAAGAGAGAGAGAGAGTCAGAGAGAGAGAGTCAGAGAGAGAGAGCAAGAGAGAGAGAGTAAGAGAGAGAGAGCCAGAGAGAGAGAGAGAGAGAGAGAGAGAGAGAGAGAGAGAGAGAGAGAGAAGGAACAAAGAGAGCGTGGGGAGAAAGATGCAGACATACAGATCTACCATAAAATAAAATGAAATATGTTTGTTAAATAATGCGCTGGGTTTTCCCAAATTGTCACCAATTTAGTACTTGCCAGTCTCAACGTCGCTCAACTTAGGAGATATAACAATAACCGGCGTATAAACGTACCTATAGACGTATATATATATATATATATATATATATATATATATATATATATATATATATATATATATATATATGTGTGTTAAAAGATGACAGACGGAAAACAAGTCAAAGTGCAGAAGAAAAACAAAAAAACAAGAGATTTTTTGACCGGTTTCGTTCGTTGGGAACGTCTTCAGAAAATCGAAGAATACAGAAATAATTTTATTTTATATTGAAGGCACACACATAGGATGAGGGAAAAAATGATCTTATTGGATCATATGAGAAACATTAAGTGATGTTGGGACATGATAAGTAGGCGATACATTCTTCTAAGGCGGTGGGGGAGGGGAAAAAGGCGGCAGAGAATCAAACTACGGTGAACAAAAGGGGTGGGTAATTGATACACTGGAAATTATCACCTAAAGATTAAAAAGAAGTAAACAGGGATGGGTCAGCTAATTTGTCAACAATAGGTTGTCCATCACGACACTTCATTTTCATGAATTATCGTGTACCTTACCCCATATATATATATATATATATATATATATATATATATATATATATATATATATATATATATATATATAGGATTGTAGCAACCAACCTATCTAAAGATACCGGCTTCCTGACCAAAAATGCACCCAACATTGATGTTATTGTATTTTTCCTTTCCCTTTGCAAAACTTAATCATGTTCTGCAAAGGCCAAAGTAAAAAGAACATTTTTCCTCTACAAAACAACCAAATGAAACACCACAAATAATTACTTGAACATATAAAGACCTTGAAGCATAACAACTTTTCATCATACTACGACTAAAGTTTTGGCATTAGATAGCCCATAAAGGGTTGATATGCCGTAAGACAAAACAATCAACCAACCAATCTATACAAGATGAGTATTGATTTACTCCTCTCCAGGAGTTAGGCACAAGGCCAGTTTTTATCTTACTCCCACAAGTAAGATGTGACCCAAGGTCGTGTCGGGAAAGTGGGGTTTAAAAATTGCTAGAGCAGCCCCGTCGGTATTCCCAGGTAGAGGCGCCTCAGGCAGTTAGCAATAAACTTACTCGTCCCCAAAGAGGGGAGGCAAAGCCTGGGAGGGTGGACCTCCTAGAACTGCACAGGACAGACACATTGACCGGCGTAAGTCAAGCCCAGAAGGACAAGACAATACCAGTCTATGGGGTACAGTATCCATCGGAACAGATACTACACTTTGATCTTAGCCAAAAGGCCAAGATGAGTACCTCGATTGTGTTCGTCGTAAAATTTTACTCGAGATGAGTTGTTGTATAAGGTTTTGTTTTAAAATGCATTCCAGAGAGAGAGAGAGAGAGAGAGAGAGAGAGAGAGATAGAGAGAGAGAGAGAGAGAGAGAGAGAGAGAGATAGAAATAAACAAAAAGAAAGAGGAAGAGGAAGAGAGAGATAGAGCGAGTGGGAGAGAGAGATTGAGATATAAATCAGACAAAAAAACTATATATACGTCAGACCAGGAAGTTATGGTTTTCACGATTCCTATCAGCTCATAAGAACCCTTAATTGGACCTCATAATATTCGACTCCGAGTGAGTCTTCTAAACTTTTTATAAAAAAGAGAGCGAGTAGAGAGAGATGCAGACATACAGATATATAACAAAATAAATATAGATTCTTCTTCTCGAATATAAGTCAATGGTCATTATAATGGCGTCAATGAATATTTAGCACCACGTGATTGGTTCTAAAAAGGATGCTGGAGAATTCGGTCTCTCAAAAGAGATATTAGTGATCCGTTCCAAATCTTCGTGGCAAAATAAATGATGTGCTAATATTAGCTGTCATTATAAGAAATATAACATCATTACTTATTAATTCAAGTCAGCGACGAGAACGATGACAAATTACATGAGGAAGATGTGAGGAGGAAAACGTTTTACGACAGTTGACGCTCGACGGACAATTCGTGCCTTCAAAAGATGATGAACTTGGACACGACAGAAAATTTCCCCGGACAGGCTTGGCAAAGGTTTTCGCCATACACCAACACCAACACCAACATTTCCCCGGACAGGCTTGGCAAAGGTTTTCGCCATACACCAACACTAACACCAACATTTCCCCGGGCAGGCTTGGCAAAGGTTTTCGCCATACACCAACACCAACACCAACATTTCCCCGGGCAGGCTTGGCAAAGGTTTTCGCCATACACCAACACCAACACCAACATTTCCGCGGGCAGGCTTGGCAAAGGTTTTCGCCATACACCAACACCAACACCAACATTTCCCCGGGCAGGCTTGGAAAAGGTTTTCGTCATACACCAACACCAACACCAACATTTCCCCGGACAGACTTGGCAAAGGTTTTCGCCATACACCTACACCAACACCAACATTTCCCCGGGCAGGCTTGGCAAAGGTTTTCGCCATACACCAACACCAACACCAACATTTCCCCGGACAGACTTGGCAAAGGTTTTCGCCATACACCAATACCAACACCAACATTTCCCCGGACAGACTTGGCAAAGGTTTTCGCCATACACCAACACCAACACCAACATTTCCCCGGACAGACTTGGCAAAAGTTTTCGCCATACACCAACACCAACACCAACATTTCCAAGCCTTTTATATTTCTACTTTCAGGCCTTTCTACTCTCTAATGTTATAAACAATTTACCCCAACCGGGCTCTTAACTTGTTGGGCAGAAGTCTAGCAGTTTTTTTAAGTGTAGTGTCACGCCTAAGTTTCTAGTACTTATAAGCTCGGGTCGCCGTGCCTGTTCGGGTTCCATCGATGGGTTTAACATAAGTTATCGTTCGCAAGTATTAATATATGAAATATAGTTGAAGATATAAAGTACTTAATGCATAGTAACTTTCCTAAACTGCCATACTATGCATAAGTAAAACGAACAGTGCCGTAAAATATAATAAAATTCTATAATGAAACCAATCAAAATGATGACATAATGTGAATAAACTAATTAAAATAACACATATTTGAACTATGAACAATAATTATTGTAAAACTATGACGAAAAATATGATGTTTTCAAATGATGTATTTTTCATGTGTAGTGTCACGCCTACGTTTCTATTACTTGTAAGCCCAAGTCGTTGTAGCTGTTCCATCGATTGGTCGAACAGTAGTTATCGTTTGCAAGTATTAATATGTAAAATATATACACTTAATAGCAAATGAATCTATAAATATTTGAAGATATTAAGTACTTAATGCATATTACTTTTCTGAAATGATATATATACTATGCATAGGCGAAAAGAACAGAATTGGTGTGTCGTAAAAAATAATGTAATGATAAAACTAATTAAAATATTGACATAATGTGAATAGACGAATTAAAATATTGACATAATGTGAATAGACTAATTAAAATATTGACATGATGTGAATAAACTAATTAAAATATTACATAATGTGAATAGACTAATTAAAATATTGACATAATGTGAATAGACTAATTACAATGTTGACATAATGTGAATAGACTAATTAAAATATTGACATAATGTGAATAGACTAATTAAAATATTGACATAATGTGAATAAACTAATTAAAATATTGACATAATGTGAATAAACTAATTAAAATATTGACATAATGTGAATAAACTAATTAAAATATTAACATAATGTGAAAAGACTAATTAAAATATTGACATAATGTGAATAAACTAATTAAAATATTGACATAATGTGAATAAACTAATTAAAATATTGACATAATGTGAATAAACTAATTAAAATATTGACATAATGTGAATAGACTAATTAAAATGTTGACATAATGTGAATAGACTAATTAAAATATTGACATAATGTGAAAAGACTAATTAAAATATTGACATAATGTGAATAGACTAATTAAAATGTTGACATAATGTGAATAAACTAATTAAAATATTGACATAATGTGAATAAACTAATTAAAATATTGACATAATGTGAAAAGACTAATTAAAATATTGACATAATGTGAATAGACTAATTAAAATATTGACATAATGTGAATAAACTAATTAAAATATTGACATAATGTGAATAAACTAATTAAAATATTGACATAATGTGAATAAACTAATTAAAATATTATCATAATGTGAAAAGACTAATTCAAATATTGACATAATGTGAATAAACTAATTAAAATATTGACATAATGTGAATAAACTAATTAAAATATTGACATAATGTGAATAAACTAATTAAAATATTGACATAATGTGAATAAACTAATTAAAATATTGACATAATGTGAATAGACTAATTAAAATGTTGACATAATGTGAATAGACTAATTAAAATATTGACATAATGTGAAAAGACTAATTAAAATATTGACATAATGTGAATAGACTGATTAAAATATTGACATAATGTGAATAGACTAATTAAAATGTTGACATAATGTGAATAAACTAATTAAAATATTGACATAATGTGAATAAACTAATTAAAATATTGACATAATGTGAATAGACTAATTAAAATATTGACATAATGTGAATAGACTAATTAAAATGTTGACATAATGTGAATAGACTAATTAAAATGTTGACATAATGTGAATAAACTAATTAAAATATTGACATAATGTGAATAAACTAATTAAAATATTGACATAATGTGAATAAACTAATTAAAATATTGACATAATGTGAATAGACTAATTAAAATATTGACATAATGTGAATAGACTAATTAAAATGTTGACATAATGTGAATAGACTAATTAAAATATTGACATAATGTGAATAGACTAATTAAAATATTGACATAATGTGAATAAACTAATTAAAATATTGACATAATGTGAATAGACTAATTAAAATATTGACATAATGTGAATAAACTAATTAAAATATTGACATAATGTGAATAGACTAATTAAAATGTTGACATAATGTGAATAGACTAATTAAAATATTGACATAATGTGAATAGACTAATTAAAATATTGACATAATGTGAATAGACTAATTAAAATATTGACATAATGTGAATAAACTAATTAAAATATTGACATAATGTGAATAGACTAATTAAAATATTGACATAATGTGAATAAACTAATTAAAATATTGACATAATGTGAATAAACTAATTAAAATATTGACATAATGTGAATAGACTAATTAAAATGTTGACATAATGTGAATAGACTAATTAAAATATTGACATAATGTGAATAGACTAATTAAAATATTGACATAATGTGAATAGACTAATTAAAATATTGACATAATGTGAATAAACTAATTAAAATATTGACATAATGTGAATAGACTAATTAAAATATTGACATAATGTGAATAGACTAATTAAAATATTGACATAATGTGAATAAACTAATTAAAATATTGACATAATGTGAATAAACTAATTAAAATATTGACATAATGTGAATAGACTAATTAAAATGTTGACATAATGTGAATAGACTAATTAAAATATTGACATAATGTGAAAAGACTAATTAAAATATTGACATAATGTGAATAGACTGATTAAAATATTGACATAATGTGAATAGACTAATTAAAATGTTGACATAATGTGAATAAACTAATTAAAATATTGACATAATGTGAATAAACTAATTAAAATATTGACATAATGTGAATAGACTAATTAAAATATTGACATAATGTGAATAGACTAATTAAAATGTTGACATAATGTGAATAGACTAATTAAAATATTGACATAATGTGAATAGACTAATTAAAATATTGACATAATGTGAATAAACTAATTAAAATATTGACATAATGTGAATAAACTAATTAAAATATTGACATAATGTGAATAAACTAATTAAAATATTGACATAATGTGAATAAACTAATTAAAATAATCGAACCCTAATATATATTTAAACCATAGACAATAATTATTTTAAAACAACTTAATTCGCTATTAAATGACCAAAAATATGATATTTTCAAATGATGTATTTTCCATGTGTCTAAATGAGGGTGGTCGAATATTTAGAATGCTTGGATTATACACGCGTAGTTACATGTTTTATCTTCAAAACTATATAGTCAACTGAAGGCTTCTGAAGGAAATTGTATACTAGGAAGTCTTTTCAAAAATATTGTCGACCAGGAAACGCTAAAGGATGCATATCCATTATTCAGAGAGTAAGGTTTAGCTCATTTGTTAATTTATTCAAAACGACGTCTAGTTTCAGCGTTATTATATCAGACACTTTAAATAATTCGCACTCATTTCTGCCAGTTTCAAATCGTCACCATACTGTTTCACGCCTGAAACGAATGCGATCTTCGCTACCCTTTCTCGTTAAATTCATGCACTGCCATCTCTTATGAAAGAGTGAAGTTATAGGACTAAAAGTTCTGTAAAAGGTTTAACCGCTTATGAGTTAATATATACTTTAAAAAATTGTGCTTCGTAGTAAATAAGTTAAGAAGATTACTTTTCTTCTCCGAATTGACGAATTATCTATGTTATAGTATATCTTTATTGTTGTCTCTTGGACTTACCGGATTCCATGACAATAATTCATCTAGTCTGGTAGAGTATCCACTATTTCTCGTATGCGCTCTTGTATAGCCATACCGAAAAAATCTTATATGTACTGCGAAGACTATGTTATTTTGAATATTTGGTCAGGTTTTATTTGTAGGGTAAAGTATCCTCATGTCAGGTGGTCCTGACAAACTCTTGTACAAAGAGACCGAAGACACTCGAGGGTGGTGTGTAGTAGGTAATTCAAACTCTCCCGTAGGTAATTCAAACTCTCTCTTTTATATATGTAATGTGGTATTATGTTTGAAAATAGATGGGAAAATGAACGCATTAAAGAAATTTATTGATTTGTGAAGATGCTGAATCGCAGATTTGTTTGGAATTAAATACTGATACACATAAACATGTGCGTATACATAGATAAGGATATGCTTATATGAACACATGCAAACACATTAACTTTTTTGACATTTACATAGCAAGTATTATGGATATTAACTTACTTTGTCTTTTGTCTAGACAGAATGGTTACCAAGAAATCAAAATGAAAAAAGGGAAAATAAATCTGTTATCTAAACCGAGCAAAGTTTAAACAACTTTTATCTCAGTTAGTCAAGATGATTTAATCGATTTAATCGATTTTAAAATAGACGGTGTTGTCTACAAAATGAGGTCTAAATGAATGTATAGTACACTCGTTATGTCTAGCCTCACCGGTAAGACGTAGACGACGAAACAGCTGTCCACGGATGACTATATTATATATATATATATATATATATATATATATATATATATATATATATATTTGTCAAACTCATGTTTCCAGCAGTTACGGGGTTCTTCTATAAAAAGACCGAAAAAGAGGTTATTTGCGAGGAATTCCTAAACCCATTTCACTCTAGATAGTTTGAGTGATTTAACGTTTCTTTACTGTTGAAAAATAATTTTTATTTATATCAATTTCATAAAATTAATTGCTTAATTAATCTCTTATCTTGGCAAAATGATGCCATGACGAACCTGTAATTTTTTGAAGGTTTACCAAAACATTCCGTTCAGGAGATCATTCATCACTACAAAAGATTTTTTCTTTCAAAGATTATTTATTTATCCTATATATCCAAATTAAAGAGTTTTTTTCCTACACGTGTTTCACTACCAAGCAGATCATCAGGGGAATTAAGTACCTGAAGTAAGAGTTTCAACAACTGACAATACACAATGTGGTGTTGCCTTAATTGAGGTCACTTAGGAAGAGGACACAAGAAGAAAAAAAAAACGTCTTTAAAAAGTAGCTCGTAAGATATATATGATAAATAAATAATTTTTGAAAGAAAAAGTCTTTGGTGGTGATGAATGATCTTCTGAACGGAATGTTTTGGTAAACCTTTAAAAAATCACATATAAATGCTCTATACCTTGGAATCGAGTATTATCGAGCTTATTTTTATTGGCCTAAACCCGGTCTTCACTGAATAAACTATCTTCTAAGTGAAATCTCTCTCTCTCTCTCTCTCTCTCTCTCTCTATATATATATATATATATATATATATATATGTATATATATATATATATATATATATATATATGCCCTTATTTATATGTTAATCTATCTCGTAAAAGAAAATAAGGGTTCTAATCAGGGTAAAGCAATACTAATCTGAAAATAATTGAGTTCTATCGGTTACTTGAAAGCGTAGCATACATGTGTAAACAAAGAAATTACATATCTACTTTCTATCATTGTTTATTGCTGGTTCGTTAGAGCAACGAATACGGGTTTATTGTATTGGGATATTACCGGCCATTCAGATTTTGAATCTCAGCGTGAATATTTGCTACTCTTGGCCACACTGATGAGTCTTGAAGGAGAAAATAAACTCTTTTTATGTGTCAAAGAGGCAGACAGAAATATTCGGCTGTCATAAAAGTTTTCGATGCTTTCACAGATAAGGACAAACGCAAACTTTGACACCGTCGTTAGGGTTACGATTAGGGTTAGGACTAAGGTTAGGGTTAGGCTCAGGATGAGGGTACGGGTTAGGATTAGCGTTATAGTTAGGGGTAGGGTTAGGGTTAGGGGTTAGGGTAAGGATTAGGGTCAAAGTTAGCATCGGCCCTAATCTGTGAAAGTGCCCAGTTTTCAACAGGAAGACACTTGCATTATAGCTTAGATCTGACGAACTTCATCATTCCTCATCAAAGGGACCACCTGAGAAGGGGCCACAAATAATTATTTTAATAATAAATATGTTTAAATATTATCGACATACGTATGCGTTTTATCCTTGCGGAATCATCAGTGTAGAAATAACCATTCAAATCAGTCGTACGATTCGAAGTTCGGAACAAGAGTCGCGTGTACACAATTCACTTCTAAACTAATTAACCGATCATTGTGAATTTTGGAACATAGCTACTGTGTGTAAGGGGTCTAAATGTGGACTGTATTTAGTTTTATTTAGTTCAATGCAAAGAAGATTAGAAGGGGGAAGCTCGTTTATGAAAATTCAAATACGTCCGAATTGTATAAAATCTAAGACTATCTATATAACATCAACTAATATCTCAAAATGACAGTTTCCTTGCAGTATTTCGAAGGGGTTAAGAGAACATAATATGATCACAACATCTTATTTGAACATTTAAATATTTAAGATCTGTATTGATCTATAGTCATAAGACACCAATTAAGAAAGATTCCCGTAATTTCAGTTTCTTTTTAAGATCGCTTAAACTTAAGCCGTTACTTTTTTAGAATCAAAATCAATAAATTTTGATTAAAATCATAATAAGGATTCTAGAGATAAGTTTCAGTATGATTATATCTTAACTTTATTTTTCGCAAGGGGGCATAAAGATCGTGCAAAACTTTTATGTTAGGGAGTAATAAATTGCTATCTTCGGACGCGTATTCTTCTAGTATATATGTATATATATATATATATATATATATATATATATATATATATATATATAAGTGTTTTAAGGTTCATATTTTTTTTTAAAGCATCTATTGTTAAATTTAAGAAGGAATAGGTAAATAAATACCTTTTGAAGCATTAAGATGCGATATCAATTTTTTTTTATAATAGATTCTTAAAAAAAAAATATGAACCTTAAAACACTTATACAAATCACGTGCTGCATTCACGTTCTTCATATTTGATAGTGGGAAACAACAGCTAACCCATTTGGCCCGGCTGTAATAACAACAAGCCGGTAAGAGAAAAAAAAATACAAATCCGATGACATCAGGATATATTACACACCGAGGATGCCAGGTTTTGGCGAAATATTTGTATCACTTTAAACTAACAAAAAAAAGCTACTTTATAATAAAAAAAAGAAACAAAATCGGTTTCGATTTATTATTTTTCTTTTTTTAGAAAAAAAATTGATATCGCATCTTAATGCTTCAAAAGGTATTTATTTACCTATTCCTTCTTATATATAAATATATGTATTAATATATATATATATATAAATATATATATATATATATATATATATATATATATATATATATATATAAACTGGACTCTTTTTCCCCCAGTAACTTTTGACTATAGTAAGAAAATAACCACACTACTACAATACCCACTGCAATATTTTATTCACTCAAACGTGTTTGCAGAAACTTTCGTATAATTTTATCAACATATAATAATTATTATATTTATTCCGAGATCATCCACTCTCTCAACTACAACACCCACATAGACAGTGCCCACTATACCTACTGCAAAGTATCTACTGTACCCATCACTCATAACACCGCATACTTTTATATCATTCAGAGCTGTTAAAAAGAAACACCGCCATGTAATGATTACGGGAATATCATTCCGCTATTCCGAACACATAACATCTAAAAGTTACAGAATAACGTATTACATTAAAACAAATACACCACGCACAGCATAAAAAACACATTCCACTTCTAAATTATATAACATTAAAAATAAGCATAAGATAATAAGAATATTTTTATTTAAACCAAGTAATAAATGTTTCATTCGTCAACATTAAAAATATATTTTTTAACTAACATCTATTTCACGCTTATTCAATGATTTCAGAGGACCGGAGATTTGTTTTGATTTTCAAGCTTCATAGGAAAATAAACTTTGCGTGACTAAAATAGTAATTATTGACCACCTTAATATGCTCAATAAATATACACCACAAACATTATATTTTTCTTCCTTACTACTTAAAAACGATATCATGATTGTATTGTTTTTTTCTTAACTTTCTACACGATATATATTTAGCTTACGTGCCTAAAATAGAATGTAATTTCGTTACACGTGACCTACTTTCTGTCATTTAATAATTTTTTTCCAGTTCTAATTATTAATAAATTTTACACTAACACAACACTGCGGTTAATATTAATAACTAAGTAAAAATATAAATAAAAATATTTTTATAGGATTCAGAGGTAGAAATATGGCTTTCTTGGGTTGTTCGATTTTATTGGGCAACGCCTGTGGGCGGGTCCCGCTAGTATATATGTACATATATATATATATATATATATATATATATATATATATATATATATATATATATATATATATATGTACATATATATATATATTGTGTATTTAAGCAGCATTTTCTCATTTATGCAAACATTGTTACAAATAACAGAATTCGTAATTATACCTTTTTATTTTGTCAATTTTTCTGAATTTAAATCGTCAACGACAACGACAACGACTTTCTGGAACAATGCGAAAAACGGTCTCTGTGCGTTTCTCCACCGTCTTTAAAAAAATCTCTTCTTTCCCCAGCTTTTTGTTTATTTGATTTTGACACCTGAGGATGATTCGACGAAGAATCGAAAACGTTCGTGAAACTTATAGAACATTTATTATTTTTTATGATTTTAATACAAAAAAGACTTTCATAAAAATTGAAGAAATTAAAAAAAAAAAGGTATAATTAAACAGACGAATTCTGTTATTTTTGCAATGTTTGCATATATATATATATATATACATATATATATATATATATATATATATATAGATTTTTCACTTATAAAATAGATCATTCAGTGAAGACCGGGGTTGTTCCAATAAAAACAAGCTCGATGATACTCGATTACAGAGTACAGAGCATTTATATGTGATTTTATGAAGGCTTACCAAAGCATTTCTTTCAGGACACCAATGATCACCATTAAAGATATTTTTTCTTACAAATATTATTTATTCAAATTAAATGTTTTTTCCTACACGTGTTTCACTACCAAGCAGTTACTTGCTTGGTAGATCATCAGGGAAATTAAATGTTTGGAATACTGGTTTCAACTGCCGACAATACAAAATGTGGCGTTTCAATAGTTGAGGTCACTTTAGAAGAGAAGAGGAAAAAAATAAAAATAAAAGTTAAAATTAAAAAACAAGGAAGAACAACGATAAAAAATAAAGTCCTAGAAAATTCTTAGAAAAGTAGCTCGTGCATTATTTCTTCCACCAAGCCAACAAGCAAATAATCGGTCCCAAATACATTCAAAAAACCAAAAAACCGGAACAATGTGCGATAATACACTTTCACGTCGGCCGGCACAATGATGAATAAATCCCCCCCCACACAAAAAAAACAAAAGAACTAAATCATTCAAGATACCGCTCACAAGTTACCATTCCAATTCAATGATAGTATGGGAATTCTAAATCCAACTTCTCACAAAGAAGAGTCAACATAAATGTTCGTCCGAGTTCAAAGAGCCTTATTTCAATGGCTGATTTCTTACCCTTCGAAACAAACACACTAAGAGTTGAATGTCAATCTCGCAGAAAACTCCCTTATATTAAGAAAAAATCTTAATTAGTAGATATATATATATATATATATATATATATATATATATATATATGTGTGTGTGTGTGTGTTTACATTTTACTTCGGTAAGTAAGTTCTCAATAATCAAGTAGGATCTTTCTGGGGTAAACACTTGATCTCTTCCACTCAAACGTTGAGGTTAGTAAGTCATTGAAGAACACGAAGTTTCCTCTCAACAATTGGACACTTTATTATGTGATAATTTATCTTTATCGTGTTTTTGTCGGAATTTTGCTTGATTATAGGCAACATTTCATCTGGTCTGGTGGAGTATACAGCTACGTGCTGTTAGTAAAATTAACATCACTAGGAACAGGTGCACTATTTCCCGCACGAGTCATTGTATAGCCGTGTCGAAAATATATTATTTGGGCTTCGAATACTATGTAATGTGAATATTGGTTCAGGGTTTACTTGTATGGTGGGGTTGTCCTGACAAACACTTATACAGAGATACCGAAGACACTCGAGGATAGGTAATTCAAACTCTCTCTCTCTCTCTCTCTCTGTCTCTGTGTCTCTCTCTCCTTGTCAGTCTCTCTCTCTATATATATATATATACTTTATGTGATATCTTCTTTATTTATTAACCGATTGCCCATATTTTACAGGACATGGCAGAATTAACGACCGTGAGTACACCCAGATTTCAGTGGGAGTTGGGATTAAGAATACACTGTGTTAAATTTTACTACAAGACAGCCTCGTTTAAGAAAACCCAGGACAGTTTCATGCATCAGTTCGAATGTGAAAAGGCTCCATCCAAAAGCAGAATTCAGAACTGGGTAGACTACTTCGAGAAGTATGGGACCGTGGAAAACCTCAACGCTGCCAGTGAACACCGTCCAAGCAACTAGGGATGTCCCAAGAAGCGGACAGCCGAGCTGGTCGAAAGTGTGAGAGAGTCTCTCCAGGAGAGTGTGAAACGCTCTGTGCGTAAGCGAAGTCAGTCCCTCGGTATCTCCCGTGAGACTTGCAGGAGAGTTCTGGTGAACGATATCAGGGCTTATCCATACAGAATACAGACGCTGCAGACCCTTACAGCCTCAGACAAGAAGCAGAGGAGCGCTATGGCAGTAGAGATGCTCGATAAGATCGAGGAGACACCAGGTTTCCTTAACCTCCTTTGGACCTCAGATAAAGCCTACTTCCATCTTAACGGAAAGGCGAACTCCAAAACAGATATCTTCTGAGGGTCCTCCAGACCCAATGAAATAGCAACCAAGCCCCTGCACTCTCCTAAGTGCACGGTGTGTGCTGCAATCTCGGTCAGAAGCATCATCGGACCAATCTTCATCGAAGAATCTGGCGCAGCAGCGACAATCACAAAGGAGCGGTATGTGGAGGTCCTCAAAAACTTCAAGAGTGAGCTCCAGATCCTCTACCCGTCGCTCATGAGCAAGTTCTGGTTCCAGCAAGACGGAGCAAGTTCTCACACCTCAAACCTGTCCCGAGATTGGCTGAAAGAGAACTTCGTAGGCCGAGTGATCAGTCTCAAGACTAATTTTGAGTGGCCACCCCATAGCCCGGACCTAAGCCCCCCAGATTTTTACCTTTGGGGCTATCTTAAGGACAGAGTGTACGCAGGGAAACCCAGAACCATCACGGAACTCAAGGAAGCCATTGGGGAGGAGATGAGAGCCATTTCCAATTCAGTTAGTAAGAACGTCATGGACAACTTCGTTCTGCGCCTCAAGAAATGCACGGAGCTAAATGGAGGCCATCTAGAACACATGCTGTAGAAGGGAGAAAAAAGGCCAAAGACCCTAGTGTTTTGACGTGATGTTTTGAATATAATAAACTAGTTATGACCAAAAATTCATTTCATTCGGACGAAACACTAAGAATTAGAGTTGGGGCCTGTTTTTTTCGGTCACCCTGTATATATAGTATTTCATGTATCCACATAACATTTTATAAGGATATATCATTTTTCATGTATCAATTTTCAGTATTTACTTCAACAGTGCTCTATACGTAAGTAGAGCTAGGTAGTAAGCTATGAAAATATATTTATGGCAATTAAGCTACACAGAGGCTCCCGCGTTTCATCTCGGGGGTGAATCTTCAGGCTAAAATGCAAAAAAATTAACTTAGTAAGATCACTCAAAAATATCCCAACACCTAGCAAGCATGCATACATTATTAAATTAATTTAAAAAAAACGGACAAACTAATATGGCGAATGTGATGGCGAGCACACTTCTTCCTTAACAATAAAGATAAACACCTAGATACAAAATGATCCTACGGATTCAAAAGCCTAAAAAACGTTAAACCAATAGATCTCATGACAAGATTGGTTAACTAGCTAGCCGTGTATATAAAAACACCCGACAAAAATTACTCCATGCATTTTAGCCTGAAGATTCCGCCCCCCACGGGATGAAACGCGGGAGCCTCTGTGTAGCTTAATTGCCATAAATATATTTTCATAGCTTACTATATATATATATATATATATATATATACAGGGTGGGCCAAAATAAGTGTCCTATCTTTAAATTTGAATAACTTGAATTTGAATAACTTCCACAAAATAAAAGTTAAACTCACCAAACTTTATGTGTGTGTAGACTGACCCTTCCGAGATTTTTTAAAATAAACAAAACAAATTTTAGCCGAAAAACACTTCTTAAAACTTACAAAAACTAAAGTATTGTTTTTTACACTGTTTTGAGTTTTTAAGCAAAAATAATGTTTTCTAAATGAGGGTACGTTCCTTAGGGCTAATACGGCTCATGCTTGCTTCGGAAGGGGTCCTTTACTTATTCTAAAAAAATAAATAAATAAATAAATAAATAAAAAAGTTATGAATTTTTAAAAATAGGACCCTTATTTTTGCCCACCCTGTATATATATAGTAATCCAGGCAGGGTAAAAATCCACAGGGTAGAAATCCAAAGGGAATCAAACCGGGCTTATAAAAGAGTGCTCAATAAAAATATAGAGCTGTATTGTGAATGCTTTTATTCAAACATGTACAAAGTCTGCTACACTGGCATGTCGATTTTATCGATCTACAGCTCTCAAGAGCTGAGGTCTCATCAGGCAGAGAATTATTTTATGATCCAACCTGGAATTCAGCGACCAGGTTGGATCATAAAATAATTCTCTGCCTGATGAGACCTCAGCTCTTGAGAGCTGTAGATCGATAACATCGACATGCCAGTGTAGCAGCCATTGTACATAAAAGCATTCACTATATATATATATATATATATATATATATATATATATATATATATATATATATATATATATATATATATATATATTACTAGAGATAGAGATGAGAATTAAAAAAATTGCAAAGATACAATATTTATCAAAGCATCAGAAGTTCAAAGCAAATAGTCTCATATCCTTAATCCATGGATTTTCAAAGACAAACTCTTTTCATCAGAGGATAACAAAAACGGACAATTTAATTGTAAATATTATCGGCAACATTTAACTTTGAAAAATGTATACACGAAATAAAAAAAACAAAAGATAAAGAACTTTTGTTGAGAAGAAGGCGTAGAGGTTGGGTAGTCACGGTCAGAAAACACGTCAAAAACAAAACAGCTGGAAATTAATGTTTGAAAAAGAATACTCAAAGTTTATAGGAGTCCAAATGTTGTTCTTAAGAAGCTGATCAGTCAACGGTTGTTAGTAGAGTTCAATTCATCCCGTGTGCGCAGTAGTCCGTGAGTGGAATTATTCATTTCACAGGATCTGATATTTTATTTTCACCTTTCATCTCTACAATTGATTGCTCTATTCAATATATAAAGCTTCATATTATCACGATCGATTATTATTAAACGATAATTCAATTTAATTCAATTTTATAATATATATATATAGGGTGGGCCAAAATAAGGGTCCTATCTTTAAATTTGAATAACTTGAATTTGAATAACTTCCACAAAATAACAGTTAAACTCACCAAACTTTATGTGTGTGTAGACTGACCCTTCCGAGATTTTTTGAAATATACAAAACAAATTTTAGCCGAAAAACACTTCTTAAAACTTACAAAAACTAAAGTATTTTTTTTTACACTGTTTTGAGTTTTTTAAGCAAAAATAATGTTTTCTAAATGAGGGTACGTTCCTTAGGGCTGATACGGCTCATGCTTGCTTCGGAAGGGGTCCTTTACTTATTCTAAAAAAAAAAAAAAAAAATCAATAAATAAAAAAGTTATGAATTTTAAAAAATAGGACCCTTATTTTTGTCCCACCCTATATATATATATATATATATAATCAAATATGAAACTAAAAGTGTACTTTTAGTAGATAAAACCTATAGTGAAATAATTTAAGCTCAATATACTAGATAGGGCAATTATAAAGATAGATGAAATGAGAGAGATAAACATGTACGAATGACAAATTTATTTCAATTATCAATCTATGTAATTCCTCTGATGATAAGATTTTGTATCTTTGAAAATCCTTGGCTTAAGGAAAGAATAATAAACATAATTTTATTATCGAGTGTATCTTGCATTGAACAATCGAAATTGAAATAAATTTGTCATTCGTACATGTTTATCCCTCTTTATATATATATATATATATATATATATATATATATATATATATATATATATATATATATATATATATATCCGTGTGCGTTAGATATATATTTTCATTATAGTATTTTATTTACTCCTCTCCAGGAGTGAGGCACAAGGCCAATTTTATCCTACTCCCACAAGTAAGATGTGACCCAAGGTCGGGTCGGAAAGTGGGGGTTGAAAAGCCAGCGCCCGAGAGGTGAGCACTCTGACCATCAAAAATTGCCTGGGCAGCCCCGTCGGCATTCCCCGGTAGGGGCGCCTCAATCAGTAAGCAATAAACTTACTCCTCCCCAAAGAGGGGAGACAAAGCCTGGGAGGGTGGACCTCCTAGAACTGCACAGGACAATCCCATAGACCGGCGTAAATCAAGCCCCGAAGGACAAGACAATACAAGTCTTTGTGGCAGTTTATGGGTTCTATCTGTTAATCGTATCGAACGGTTTTTGGGTTAGTGTTAGAGTTAGAGTTATGGTTATGGTTAGGTTAGGGTTGGGGTTAGGGTTGGGGTTATGGTTATGGTTATGGTTATGGTTATGGTTAGGGTTAGGGTTAGGGTTAGGGTTAGGGTTAGGGTTGGGGTTATGGTTATGGTTATGGTTAGGGTTGGGGTTGGGGTTAAGCTTAGGGTTAAGGTTAGGGTTAGGGTTAAGGTTAGAGTGTTTGCTTCTTTATTCTCTGGAGTCTGTCAAGAGACGACTGAACAAATTAGTAACTACTGGCGAGGTCGTATGCTTACAATATTAATTTATTAATTCGAAACACCATCACCGGCCGGGTGTGTTGCTTCATAAGTTGTTATGATCTTTCGTTATTAGTTATATATCAAGTTTAGCATAAGAACAAAAATACTTCATTAAGTCACCCGTATTCTTTCATTGCGTTAACTGACTAACTATATCAACATACACCATCTTTGATTTTGCGCTCTTATTCGACCTATTACAATTTTATATATCTTTCAATTACTTATTCCACGTGGGTGTTGGTGTACGTGTGTTTGTATGTGCTTTATTATGCGTACGAGATGACCAGAATTAAACCGATTTAAAAAGCTAACATGTGTATGCCTCGCAAGTAATCCGATTAAATACTCTTTTCTCTTCGATCGGCAAACATATTTTGCAAATCGTCTTCCATCTTTTTTATCTTCTATCGAGAAAGATTCTTTCGTTTAGGTTTTGTTCGTTTGCTTGAATATTTTATTTTATTTATTTATTTTTTAAAAAGATATTTCACCCGAAACAAGGCAGGCCGCCACTGTAGACGTAAGGGTCTACTGAGAATTTGGGTGTAGGTTTTTAGTGTCATCTTAAATTGGGAGCTGTATAGCGAGATGTCTGTTTACATTAGTTTTAAACCTCTGCATGTCGGTACTGTCGGGGAAACAGGAAGTAGGGAGGGAGTTCCAGAGACCGGCAGCACAAGAAAAAGAAGCTATTGAAGTAGAAGGCTCTCCAGCATTTGGGGACCTCCACAGTGAATGGATGGGATTTAGCTGATTGTGAGTTGGTCTAGTGCATTTACGTCGATGGGGGCACTAGAGAAGCTAGTTCATCGGAGCACATTCCATTGAAGTATTTGTAAAACAAGCACAAGCACACGATTGCAACATTGCGGCGATGGGACAGTGGCTGGAGCTCGGTGAATAGTGATGGACCTATTAATTTGGCGACTCTTTTTTGGACCTTGGCTAAGAGGTTGAGACTAGTGGATGATGCACCAGTCCAGATGCATGGGCGAATGATGGCTTTGTAGAGATACAGGATACTGTCAGGTGTTAGTAGTTTACTGGCACGGTAGACGTAGGCCGCCTTCTTTGCTGCAGCCGTGGCAATGTCTTCAATGTATTTGTTCTAATTCATGTTACCTGTGAATGTTACTGTAATGTTGGACTCGCAGGTAGGGCGTTATTTGCCATGAAAATTGGTGGTTGGAGATGTTATCGATTCTTTGTTATTCTCTTAGCCAATCGTTGGGCTTCTCACAAACAAAATTGATACATCAAATATTATATCTCTTTATAACATTTGATGTGCATACAGGAAATAATAATAATAATAATAATAATAATAACATATATATATATATATATATATATATATATGTGTGTAGAGATAGAAGAAAAAAGAGTGATAAATATGCGACGATTGTCCAAATTTATTTCAAATTTCAATTGTTCAATGCAAGGTGTATTCAGTAATAAACTAGTGTTTATTATTCTTTCCTCAAGACAAGGCTTTTCAAAGATCGAGATCTTATCATCAGAGGAGAAATACAGATAGATAAGTTGGCTTTCGAATAAACCAAAGTTCAAATATTTGAAAAATATATGAAAAATATTATTAAAAAAATGCAGTGAAAGAGAAGTTCCGTAAAAAAGATATGTGGTTTGTCCGGGTGGTAAATTTCGTCGCATATTTATCACTCTTTTTTCTTCTATCTCTACAATTGCTCTATCTCGTATATTGAGCTAAACCTCTTCACTATAGGTTCCATCTACTAAAAGTTTTACTTTTGGTTTATATTTGATCCTATATATATATATATATATATATATATATATATATATATATATATATATATATATATATATATAAATTAGAATTTAGTACTAACAAACAAAAACTTCATATATTAATTTAAATTTAAATAATAAATAAATTTCTATCGAATGTTTTAATATCATCCAAATCAATAAATTAGAACAATTTTTTTCGTTTTTACAACAAAGTTATGAATGAAATGTTTACTTGTAAATTAATGTTTTAAGTATTTTAAGTGGGAAACTTTGCGAAGCGATAGCTAACCGACAAAATCACCTCATATATATATATATATATATATATATATATATATATATATATATATATATATATATATATTTATTTATTTCTATCTATCTATCTATCTATCTATCTATCTATCTATCTCTTTCTTTCTCTCTCTCTCTCTCTCTCTCTCTATATATATATATATATATATATATATATATATTCTGGTACAGAAAAATTAGTACAACATTCGTACCGTCGGTTTCAAGCACGGAAGGTCTTACCCATCCGGCTCTCTTCAGCTTCTGTTGTCATCTGTTTTGGAAATGTGAGGTCACATGACACTCTCGTTGGGACGCGTTATTTGCTCAGTGTGTTGTGTGTGTTTGTTTAAATTTAAATTTAGTGTAATAAGACCGTTGAGATTTAAAACACGGGGGAATTCAAGATTAAAGGGAATAAAAAATAAAAAATATATGAAAATATATATAAAAAAATATATATAAAAATATTTCAATACTAAGAATAAGAAATTTTTTTCTTTTCTTTTATTCTTAGTATTGAAATGTTTTTATATATATTTTTTTATATATATTTTCATATATTTTTTATTTTTTATTCCCTTTAATCTTGAATTCCCCCGTGTTTTAAATCTCAACGGTCTTAAAGATTCCCGTGGGGATGAAACTCGGAAACCTCTGTGTAGCTTTATTGCCATAAATATATTTTCATAACTTACTACCTAGCTCTACTTACGTATCGAGCACTGTTGAATTAAATACTGAAAACTGATAAATAAAAAATCATATCTCCTTTAAAATCTTATGTGGATACATGAAATAGTAATATATATATATATATATATATATATATATATATATATATATATATATATATATATATATATTACTATTTGGCCCGGCTGGAACAACAAAAGCCGGTAGGGAGAAAAAAAAATACAAATCCGATGACATCAGGATATATTACACACCGATGATGCCAAGTTTTTGGCGAAATATCTGTATCACTTTAAACTAACAAAAAAAATGCTAGTTTATAATAAAAAAGAAAAAACAATCGGTTTCGATTTATTATTTTTCTTAAAAAAAAAAAAATTGATAGCGCATCTTTAATGCTTCAAAAGGTATTTATTTTACCTATTCCTTTATATATATATATATATATATATATATATATATATATATATATATATATATATATAATTTTCAAAATGAACCCGTATACACTTCATGTCAAACATGCAATCGTCAAAATGAGAAGAGACAATCCCTGCCGGTCACACGGTTCGAAACCGATTACAAAAGTCATACTTGACTCAGTAGCCTAGGCGCGTACAAATACTCCACCACGTATTGTCTAAGAATGTGAAGTACATTAACATTTAAACAGCAAATACGACGGTTAATCAAAAAAGCAGTCAGGAGTACTAAAAACGGCGGGGTCCAGAGTCATACATTACGCCGAATGACGGCTTGTTGTCAACTTTACTTAAAGTGCTCTATAACTTGCGACAGCTTAGAATAATTATTGTTAAATAAGTAATTTTTTTTTCAAAATAAACACATATACACATATGTTTCATGTAAAACCTCCATTATCGCCAACTGCCATTAGCTTTAAGGCATAGTTCATTGGGTAAAACTAATTCGATCTGCCGGCACTTGACAATGTTTACTTTGAGATATCTCTTACGTTCAGTTAGTGTCGTATGATAGCACAGGGATAGAGGCGCTGACTGTTAGCTCGACGGTTGAGTTTCAATCCCGGCCTTAGGCATATACTTGTCTAGCCGCACTGAAGAGCTGCGAAACAGTCTGTATATGGATGGCTATATATATAAAATTTATATATTCAAATATGAATTTTATTACGTAAAACAACTGTAATAGCTATGTTGTATACAATATTTTTTATTTAATTTTATAAAATATCCAATGTTATGAAAGACAGATTCACATCGTTTCACAAAACTTGTTTTGTATTCAGCATAAAATTCTTTCGGCCTACACCAAGATATTTGTAAAATGCTCCTGTGCCTTTATTTTTTGGTGTGGCTATCTTCAGTGCTAATTATATAAAACAAAGCAAAAACAATGAAAATAACAAGGCAAGCAAAGCCTAAATTACAATCAGTATTCATTATCAGCAAGAATAGATTTACGTTATTTCACAAGACTATTATTTCACAGACGCATTGTTTATTATTCAGCATACAATTGTTTCGGCTTATTTGTCGCTCCTCGAAAAAGTAGAGCACTGTAAGTGTAGTATTAACACAGCATGACGTCATTAGCTTTAAATGCGTCGTTCCTTCCATTAAAAAGAAGTAGAACGCCCTCAGACATTATAGCCGCCGATAAAGTGTTAAAATGATCACTGTTTATTCGCTATTTAAAATTGGCAATGTGGTTAAGGCGTCGGATTTCGGTTGCAAAATACTCGCAGTTCGGGATTTCGAATCGCATGACCGGTAGTAAATAGTCATATCTCTATGCTGATGAGTCCCGATAATTAAAAAGAACGAAACGTATACGTACATAGATAATAAACAATAACAAATATTATATATATATATATATATATATATGTGTGTGTGTATCCTAAAAGTATCTCGGTCCTGTAATCTGGTTTCTTTGTTTGTCCCTGTTCACAGTGGATGACATCAAATTTATGTGACGTAATCCAGTGAAATAGAAGTACGGATAAGCGTGCAGTTAATCTAATTTTTTAAAATCCATCTTGTTGGTTTATATCCGTTTACATAGTATGATATCATCATTTTGTTGCATCCCTGGAAACTGAGTTGTGTATAACCATGCACAATGGACGGCGCCACGAAACAATGACATGGTCAAATAGAAAAATGGAGGATAACCGTGTACAGTGGATGACGTTAGAAACTGATGACACCGTTCATCATTAAACACACATATTTATTTCTGGCTAACTTGCTATAAGTATACTTTTATTATTATACCAAGTTCTACTCAGATACTGACCTCTAATGCAGTAATTACACATGCAACGTGTATTTTTAAGCTAAAACGATGAATTACTTAACATTTGAAAAAAAAAAAAAATAGTCTAATAGAAAAACAAAAGCATGTACATGAAGGGTACTATTATAATTATTAATTTTAATATTTTTAACAGCCATCCGTTTACATAAACTCTGGAGCCGACGAACCAAGATCCCGTTGAAGACTAGACTCCGTCTCTATAACGCGTACTGCGTGTCCATCATGCTCTACAATAGCAACAGCTGGGCAATAACAAAAGCCATGCTTGGCAAGCTGGATGCGTGCCACTGCAGACACCTCCGTTCCATCACAGGTCACTGCTGGCCGAAAAAAACTTATCAGCAACAAGGCACTATACGAGCTGTGCAACGAAAAACCCCTCTCCACAAAGGTCGCTGAACAAAGATGGTCTATATTAGGCCATGTCCTACGAATGGACCCTGACACACCCGCACAGAGGGCACTAGACTTTGCTGTTACTGGCTCGCAAGCCTACCAACCGCGACTAGGAAGACACTGCATAAATCTGCTGGGCACATTACATGCTGACCTCAAGCTGTCGGAACTAGGACCACTACGTACAGCGAAACAACTTCATTGCCTACGACAACTTGCGCATGACAAGGCCAGATGGCCTGGGACTAGCATGGAGGACTGATTGCAGCTACGGGATGTCATTTGACTACCGTAGCTACAGAACACAGTTTTAATAATAATAAATAATCCGTTTTTTATCAGAATATGTATTTTTTTATTAAAATAATAATGGATACAAACGTTTTATAGATATCTGACATTTTCAACTCGTATAAATCGGTCCATGTAAAATCGTTTTCTCGAATGGCAAAAATAAACTTTACCTTATTTTTCAATATCAATATATGTGCACCGGTCTTGAATAAATAATACTTTCAAGTATATTGAGGTTAGACAGTGGATGTTGGGTTTACTTCTGGCTGCCTCGGAACTTCCGTCTCCCCCAGTTTTTTTTTCTTTATTCTCCACATTCGATGAGCGATGTTTCTAACAAAGGGAGAAAAATAATCTTTTCTGTGTCGGCTGTTGTTTTGCAGGTGTCGTATGTTGAAACCATAAATCCTCTCATGGTATTGATCATAATTATACTGTCAATCTAGCCATCGCATTAATCCTTATCCTTGTGTGGTTTTTGGCCTTGATAAATGATGTCTGGTTAGTAAAAAAAAATAACCAACGAACAAGCATCTCAAAATGAGATCCTTCTCCGTCTGTTAAAAAATTAATAGACACATACACGAGCATATATATATATATATATATATATATATATATATATATATATATATATATATATCTATATATATATATATATATATATATATATATATATATATATATATATATATATGTGTGTGTGTGTGTGCCTCACCAATCAGTAAAATGTCATTCAGTACGCCGCTCTCCTACTGAGATAAGCAAGGTGTTTAGGCACATATCTCTCATCAAAAATGAATGAGACCAACGCTCCCTTGACGAAAGTGTCGTACCAGACAGAAGAGACTGAGTTTAGCAATTTGAGCTTAATCATCGGGTGTGGAAAATTTAAACACGCACATACATACTCACATACATACATACATATATATATATATATATATATATATATATATATATATAGTTATCCACAGACACGTATTTCGTCGAGTTAGGATTCAAGTACAAACAATATATATATATATATATATATATATATATATTGGTACTTAAAAATTAGTACAACATTCGTACCGTCGGTTTCAAGCACAGATGGTCTTATCCATGACATCATAAGCTGAAGAGAGCCGGATGGCTAAGTCATTCTGTGCTTGAAACCGACGGTACGAATGTTGTACTAATTTTTCTGTACCAAAATAAATATATATATATATATATATATATGTGTAATATTACGCTCTCAATTTTTTTTTTAACTTAAATTCTCAATTAATCGAGCACATTGCTGAGATTCTTCCTGCTATATTACAAAGAAGTTATATATATATATATATATATATATATATATATATATATATATATATATAAATGAAGAAGAATGGAAAGGAATAAGAGAAGCAAAAGCTAAATAAAATTTCAATTCCTCTCTCCTCCTCTACACCCCTTACTCCTTCCCTTCCTGCCTACTGGTCGCATATGAGTTTCTGCCTTTCTTCATTACAAGTCGGTTTTCTCAACGGGCAAGCTTTTAAATATTTTCCGCTGTCCTTTTCCTCATTTTAAAACACATTCCATGATATTTTAGCCCAGGAAGTCTTTTTAATGGCGAATATTTTCACCCTCACGTTTTACTGAGCCTTGCCTGCATCCACGAATTGGACTTTTTAGCCTTTGGATTCATTCTATCTTCGTTGAAGTTGTGGTCTTTGGAATTTAACTTTGAATCCTCTCTCACCACCTCTCGTGCCTGTTAACGACCTACCTATCTACATTTCATTTTCTCTGCTGGACTTTTCGACACCGGACTTTTTAGCAATCGGACATTTGCTTGCATTTGGGCAGAGTTTTGCCCTGTGTTTCTTTCCCTACAACTTTTATTTTACTTTTTCAAATTTTAAATCTTGGCCTTTGCCAACTTATCTATCCCAGCGACTTCCTCTGATGATAATATTTTGATCTTTGAAAAGCCTGGCTAAGGAAAATTTAACTTGAATAAATTGCCTTGTTGCTGAATATACCTTGCTCTGAGCAATTGAATTGAAATTTGATTTGGCTTTTGCTTCTCTAATTCCTTTCCATTCTTCCTCATATCTACCTGCTCTATCCTGGATATTGAGCTGTATACTTTTCACAATAGGCTTTACCTTTCCTAAAAGTTCGCTTTTAGTACACCACTTTATATATATATATATATATATATATATATATATATATATATATATATATATATAGTAAGTTATGAAAATATATTTATGTCAATTAAGCTATACAGAGGTCAAGCGTTTTATCCCAAAGGGTAATTTTCAAGCTAAAATGCATTTTAGCATGAAGAATCCCTCCGGGAATGAAACACGGGAGGCTCTGTGTTGCTTAATTGCCATGAATATATTTTCATAACTTACTACCGAGCTCTACCTACGTATCGAGCACTGTTGAAGTAAATACTGAAAATTGATACATAAGAAATTATATCTCCTTATAAAATTTCATGCGGATACATGAAATAGTTATATATATATATATTTATTTATTTACGTGTATATATATGTGTATATATATTGTGTGTATTTATGCAGCATGTTTTCATTTCGACAAACGTTATTGTAAAGTTTTTGTTAAATTAGTCTTTTTCAATTTTCCTGATCTTTTGGATAATTCTTCCAGTATTTCTGCCAAATTGTCGGATGTAGGATCCGTTGGTGTTTTCTTGTTCCATTTTTATTGTGAGTACTTTCGACTCACTCTCTCACTCGTCTTTAGGCCGGGGATTAGGCTTGCTTATTCATGTCTATTTAGTTCAAACTGTGCGGCAATTTATAACTTTAAAAAAGATTATGTATAGGTGATGAGAGGCCGTATTTGGTACGTGATCATTTGTTCGGCGCGCGGCTAATTAAAATTTACAATATTTGAAAATTAAAAGGTTAGTCGTAGAATAACACCTCTCAGACAAAATAAACTAGTAGAAAAAAAACAACATAAATTATCAATTTCAATGTAAAAACTAACCGTCACAAGTGGTATAGAACTACTACACTTTACCGAAGGCTCACAGTACATCTTTCCGACTTAAGTACAATCTGCCAGCATTTGAAGTAACACAACTGCCCATTAGAAATTTAGACAACTTTTAGTTAATAACCAAAAATTGTACATTATCATTCAAACGTAAAAAAAGACTGACAATCCTGAAAATACATTTCATATAAAGACCAGATACCCCACAATAAACACTATTAATTACGAATTGACTCAACATATTTTAAATTGCATACGTTTGTAAAAAAAAAATCGTAGCTATACAATAACGTTTGTGTAAAAGTATATATATATATATATATATATATATATATATATATATATATATATATATATATACGAGGAAAAGTAGAAAAAAATTTCAGACAAAATGCAAAATAATAATGGAATTGACAATAAGCGAATCAACAAACTAAGAAAAATATAAACTCAAATGAAAATATATTTATGGTAATTAAGCTACACAGAGGCTTCCGCATTTCATCCCCGGAGGAAATCGTCAGGCTAAAATGCATGGAGTATGTTTTGCCGGGTGTTTTTATATACACGTCTAACTAGTTAACAAATTATATTCTTTGTTGGTCTCTTAGTCAATAGTTGGGCTTCTCACAAACAAAGGTCCGGTTGATTTACTTCCTATTTCCTATTCTATTGTACTGTTTTCTATAGGGTTGCCTATTCCTGTTTCTATGTTGTGTCAATATAATGGGTGACTTTACTTTAACACGTGCTTGCTTGCATTTCTATTTTAGGTTTTAGTTTTTTAGTTTTTAGGTTTTAGTTTAGTTTAGTTTTTTTGGTTTATTCGTTTATTTATTTTTTATTATGTATTGTTAACCTGTTATATATATATATATCTATATATATATATATATATATATGGTTTTATATATGTGGTTTTATTGTTTAGTCAATTACTGTAGTATACTTATCGAATAATTTTTTTAATTACATATCCATATTTTTAGTAAGCTTTTTTGTCAGTCAACGTATTATTCTTAATCCTTGGCGCTATCCCCTTTTGCTAATACTTAAACAATAAGCATTTATATGTTCAAAACCTACGTAACAGAATTTCACCAAATTTGACATGACGCACTATGGATTTTTCGATGGGTTATACTATTACTACTAAAACACCACAAACTACTACTACGATTAATAATAATAATAATAATAATAATAATAATAATAATAATAATAATAATAATAATAATAATAATAATAATAATAATAATAATAATAATAATAATAATAATAATAATAATAATAACTTACTTAACTTGCTTAATCATCGCTATAGCCTGCCCCTTCGATACCAGTGTACAGGAGAAAGAACACTAAAAAGTAAATAAACATGAATCCCTAAAATGGGAATTAGTAAGACTATGGAAATGTAAAGAAGTAAAGGTGATTCCCGTTGTGATTGAAACGCTTGGAACCATAACGAAAATCCACCAGAAATGGCTTAAACAGATTGACGAGATAATTTATTTTCCAATTCTGCAAAAGACTTGCCTGTTAGGAACGGCGAAAGTGTTAAGGTACAGCTTGAATGTCTACGGTCAAGGGAATTGACTAGATGTTCAAAAAAGAAAACCCGAACTAAAAACATCCAAAAGTTGAGACTACTATGAAATAATAATAATAATAATAATAATAATAATAATAATAATAGTAAGCATGAAGAAAGTCAGTATAATACCAATAATCATAGGAGCACTAGGAACAATCCCAAAACACCTTGAAAAAAGACTGGGAGAAATTGGAATCAAAGGGATCATTGGAACTATACAAAGGACAGCAATGATCAAAACAGCTACAATCTGTACAAAAATCATTGAATGCGGAAACCAACCCGCATAAGCTACGAATGGTCACACGGAATCTACTACAGGAAGAAAAAACCCCAGAAAGAACACATCAAAAACAAAGACACAGAAAATGCAAGAAACATCACTTTTTAAGCTCCCCCCCCAATAAATTATAGCGACCTCAACTGACACGACGCAAAAATAAACCAATGAACAGAAATAGCAAGAAACGCCATCAGCTCCCCGCCCCCCCCCCCAAAAATTTAAAAATTAAAAAAATTAAAAATTAAGAAAAAAAAATTGTACCAGCCTAAGCTGACACCACACAAAACATTTGCATAGGGTCAAGGAGGATGAGAAGACCGAGGAGGGACAGCACAAACCAGACCTCTACTGGAAGTGCAGAGACTGCGGGGACCTTGGGGGGGGGCTTATTGTCACCTAAATTCCAGAGAAGACCAATGGTCCTTACCAGCGAAAAATCAATGGTAAACGGCTGTTGTGATACTGCAAGTTGATTTGCGGTGGCTATCGAAAAGGGATGGAGAATACTGGCAATCTGGGGAGACTTGTTGTCACTGAGACTCCAGGAAATACCACCGGTTGTCGGTGAGCAATCACTGATGACCTGTGTGAGAACTCCAAGTGAGTAAATAATAATAACTATTGTGAAACAACTCTTCACGCTTTCTCACAGAAAATACTTTTCTTTTTCTTTACTTTCTCGTTATTTCCATAGGGGATCGACTGAGCTCCAATCTCTGGTTGCTTCTTGTAAATATTTCAGAGCAAGAACTCGTCCCTCTACCACAATTGAAAGAGAACTTTCCACCCGCCTCAGTTGCCTAGTGTTAGACGGACTTTCCATGAATATAATTTCTTTCAAATAACTTTTTGTTCTTGCATCACATTCTCACGAGGCTGCTTCCCTGCAGACTACAGCATGGTCGTCTTCAAATCTGACATAAATAAATACTTGTTATTAACAATCCCCAAAGTAATGCAACTTTGTTCATTGCATACATCATTTTCAATCCTCTCATAATATTCTTCATCATTCAACCAACGATCCATCCATCTCGATAGTCCTTATCGTAGAGTGGCTTTTGGGCTCGACGAATTAGTAAAGACCAAACAAATAATCAAGACTAAAAGTCAGCTATTTTGTCAGATTGTTGGCTAGACCATTTAAAGAAAATAATGCAGGACGATCGCTTAGTTCAATTAAGACGTTGCTCCTTCCTTGTGCTTGTGTATGTGATCTCACGTTTCATCAGCCGCACATAAGGGAAGCTACACCAACAACGTTTGCCACCTGACAGGATATAAAACAGAGTATGTTTATATTTAGTGTTCCATATTGCATACGAGCGCTAGATTGAGAAGAAGAGTTGGAGCATGTTTATGATTTGCGACGTGAGACCTTCTAAACTAATATCGTATATATATATATATATATATATATATATATATATATATATATCGTATATATATATATATATATATATATATATATACATATAGTAATATGTTAAGAAGGCTGGCGACAATGCAGAGTGCCGGATTGATTATAAGCTGGAAAGAACAAAAATAATAAATCGAAGTGGGAAGACTTACTATTTATTTTTCTTTACAATCTTACATGTCAGCAATTGTAGTGTCGGCTGTGTGGTTTGTCCGGATGATGCTTAAGAATCATTTAATATTTCGAGAGAATCTTCCCTTTGTCAAAAATAGACACCAAAGGAAAAAAATCCATCTGTGTGGCGAATTCACCAAAAATGGATGAATTCTCTACACAGACGGATGTTTCCTTCGGTGTCTCAATCGCTGCTTCCCACAACCTTCACAGGCATGCTTTGCTCGAATAAGTTACAGTATCGTATTCGACTAGCATATTTACCGATTCACGCACATTAATCTGCGCGTCATAAACACACTAACATATATTTTAAAAAAATAACATTTTTTTACAAGAACCGACAGTCTAAAGATGTGTCCCTTAACTCGGTTCGTTTTGCGATTTAAATATTTCAAACTGACGATAGGCAGACGAAAGGGTTCACATGTTTAAATAACGTTAAAACTATTGACACTAAAAGCCGCAATGTAGGCACATATATGAGAGTAGAAAGGGACTAGCTTGTCTTTCCTTTCGGCAGCGTTGCGACTTTCGCTTCTCTTTATTTTTGCTTTGAAATTTTTGACAATTACTACTGTTGTTATTTTACCGCAAGAAAAACATTCAATTTCATGATTAATTTGGTGAAACGATGAGAAATAGCAAAAGATATTGAAAAATCAGTTGTGAAATTGCTGTTTAGACTGTTTATAAAACTGAAATTATATAAACGTAAAAACTGTTAGTTGAAAAAATGTTATATTGTTTAATTTATTTAAGGACTTATCTATATATTAATACGATAGCGTGTGTGTTCGTGTGTCACGCTTCCTGCAAAAGCTCTGCGCATGCGTGCCGCACCTAGATTTAAAAAACAGTCAAGTCGCTTTATTTTCAAAGAATTTAGAACTTTTTTCCTTTTGGCGTAACGGTTAGCGACGTAGTATATTTTGACTTCGGCCCTACTGGTTTATAGTTCGATCCCAACCAACCTCTAAGATTTTTTTTCTACATTTTAAGGGGAAGGGGAAGAGAGGTAGGGAGGGGACGACCGGGAAGACACATATCAATACAATAGCGTGTGTGATTTTGTGTGTCATGCTTACATCGAAAGCAACGATCTTCTGAATCTTTGTATGCTACTCACCTGGTTAAAAAGTACTTTTTTGTGTTGCTTTAAACTTAAAACTATTTTTTGTTTTTTATTTTGGCGTTTTTAAGGGCATTGTCTATTTAATTACGTTTTCTTTTGGTTTTAGAGAGGCCCAGTATTATTATTTTTTTTTTGGGACGGATGGCATATCAACCTTTTTTTAGTAGCTTGTACACGAGTTACCATTTAAAAAAATATTTCACTCTTATCTAGAAGGGGGGGGGAGCTCATAATAAAGCAAGTGTAACTAACAAATAGAGGGTGCTTTGTTACATTAGGACCCGCGCTAACTTTGACCCCGTCGTTAGAGTTAGGGTCAGTGTGGCAGACGATAACTTCGTCACTTTTTTCAGTTTTATTTTCAAGAAATGATTAAAAAAAAAAACGTACACAATACGGTGTAAGTAAAAATAAAAATTTTAAAATTTTTAAATTCCGTGTAATTTACACGGGTCCCGCTAGTCTTTAATTATTTCAATAATCAAATTTCTTAACACGAGTATTTCTTTTTTAAATATCACTGAATGAAAACTATTTTTAAAAAATAACAGTTGAGTTAAACTAAAATATTTATTATGTCCAATGATGATGATGATGATGATGATGATGATGATGATAGTGACGATGATGACGATGATGATGATGATGATGATGATGATGATGATGATGATGATGACGACGATGATGATGATGATGATGATGATGATGATGATGGCGATGATGATGATGATGACGATGACGATGACGATGATGATGGCGATGACGATGATGGCGACGATGATGATGATGATGATGATGATGATGATGATGATGATGATGATGATGATGATGATGGCGATTATGATGGCGACGATGATGATGATGATGATGATGATGATGATGATGATGACGGTGATGATGATGACGATTATGATGGCGATTATGATGATGACGATGATGATGATGATGATGATGATGATGATGTAGGTATTATTTACAATGTTTCAACTTTCAGTAAAATATTCGGCTATGAAGTCTGTATAAAACATTTATTACGTATGCATATCGATTTCTATGTATTTGTGTAAATGTCCGTTCGTGTGTATATAGCTATAACGTTCAATGCCCTGATTTCTTCCCCCTCTGCGCCGATGTGCGTGTAGCTTTGTTTCACGCTGTGAACAATGGTCGCATCCTTTATAACTGGACATCCAGTGGAAGGCGGATGTTGGATATTGCCGACCGAGCGCGATCCTTTTACGTTTAAACACGACAAGCCGGGCTACAAGGGGAAGTTCATCTCCATCAAATGAGCCACCTGCTTGACAACAGCGCAGGTTTTCGTCCGTCATCAGGCAACTGACTACAAAGACTGAATTTTTGCTGAATAGCTGGATCGATCCATTTATCTATATCATTTCTTCAATCTAATTTACTATTCACGAGCTGGATATACCCGGCGTTGCGCGGGTAGACAACTAGAACAGCTTCAGGACTAAATCTGTCTTCTGTTGAGCAGCGAAAGAGCAGATCCCAACATGATTCAATCGGCGAAAGTTAGGTTATGATCGAGAATAAGTTTCCGACAATCAGTCCGACAGAGACTGGCCGTTTCGGTGGCCTTTATCTATCGGACTCAGGTATCTTAAGAGATCCCCCCCCTCCGAGGCCTTGCCTTCCCTCTTTGGGAAGGGGTTTGTTTATTGCCAATTTCCTGAGGCGCCCCTACTGGGCAGTGGCAACGGGGCTGGTAAGCTGATTTTTAGAGGCAAACCTGGCTCCTCCGCTGCGGCGCTGACTTTTCTCCCATAGCTTGTGCCACATCTTTCTGCCGTGTGAAGGAAATAAATAAAGCAATGGATGCGAGGAGACCTGCTTCTGGCATGAAGCATCATCAACAGGAATATAAATCTACCTTTAGAGGAGTTTGACACCCCCAACACAATATCGCAGAAGATGTTTATCGTTCTTTTTCTCTCAAGTATCTCTTACGTAGAACAGTCTGGCAGAAATTCGCCTTGGACATACATTCAGACGGTATATAGATGCAATATATTCTAACTGCCCTTTTTTGTATAGCTTGATGTACTTTGCTTTTTTGCAGCAATAAAATTGATTAATTGATATTGTCGCGTAGGGTTAGGGTTAGGAAGAATTAATTAAAATATAGTAAAAGTAACATCCTATTTCAAGCTATACAGTGCTTTCATTTCCTCGCCTGTTTACCAATTCCCATGACGTGGAGCACAGATTAGATTTGTGCCAATTAAGGGGCACATCCTTAATGGCAGAAGATTGGTGTACTCCGCCAAGTTCGTATTGGTTGTAAAGCAACCAAGAAACAAATTAGGGAACCAGAAAGAAACATTTATTAAAACCGATTCTAAAGCATCTGAGAGATATTTTTCGCTGTACTTGTTCCATAGAGACGTACTGATTTCACCATCTCACATCCGTTACGTCACTTCCGCTAAGTTTGAGATATAGTAGAAATAATAAATTATCACTTCCATCTTGGACTCACTAGTAAAGTGCATATGGTATACACAATGTTGGAAGCTGTACCTACCTACTAATACTTATATTAAGATGGATACTAATCAATTAAGCCTTAAAACTTCCGAATAGTATGGTCAATTACGAAAGAAAACTGAATAGAAATGTAAAAGGCACTGAACAAATTTTTTTAAAAATGGCGACGCTATTAACTACATAACTACATGCTGCACGCGAGTAATTAATACTGGCCGGCGATGACAAATCGATTATTGTAATAATTTGTAGTTTAGAAATATTTCACTAATTTTATCAGTTATGATATTCCATACATTGCAAACATAAGTCATTATTGGTCCCCCGATTTTATAAATCGGGGGAGTTATGTTTTGAGGCATGTCCGTCCGTCCGGATTTTTCTCCGCAACCATCCATTGAATTTCTCTGAAATTTTGCATGAAGTTGTAACTTTGGTCAGGTTAGAAAGTGACATTCTCCGATTTTTGAAAAAAAATCTGGTTAGCCCCTCAGGGGGTCAAAAGGCCCCGAAATGGTAAAAAATTACATTTTTTGCCCCATAACTTTTCATCCATCCATTCAATTTCTCTGAATCTTGGGCAAAATGTGGAGGCAATTGTTCATAATAGAAAATAAGTATCACTGACCTTGGAAAAAATCTGGTTCCCGCCCCCAGGGAGTCAAAAGCCCCAAAATGTTAAAAAATGACCCTTTTCTCCCATAACGTTTGATCTATCCATTCAATTTTTCTGAAACTTGGCCAAAATGTAGAGGCAATTGTTCTGGATATAAAATGAGCATCCTTGACCTTAGAAAAATTCTGGTTCGCGCCCCCAGGGGGTCAAAGAGGGGTCAGAAATGCCCGAAATTGCCCAAATTTATTACATTTTACACTCGCCACATCGAGTCACATACAGAGGGGGACCACGCACGCGCGGCTTGTTTAAAATGTTTTTTATCTACTTTAAATTATTCAATCAAAACACTCAAAATATGATTTACGAACGGTAATTATGAAAACAGTCTGCCATTAAATTCGATTAGTTGAGAGATTGAAAGTTAAGAGCGTGAATATTTATTCATTATTCAGTATAAAATCAGTACAATATCAGTACCGTCGGTTTCAAGTTCGGAAGGTGTCCGACCTCCCGACTTTCTTCAGCTAGGTGGTTACTTTAAGGATTTGAGACCTTTTTTACCGTCTGTCTCTGTTCTGTATTCCATTTAACCACATTCTTTTTTCAACGTCTACCATCTTAGTTAGGAGTACCCTTGCGTACATTTCGTTATTGGGTTTCTAGAAACCATTTTCATTAAGTTTTGCGACCTTCATTTTGTAATAAAAATGAAAATCTTCTCGGACTTAATGTAGTTTCTATAAGACTCAAATGTTATTATTTTCTCTCGCTATAATCTCCATAGCTACTTTTTCTCTTAATCCTAACCTCGATTTCGTTCTGTTGAGCGAGGTTCAAAAGCGGTCAGCTTGACCTTTCAGTCTTTAATATTTTAATTCATCATGTTTAATAAATAAATATGGTTATTATATAGCCATAATATATATATATATATATATATATATATATATATATATATAGTATAATTTTTTTTATTTATGCAAACATTATAGGTTACATATGTGCATACATGTTTCGGTTGTACTCTTCACAGAGAGTCAACCTCTTCAGACCAAAGAAGACTGTCTGTCTTCTTTGGTCTGAAGAGGTTGACTCTCTGTGAAGAGTACAACCGGAACATGTATGCACATATGTAACCTATAATG
>OY744543.1:73477439-73494939 GCA_963556195.1 Sepiola atlantica | reverse complement strand
TATATATAGTTTTCAATATTGTTAATACTAATGAGGTGTTGGAAGGAATAATACAGTTTTTCTTTTTACTTTGAGAGATATTATCAAGTGTCATTAGATTCTGCACTGAAAAGATGCTTCCCTAGGAAGATGTTTGGTTTGCATGTACAGCTGCACGTCATGTTGTGTTCTTGTCCTTAGATCCGTCTGTAAATATAGCGGTATATTTGGGTTAACAATCTAGAATTTTATTTAGTTTTTCTTGAAAAATGAGAGGTTTTGTGGTAGTTTTGTTGAGTTTATTCATTTCTAAGTTTATTTTCGGTGGTGTTGTTTCCCACGATGGTATTGTTGGCTGGCGTGTATCATGTATCGTTTTGTAGTGGTATGTTGGTTTTTTTTATTATTTCTTCTATTATGGAGGCCAATAGGTTTTATTGCATTTTTTTTCCTTTGGTGGAGTTCTTTGTAATTTGGTTTGAATATGGTATTGTATGCTGGCTTTAGTGGGCATGATCTTGGCTTTATATAGTATTGTAAGACTAGTTTATGTCTTCTTAGGGTTGGAGGGGCTCAATATTATCTCTCAGAGTAAAAAAAAACTTCATTTTTCTTTCCGACTCCTTATCAGTATTAACAACATTGAAAAATAGAAATCTGGGTAACCCACTGATCATGAAACTATTATGTAAAATAACGTCATCGCTGAACACCAAAGTGATTATATTTTGTTGGATCCCAAGTCATATAGGAATTCAAGGAAACGATAAGACTCACACAGCAGCCAAAAACCGCCAAAAAGAGCCCCTCAACAACAAATTTAAATTTCCATACTCAGATGTCAAGGCAAATAACCAAGCATATATCCATAAACATATATATATATATATATATATATATATATATATATATATATATATATATATATATATATATATATATATATATGTATGTATATATATGTATATATATATATATATATATATATATATGTATATATATGTATATATATATATATATATGTATATATATATATATATATGTATATATATATATATATATATATATATATATATATATATACAGGGTGATTCATACGTCACTTAGCCATTTATGTTTGAAATTCGAAAGTTAAAAAATACGGTAATACAAAACAGAAAATTTATTCAAGAAATTCATTAATGGGAGTTTGAAATTACAGCAAATTTACAAAATTTCCACCTTCGTTCTGCATGCATAGCTCCATTCTTTTTTGCAAGGAATTTACGACTCTTTGTAGCATATTTGATTGATTATGGTGTTGTGCGAAGGAGGCTTTCTGTTCACAACGAACAAATTTAAAATAACAAATAGCAGTAATTAGAGAGTAAGATAACAATTATCAAAAGTTAATAGTATGTTTGTGCTTCTTATGGTAATCATTTTAAATAGCTAAGTGAAGTGACTTATGAATCACCCTGTATATACAGGGTGGCGCAAAACTAGGCTTTTCTGATAAATAATACATTTACTTGGTAATTTTGTTGCATTAGTTTTTAAAAATAATATCCTTTAAATGGCCACCATTTTCGGCCTCACAAAGACGGGCTCTTATTAGGGCATTTTCCATTACACTCCTTAGAATAACTGGCTCTAGTTCTTGGATTTCATGTCTGATATTGTTTTTAAGCTCTTGAATCGTTGTCGGCTTGTTCACATATACCCTTTCCTTAAGATAACCCCAAAGAAAAAAGCCAGGGGCTGTTAAATCCGGTGAACGTGAAGGCGAGTTAAAATCAGAAGATCTGCTAATTAAGCGCTCGCCAAACAATCCCGCAAAAGTCACGTATTAGTTTGAATCAGTAACAACTGATTCAAACTAATGCGTGACTTTTGCGCCACCCTGTATATATATATATATATATATATATATATATATATATATATATATATATATATATATTTATTTAAATATATATATATAATATTTATTTATATATATATATATAATATTTATTTATATATATATATATTTATTTGTCTTAGCTCTGATGAAGCTTGTTTTTGTCAAGCGAAATATTAGCTAAAAAAAAAAAAATCAAGATGAAGAAAAAAAAAAAACGGAAGGTATTTTGAAATATTTTATTAAATGTTTCGAAATATTTTTATTTTGATTTTGATTTAATTACTCGCATCTAATACATGGTTTTTGAAGGCTTGTTTGCCTCAATATTTATATATATATATATATATATATATATATATATATATATATATATATATATATATATATATATATATATATATATATATAAATATATATATATATATATTTCGTGCAATTAGGCATCAACACTTTGGAAATACTGGGAAATTTGTCTTAGATATATTTTAGAGACTAATAAAAAAGGATTCGCTTTACTAAACTCTAAAGTCTAAAATATTTTATTTTATTTATTTTAATTTCTAAGTATTACCAAGATGCTGTCGAGTAATCTCACGCCCCCAAATAGCATACAATATTTATTTTTTTCATTACACTGTGGGGGCTAATGGTAAAAGTACTGAATCAGTTACATAATTAAGATTATCTTTTGTACACTTACATGTAATCACTCGCGTAGTGATTAGTACGTGGTTTGGTCAAATAACACAGGCATGTTGAGACTCGCGTAGTGATATGTCGGGTAATTAGAACACTTTGCGTATGGGCGATGGCCTTATGACAACCGAACAGATACAACAATACTCTACCCATAAAAGGAGGATGTAATGCCTGGGAGGATAGTATAATGACAACAGAACAGATATTAAACTACCTCCTCCCCCCACCCCCAAAAAAGCAAGCGAAGGTAATCCTTGAACGAATTGTGTTCTGACCTCAGAACAGATACTACACTAAATCATATCCCTCCACGAAAAAAACTCCCCCCCCCAAAAAAAGGGCGGGACGTATTGCTTGTGAGAATTGTATAATGCAACAAAACATATACTACCCCCTCCTGAATTGAGAATTTAAAGATTGTAATAGTATATTTGGGGCTTAAGGCAGACAAATCGCTATTAGTCAAATAAAATATGAGACGATTCCAAGTGTGTGTCTGTTTTTCTCGCTTCAATGTAACTGTGATAATCACACATCGGATTATTTTGTACATTAACCGAAAATTTATTAAAAACAAAAATACAATTAAACTAAAACGAAATTTTCATTTTTTTTTAAATTTCAAACTTCGTTAATATTAACTCACTTATCACCCTTTCCGTAGCAAGATTCTCCTCCATGCATTAGTCACATAATCAGCATTCTTATCTCTACCGACTTTCTTTATTACTTGGCTTCTTATTAGTCATTAATTTATGAGTACAATAATTCGAAACGATTCATGCGATTTGAAAAGAAAAATCGAAACAAAACTGAAAGTAAAAATCTGCCCGAACAACGCCGGGTAGGTCGAGCTGGCTTCATATAATGCACTAAACGTTAATAGACTATTTGACCTTTGCAGTCGGAAGGACATGTATTTACTAGTCTAACATAATATTTAAAAACAAATACAACCACTAAGAGTCAATTTATCGCCTTACGTAATGGTTTCAAACAAACGAATATATTCGTTTGTTTGGAACCTTTTCAGTCGGAGGGACACGCATTTACTAGTCTAACATCATATTTCAAAACCAACACAACCACTTAATATTTAAGAGTCAATTTAGCGCCTGACGTAATGGTTTCAAACAAACGAATTTATTCGTCGTCTTCCGGCTAATCAATCTAGACGCGTTCATTTCAAGCCAATTGACCCGATCATTGTTATACAACTCATTGAGTAATTGAGCTGATAATGTCGCTCAACTCGTGTCTATGACACCTAAACTTCGAATCTAATCACATTATTAGTTGAAAATGTATCAAATTTAGCGTTGTCTTATATAACAGAGTATTGATTTACTCCTCTCCAAGAATTAGGCACAAGGCCAGTTTTTATCTTACTTTTCACAAGTAAGATGTGACCCAAGGTCGGGTCAGGAAAGTGGGGTTAAAAATTGCCTGGGAAGCCCCGTCGGCATTCCCCAGTAGGGGCACCTCAGGCAGTAAGCAATAAACATACTCCTCCCCAAAGAGGGGAGGCGAAGCCTGGGAGCGTGGATCTCCTAGAACTGCATAGGACAGACTCATAGACAGGCGTAAATCAAGACCCGAAGGCCAAGACAATACCAGTCTATGGAGTGCAATATCCATCGGAACAGATACTACACTTTGATCTTAGCCAAAAGGCCGAGTAAAGCAAGTATTGATTTACTCCTCTCCAGGGGTTCGGCACAAGGCCTGTTTTTTATCCTACTCCCACAAGTAAGATGTGACCCAAGGTCGGGTCGGGAAAGTGGGACTTGAAAAGCCAGCACCCGAGAAGGTGAGCACTCTGGCCATTAAAAATTGCCTGGGCAACCCCGTCGGCATTCCCCGGTAAGGGCGCATCAGGCAGTAAGTAATAAACTTACTCCTCCACAAAGAGGGGAGGCAAACCCTGGAAAGGTGGACCTCCTAGAACTGCATAGGACTACCCATAGACCGGCGTAAATCAAGCCCCGAAGGCCAAGACGATACCAGTCTATGGGGTGCAGTATCCATCGGAACAGATACTACACTTTGATCTTGGCCAAAAGGCTGAGTATTGATTTACTCCTCTCCAGGAGTTAGGCACAAAACCATATTTTTATTTACTCCGCTACAGGAGTTAGGCGCAAGGCCAGTTTTATCTTACTCCCACAAGTAAGATGTGACCCAAGCTCGGGTCGGGAAAGTGGGATTTGAAAAGCCAGCGCCCGAGAAGGTGAGCACTCTGGCCATTAAAAATTGCCTGAGCAGCCCCGTCGGCATTCCACGGTAGGGGCGCCTCAGGCAGTAAGCAATAAACTTACTACTCCCCAAAGAGGGGAGGCGAAGCCTGGAAGGGTGGATCTAGAACTACACAGGACAGACCCATAGACCGGCGGAATCAAGCCCCGAAGGCCAAGACAATACCAGTATGGGGTGCAGTATCCATCAGAACAGATACTACACTTTGAAAAATTTATTTGCAGAAAATATAAAAGATTTACATTCAAAACAAATAAGGCACAAGACCATCAAAAGTGTGGGGAGGGTGTCGTTGGTCATCCTTTGTCTAAGGTAATAAAATTGTCTATCCTACTCTTAACTAGAATCATCTCAGTCACCACAATACCACATTTGCTCTAGGGCCGTCCTACTTAGGCTATTATAAAATGAGTTGGCAATCTTAAAATTGTCGTTATAAATAAATAAATAAATATGGTTATATTTACAGAAATTCATTGGAGGATAATGGGGTAGGGGAGAAAGGCAAAACCTAGTGAGTAAGACCCTCCTAACCCTTTCTAAATATTAGACTGCCCACTGTTTTCCGGTTTGTTTTGCACCCAAAACAAGCAGGTTCGTCTCTAAATGGGAGTGGGATCTAAGGGGGGAGAAAAAAAAAGTGGGGGATGGAGTTTGGAGAGTGGGTGGTGTCCTTCCAAGATAAGTGCAAGTTGGGGTGGGGCTGAGCTTGGCCAAAAGGCCGAGTAAAGCAAGTATATTTAATGTTATGCATGTTATAACAACATAGCCTAAAGGAAAGCGATTCGATCTCCGTGTCAGAAACACGAATTCGGAAGTGATAACTTAAATTGTAGCCGAGAATTATAAATGAACAAGAAGCAACATTCGTTTGGTCGTTCTGAACATTATATCGTCTTAACGCAAGATGAATTATTTCTCGAATTCTTTTGACAGCTCGTTAATATATTAATATGACTAGCAAATAATTGCATTCCTTGTTGGTCTTCTCCTTCTTCTTCTTCTCCTTCTTCTTCTTCTTCTTCTTCTTCTTTATTCTTCTTCGGGGAATCGTGTTAACATTTAAAAAAAGCTAGAAAGGCGATTTCATTTTAGGAAATTCTTTCCGAAAAAAAAAAAATTCTTTAAACTCCTATTCCACAGAGTAGTATCGTCAGAACTCTAAAATAACTATTACAATCAGGTTCATTTTAAACAATTTTTATTTTTTTTTTATTTTCACGACGACATGAACATATTTAAAGAAATGTATAAATGTTTTTATATACTCACGTGTTAGCTGAAAATAAGATTGTACAGAAAAAATACGCAAATTCATCCAGTATTTATTAAATTATGAGAAAAAGAAAGAAAAAATGACAATCTTACGTATCTGTAAACATTTATACTTACTTATTAGGTAAAGGAGATAAATTAAATTTTGTTTTTGGGAAAACTCAAAATGGCGCCCGATAGATACAATCGTTATTTATTTTTAATTTAATAAATACTGGATAAATTTGCGTAATTTTTTTGTGTACAGTCTTCTTTTTAGCTACCATGTAAGTATATAACAAAGTTTATATATTTATTTAGGCATTTATTTTTAGAGAGACCTAACATGTCGCCGTGAAAGTAAAAAAAGCATCCAATTGTTTCTAAACGTCGTCTTTCAAATGAACTTAAATAGAATTAAAAACAAAATAAAAGCGGGTTCATTTTTCAGAATTATCTGCGACGTAAACAGCAACGACTCCAAAATTCACTTCAATAACAAAGGCTGGGGTTACAAAAATCATCTCCCAGAGACAGTCTAACAAAAATGCGCAAAAAAGCCAAAAACTTTGATCACGTGGGTTGCTCCTTACTACGTCGGCCAAACCACTGATCAAACAATATAAAAGCAGACCGCGCAACAAAATCTTCCTCTTTTCTCTTCCCTTTTTCCTCTTTCCTCTTTCTCTCGCACACTTTACAGAGAACACAAATTCGGCTACCCTCGCCCAAAGGCGAGGGGTGCCAGCGGGTCGGCTGACTACAAAACACACACGCACTCCTATCATTCTTCAACGCACGCAACCACACGCTGCTAACAAAGACACACACAGATACAAGTGCCTAAACGAATTATCAACTCTCACGCATACACGTTTGTACAACCACGAACAAAAGGCGACATGCACATTCACACACTTCGACACATAGCTACACTACGCACATACATACACATTCATAAATGACAGGCATGAAAAATTATTATTCCTCTAACTGGACACTTGAAATGAACAATTAATGCTCTGTAATGTGTAAATATATAAATATTTTGTGTTACTGTTAAACAACGTTTTATTCTTCCTTCAACCTATGCATCTTTTATTCAACTTTCATACATGTTTTCCATGTTTTATCTATAACTATTTTGTGTTACTTTTGAACTACGTTTTATTCTTCCTGTAACTTACGCATGCCTTATTTTTCATTCAACTTTCATTCATGGTTTTCCATGCATTATCCGTTTTCTCGTGATTTTAAATCTCTTTACCAATTAAATGAACCCTACACAGACAAACAATTATATATAAACACTAGTAGAATACTCGTCCCAGGATGGTTATAAACCATAAATATAGAATTAATTAAACATTTTAAGTTTTCTTTGTGGGGGATGGTACCGTTTCGGCGGCACCCCTCTAAATAGTATAGTTATAAAATAATTTATGTGCCACGTTAGCGAGCACAAAAAGACTAATTTTGGAATTTGTATTTATATTTATATCTACGAATTTCATTGGCGGTCTGTTTACTTCCGATTTTTCACTGTTCGATTTTGACTGAACCGGTGCATCTTTCTGGAATATAAACAATTCGGATTTTATCATACATCCTTGATTGCCAGATATCTGAAATCCGGGTACTCCCAAAAGATACGCTTATTTATAGTATTTAAATAAATATATATTAGCTCTTTAAAACCTACGATCGAATACTTGGATCGTTTTTCTACTATCTTTTTACACATGCTATATATATATATATATATATATATATATATATATAAATTCCCGAAACAGTTTTTCATGGTAAACAACTGATGATCCCTTAAAATAGTGTTAGAAACAAACTAATATAATAACTGTAAAAAATAAATTGACTTACATGAGTGATTTTCTACTGGAAGACTTGGGACTATAAGTTTTTTTGTTGTTTTTTTTTAATATAGTTTTAATGGTTGGGAAACTTCCGAGACTAATATATATATATATATATATATATATATATATATATATATATATATATATATATATATATATATATATATATATATATATATATATATATGTGATTTTATAAAGGCTTACCAAAGCATTCTTTTCAGGACGATGATCACCATTAAAGAAATTTTTTCTTACAAATATTATTTATTCAAATTAAATGTATTTTCCTACACGTGTTTCACTACCAAGCAGTTACTTGCTTGGCAGATCATCAGGGAAATTAAATGTCTTGAATAAGGGTTGCAACTGCCGACAATACACAATGTGGCGTTGCAATAGTTCCAGACATTTAATTTCCCTGATTATCTTTAATGGTGATCATTGTTCTGAAAGGAATGCTTTGGTAAACCTTCATAAAATCACATATAAATGCTCTGTACTCTGTAATCGAGTATCATCGAGCTTGTTTATATTTGAACAACCCCGGTCTTCACTCAATGATCTATTTTATAAGTGAAAATCTAAATCTATATATATATATATATATATATATATATATATATATATATATATATATATATATATATATATATATATATACATATATATATATATATGTATATATATATATATATATGTATATATATATATATATATATGTATATATATATATATATATATATATATATATATATATATATATATATATATATATATATATATGTGTGTGTGTGTGTGTAGGTTTGATTACCACGATTTTGTTTAGGAGATTGACAGTGTATTTCTCAAATACTAGCGCCATAGCCCAATACCTAATTAACGACCATTCCTGCCCCCGCTCGGAAATCCGAAAATACTTAGTAGAAAATACCTAAATATTTGAATATAATCCTAACAAACAAAAACTCCATATATTAGAAGCTCTATACATAAAAACAAAAAAGACGTAATTAACAGAATTAACTTTAATACCAGCAATAATATTATAAAATGCATATAATGCTAACTATAGTTTTGCAGTTATTATAAAATTCCGGCCAAAACCACGTATAATACGATTACCTGATTCACCTCATTCCCTTGAAGATGGACCCGGATGGGTCTGAAAGTACTGGGGACACAAATGAAAATTTTGGCAGATCCATCGGCCAATTCCCCTCCGAAATTAAGATTCTGATTCGGACAATGGAAAGGATCTACGAAAAGATATCCAGACATATGTTGTCGGTTATATTTAACAACACTTGCCTCAAGAAAAGATGCTGCCTATATATATATATATATATATATATATATATATATATATATATATATATATATAGACGAACTATATATAATTATATATATATAAATCATTAATTTATTAATTAAATTCAGGTATTTTTATAATATTAACTTAACACCAATATTTTTTTCTAAAGTGCTGAATACAAAGTAGAGCTTTTATAAATAAAATTATATGAACATTAAAAACAGTCTTCGCGTATCAACCAGCGTTTCGACATTTACAAGTCCTGACGGGGCTGTAAAGTGAAGTAATAGATTAAAAGTATCCAAAATAAATAAGACAGAACAAAATCGGCTAGTTGAGAATTAACCTCATTAAACGCGTCATTTATTTGAAACGAGTAGACACCCCTTCCAACTTACCCCAACACATACCCTAACCCTTATGCCTAATCTTCATCATAACTCAAAACCCTAACCATAACTCTAACCGCCGTAACCCTAACTCTACCCCCTAACCCTAACCTTAACCCTAACCCAACCCCTAACCCTAAACCCTAATCATAACTCTAACCGTAACACTAACTCTACCCCCTAACCCTAACCTTAACCCTAACCCAAACCCTAACCCTAAACCCTAACCATAACTCTAACCGTAACACTAACCCTAACCCCTAACTCTAACCTTAACCCTAACCCTAACCCCTAACCCTAACCCTTACCCTAAACACTAACCATAACTCTAACCGTAACCCTAACCCTAACACCTAACTCCTAACCCAACCCCCTGACACCTAACCACTAACACTTACCTTCTAACCCTAACCATAAACCCAAACCTTAACCCTAATCCTAACCCTAACTCCTAACTTCTAACCCTAACCGTAATCCTGACCCTAACATTTAACCCTAACCCTAACGTTTTCCCGTAACTTCTGACCCTAACTATAACCTCTAATACGAACCCTTAATCCTAATCCTAATCCTAATCCAAACCTCTAACCCTAACCCTTATCTTAACCTCTAACCCTAACCCTAACCTTAACTCTAACCCTTACCCTTATCTCTAACCCCAATTCCTAACCCTAATCCTAACACTAACCCTAAACCCTAATCCTAACTGTTACCCTAAATTTAACCCTAACCTTAACCCTAACTTTAACCCTAACCTTAATCACAACCTTAACCCTAACTCTAACCCTAAACCCTAACCCTAACCGTTACCCTAAATTTAACCCTAACCTTAACCCTAACTTTAACCCTAACCTTAATCCTAACCTTAACCCTAACTCTAACCCTAAACCCTAACCCTAACATTTAACCCTAACCTTAACCCTAACCTTAACCCTAACCTTAACCCTAACACTAACCCTAACCTGATAATTAGAAGATTTAATCAGTATTTTCTATAGCCATAGCTTTTATACTAAATGCAAAAATTAATATTGCTTAATATTAATATGAAAACATTTGAAAAGTTATGAAATCATCATTTTATCAAATAAAACGCCGTAAAACTAATATATGGTACTTAGATGCATCAAATAGTATCTCTACAGCGCCCCGATACTCTGAGAACACAATTATGCAAATTAGCAAGAATAACACTAATAACAAGATAATACAATAATAAGATTATAATTATTAGGTTTAATGAAAAATCTATCTCAAATCGAATCTTCTACAATATTTTACTGGGCTTAATGCATAACTTCATACTTAAACCTGTTAATTAGAAAATGTAATGAGTATTTACTAACCTATTAAGTATTTACTAACCTATTAAGTATTTACTAACCTATTAAGTATTTACTAACCTATTAAGTTTAAACTAAGAAAAATAAACACATAAATGAAAATTTAAAAATCTCTTTTTTCAAAAAATAACAAAATCTTTAAATACTAATCTGTACAAATCACCCCTATTGGAGAACTGATGGTATCAACCAGGTATAATAAATACCACTGGTTGCAGAGACTCAGGAGAAACTTTCATACAATGTGAGAGACTTTCATACCACGTGTAGTATCCGTTCCGAGGGATACTGCACCCTACAGACCGGTATTGTCTTGGCCTTTGGGGCATGATTCCGCCGGTCTGTGGGTCTGTCCTGTGCAGTTCTAGGAGGTCCACTCTCCCAGGCTTTGCCTCCCCTCTTTGGGGAGGAGTAAGTTTATGGCTTGCTGCCTGAGGCGCCCCTACCGGGGAATGCCGACGGGGCTGTCCAGGAAATTTTTAATGGCCAGAGCGCTCACCTTCTCGGGTGCTGGCTTTTCAAATCCCACTTTCCGACCTTGTGTCACATGCTCCTATTGTGGGTAGGCGTTAAATAACGACTTTCATACCATGTTTTACCGCATGTTATGAACCCGTTCATCTCCTACCACATTAGTGGCGTTCTGTATTGCTTTATGATAAATACATTGTTATATTTTAACCCTGTCACTATTTGTGGTTCATTTCTTTGTGCCCCCTAACACGGGTCTACAGCATAATCTTTCCAAACCAACTCATGTAGAACTATATATAATACTTACATGTGACAAAGGGTACATCCACAGAACTACATCATTATTACACATGAATTTAAAATGATGTTAAAATTTGAAATCTATTTTTTAAATTTAAAATAGTGGAACCAAGACATATATCATTAACTATTATTCATTACTAGTAATTACATCATTAGTTTAATTACTAACTATAATCTAGTCTTATTGAACTACTACATTTCATAGTCGAACCTCCTTTTCCATGTGGTTTATAAAATTAAATTACCTTTTTATTAGTAAGCTTAATGCTTTACTCAGCGACCCTTATTTAAGAATTTAAGTAACACTAGATTTATACTTAGTCGGGGATGTTTTAATTTTTATGTTATACCGGAAAGTACATTATAATTTCTTTATGGAGTCTTATGGTGAATTCACTATGTTATTACCACATTTATCCAAGATTAACCGTTTGAAGTGCCTACAGTTAACACCTATTTCATCCCTTTTATTCAGTAGTTTACTTTTATCCAGAAACGTAATAATAACCAGTTTTTCATTAAGACAAATAACACAAGACGCTCCATCTCAGTACAGGTTATTTTCATTTAAACCCTGACCCTCGATATTATTGCAAAACGCACCAACACAACATTATGAAAAGTATTACATTTTATTCGAGAAAAATTGTGTTTGATCTTAGTATAGAGCTTTCTTTTTCAATTGCATCCGCGAACAGACAGACAGTATCGATTATGTGATAAAAGCAACATTCTCGTTAATAATTGTACGGAGAGGATATTGCAACCCCAACATTCAGCCCGAACTATTCATATCGTTATTTAAACGCGCGAGTTTACACGCGTTAAAGATAAATTGATTTGATTATTGACTTGCAGCCACGGAATATAAATAAGTTTGTCCAAGACAAATTTATTCGGTTGATCTACATATATTGACGTTATGTCGTCAAACAAATTAACCCTATCAGTCATAAACGCACGCACACACTTCTATTATTTGATCAACTAAAGAAAAACGCCACTATCAGTCTTCTGCATTCCAGTAATGTGAGTAGAAAGTGTTTTTTTTTTAAACATAGTTCACCCCAAACAAGGCAGGCCGCCACTGTAGACGTAAGGGGCTACTGAGAAAAAGAAAAGGGGAGAAGGTAGGGGCTCAACCTAAATTGGTATCTGCGCAGCGAAATGTCTGTTTACATTAGTTTTAAATTTCTGCATGTCTGTACTGTCGGGGAAACAGGGGGCAGGGAGGGAGTTCCAGAGGCCAGCAGTACGAGGAAAGAAGCTATTTGAGTAGAAGGCTCTCTGACATCTGAGGACCTCTACAGTGAATGAATGAAATTTAGTTGATTGTCGAGTTAGTCTAGTGAATTTGCGTCGAGGGGGCAAGTTGACCTTGGGTTTACATTCGGTATCTTCGTAACTCTCGCTTTTCTTATTTTCTCCTATAGCCCTCACATTCCATGCGCGATGTTTCTGACAAAGGGGGAAGAATTGCTGTTTTCTGGGTCGGAATCTATCCATATAACACTGATCGTTGATTAAATTTTCACGTTGAAATAGTATTTTTTATTTATTTTTCATTTTTTAGCCCATTATATCAAGTGGCTTCTTGCCTTGTCTGGAGCTTTTTCTATTTAAAAAAAAAGAAGACCTATCAGTCTCCTAAGCGTCATGAGCAAGCTGCTAGAATCTGTTATAAACCAATAAATTCACAACGAACAGCAAAAGCAATCTACTTAGTGACAATCAATACAGATTTCGTCTCGCAAGGTTAACAGTTGATGTGCAAACTCTTATGTCGCATGAGATCAGCGAATCTCTTGACGGGGCTTGGTTTCAAAGGACTTTCTCAAGCGTTCATATATTTCTAAAGCTTTGACAGGGCCTTTGGTACGTTCTGGCACAAAAGGGTTGGTTCACTAACTTTTTAGCTATAGAATATCTGGCAATGTCTTCGTAACTATCGAATCCTTTTTCTCGGATAGGTTTATAAAAGTAATTTTTGATGGCCAGAGGTCGGGAGCACATATAATCCCTACTGACGTGCCCCCAAGAGTCCATTCTGTGGCCAACACTCTTCCTCATATTCATTAATGGTCTACAAAATTATATTCTGAGCTAATTCATTGTTATTTACGAAGACTACACGGCTGTCTATGGCAGCACTTTGAAGAGTACTGGTCATCAAAATCTTGCCGATCCTCTCTCTTTTGACCTGGAGTATGTGGTGAACTTGTGAAAAATAGCTTGGAACTTTTAACAGCGCTAAAAAAAATTCTCTCATTTTACCACCAACGCTCGGATCCATGTTTTGCCTTAGTTGAAAAGAATGGCTTCATCGTTAAAAAAGGACCTTGTTTTGTGCAGCTACTGCCACATCTGGGAGGTGCCGCAGAGACCACTTTTTCTCCTACCTACAACCCCTTTCTGACAGCTGAGTCGTTGCTAGTCTCTCTCTACTCTATCGTTATTTCCATTGAAAGTGCTCGACTGAGCTCCCATCTTTGACCCCTCACTGTAAGACATTCACAATAAGAACTCGTATTGCTAACACAACTACAAAAAAGACTTTCCCTTTCCCATCCATGTCCATAGTGTCAGTCGAAATTTCCATGAACAGATTACTACGGGACTGCTTTCCTGCAGATTACAACTTGCCTCTCTTCAAATCCAATGTCCAAAAAATTCTCGTCCTAAAAGCCATATAACTAAGTAATCAAACGCAGTTCATACAATTGATCAATGTTAGTACTCCTATAGTGTTCTTCATTTGTCGGACTATAATTATTCCGTTGTATTTATCCATATCCTCGATTGGCTCCTGGCCTTGATAAGTTGTGACCCAATAGTAAAAAAAACAATAATCTTACAGACATCAAATCTTATATCGTAATTAAGATTAAAAATCCCTGACTTATGTAAACTAGTATTGGCGTTGAACTTACAATGTCTTTAAAATATGAAATATCTGAGAGAGCGAGAGAGAAAGCGTATACATACACTACGTATGTCTTTACAATATCGTAATATTATTTAGTGTATTATCATATGGTAAAGGTACAGAGTAGAAGGTGACTGTGGTTAAGTGGATAACGACGTGAACTGACGAGCTGGGCGTGCCAAGTTCAAATCCAGTTCATTACATACCACTTTCACATAGAAATGTTGGCAACCATTACGCAAGAATGCCGACAACAGAATCAAACCGCTACACAAAGTTGTACCGTATTCATTCATACAATTTTACTATTTAGAGTTAAAAAAAACATACAAAGTTACATAATGGCAATAGATTACATTAATATACCATATTCATTCATACAATTTTACTATTTAGAGTTAAAAAAAACATACAAAGTTACATAATGGCAATAGATTACATTAATATACCATATTCATTCATACAATTTTACTATTTAGAGTAAAAAAAACATACCAAGTTACATAATGGCAATAGATTACATTAATATACAATAGTATATTAATGTAATCTATTGCAATAATATATTTAATGTAATCTATTGCAATAATATATTAATGTAATCTATTGCAATAATATTAATGTAATCTATTGCAATTATGTAACTTTGTGTTTTTTAACTCTAAATAGTAAATTCGTATGAATGAATACAATATACAATAGTATATTAATGTAATCTATTGCAATACTATATTAATGTAATCTATTGCAATAATATTAATGTAATCTATTGCAATTATGTAACTTTGTGTTTTTTTTACTCTAAATAGTAAATTCGTATGAATGAATACAATATACAATAGTATATTAATGTAATCTATTGCAATAATATATTAATGTAATCTATTGCAATAATATTAATGTAATCTATTGCAATTATGTAACTTTGTGTTTTTTTAACTCTAAATAGTAAATTCGTATGAATGAATACAATATACAATAGTATATTAATGTAATCTATTGCAATAATATATTAATGTAATCTATTGCAATAATATATTAATGTAATCTATTGCAATTATGTAACTTTGTGTTTTTTTAACTCTAAATAGTAAATTCGTATGAATGAATACAATATACAATAGTATATTAATGTAATCTATTGCAATAATATATTAATGTAATCTATTGCAATAATATATTAATGTAATCTATTGCAATTATGTAACTTTGTGTTTTTTTAACTCTAAATAGTAAATTCGTATGAATGAATACAATATACAATAGTATATTAATGTAATCTATTGCAATAATATATTAATGTAATCTATTGCAATTATGTAACTTTGTGTTTTTTTAACTCTAAATAGTAAATTCGTATGAATGAATACAATATACAATAGTATATTAATGTAATCTATTGCAATAATATATTAATGTAATCTATTGCAATAATATTAATGTAATCTATGGCAATTATGTAACTTTGTGTTTTTTTAAACTCTAAATAGTAAATTCGTATGAATGAATACAATATACAATAGTATATTAATGTAATCTATTGCAATAATATATTAATGTAATCTATTGCAATTATGTAACTTTGTGTTTTTTTAACTCTAAATAGTAAATTCGTATGAATGAATACAATATACAATAGTATATTAATGTAATCTATTGCAATAATATATTAATGTAATCTATTGGAATAATATATTAATGTAATCTATTGCAATAATATTAATGTAATCTATTGCAATTATGTAACTTTGTGTTTTTTTTAACTCTAAATAGTAAATTCGTATGAATGAATACAATATACAATAGTATATTAATGTAATCTATTGCAATAATATATTAATGTAATCTATTGCAATGATATATTAATGTAATCTATTGCAATTATGTAACTTTGTGTTTTTTAACTCTAAATAGTAAATTCGTATGAATGAATACAATACACAATAGTATATTAATGTAATCAATTGCAATAATATATTAATGTAATCTATTGCAATGATATATTAATGTAATCTATTGCAATTATGTAACTTTGTGTTTTTTTAACTCTAAATAGTAAATTCGTATGAATGAATACGGTATATTAATGTAATCTATCCGTAAAGGTGACGGTGGTTAAGTGGATAACGACACGGACTAAAGACTTGGGTGTTCCAAGTTCGAATCCAGTCGGTTCCACAGTATTACTTCTACTTAGAGATGTTGGCAACCTTCCCGTAAGTACAAGATGTCTTTCCAGAAAGATTTCTAACTAAAAAAAAATATCGGGGCAACTAATGCCAAACACCATAATCATTATGATTCACACGAAAGAAGAAGAATATACAATAATAATAAGTGTCGGTTCGTTTATTCCTGAATGTCATACGTGAACAGAACATTACAAAAAAGATGGCAACGACGCTATGATACCTATGTATTGATTTACTCCTCTCCAGGAGTTAGGCACAAGGCCAGTTTTTATCTTACTCCCACAAGTAAGATGTGACCCAAGGTCGGGTCGGGAAAGTGGGGTTTAAAAATTGCCTGGGCAGCCCCGTCGGCATTCCCCGGTAGGGGCGCCTCAGGCAGTAAGCAATAAACTTACTCCTCCTCAAAGAGGGGAGGCGAAGCCTGGGAGGGAGGGTGGACCTCCTAGAACTGCACAGGACAGACCCATAGACCGGTGTAAATCAAGCCCCGAAGGCCAAGACAATACCAGTCGATGGGGTGCAGTATCCATCGGAACAGATACTACACTTTGATCTTAGCCAAAAGCACAACATGTTTATTTACTCCTCGCGGAGTTTGGCACAAGGCC
>OY744543.1:73469939-73472439 GCA_963556195.1 Sepiola atlantica | reverse complement strand
TACCTTAGTTTTCCAGAAAATTCAGAAAAACCTAAAAAATTACCATTTTCTTGAGGCATAGCCTTTACAAAAGTAGTGACATTCCATGATAAATGCCAGTATACTGAAATCATATGCCTTTAATAGGGTTAAGATGAACATTCATATACACTAAATGTACAAAAGCAAGGACATTCCCACATTTTTACACTTTTATTGTCATTAGGGGTATGACTACATATCAACCAAGCCATTTCATTATCACATCACTACAGTATAAATCTCTATGGATGAAGTGTGTGAGGTGCGCTGAAGGAAAATTCCTACCAGTAAAATACATAGCCCTGTTGTGCTCGCATACCCTTAATGACAATAAAAGTGTAAAAATTTGGCAATTTCCTTGCTTTTGTACATTTAGTGTATATGAATTTTCATCTTAACCCTATTAAAGGCATATGATTTCAGTATATTGGCATTTATCATGGAATACATATAATAACTGAACTAGACATGAGATCACACCAAGTTAAACTGTATTCACAACCTCCTGCAATCGAGAGCGGACACTCATGCGCACTCAGGATATAACGTTAATTGGGGTTATATCAGACAAGCTTGACGGCCCCACGACGCTCGGGCTAGCTGTTGAGAAATTCTTCATGAAGCAATGGGTGCATCATGCGATGGCACCCCATCTTGAAGAAAGTAAAAGTTGTCGCCATCATATTGATCGCATGACGGTGATATTATTGTAGTTTCTACCATGTTAAAGTACACGGTTTGCTTCATGTTTTCTGAAAGATGATGGGTCTTTATACCCACTTTTAAACTCTAGCCCGACGTTTGCATACCTATGTATATATTCAAACTAAAAAGTGGTGATACAACGAAATGTGACCTTTATGGGGTGAGCACTCTGAAAAGGAAAAGTGCTGGTTGAATTTGTGATTATGTAGGTAGCGTAGATTACATAGGCATAAGCCATTTTTTCTGTTGGAAGAACTATTCCATAATAATTCGGTAACAACTTTAGAGACATTGAAGAGCTATGGTCAACGAAGCAATCTCTCGGTTGATGACGTGTGTATATATATATATATATATATATATATATATATATATATATATATATATATATATATATATATATGGGTCTGTCCTGTGCAGTTCTAGGAGGTCCACCCTCTTAGGCTTCGCCTCCCCTCTTTGGGGAGGAGTAAGTTTATTGCTTACTGTCTGAGGCGCCCCTACCGGGGAATGCCGACGGGGCTGCCCAGGCAATTTTTAAACTCCACTTTCCCGACCCGACCTTGGGTCACATCTTACTTGTGGGAGTAAGATAAAAACTGGCCTTGTGCCTAACTCCTGGAGAGGAGTAAATCAATACCTAGAACGAGACTATAATGACGAATAAAACTGAATTTTCCCAGGACGTATTAAGTGATATGTTATCTAGACTGTTACGCTGTTTGTTCTCGTGCACACTGGATGACGTCGCAAGTAAATGACATCAGAGATGATGACGTTTCTATGGGAAGAGTAACTGATCTTTCACTAGGCGAGCATCTTGACCCAGGGGGTCTAACGTATTACTAAGATTAATGCATGCGTCGTAGATAAGAAAATTGTGGTTCCATATGCGTGTTTGTTTTCATTATTTTTTTTTTTTAATTTTATTTTTTTCTGTTTGCGACTCTGGTTTTTGTTTTGGTTGTTTTAAATGATCAAGTTTGTTTGGCTGGGAAACATTAATGCGATTTTAGATTGTCAAAATGTCTCGAGCGGAACGATAAGAACAATGAAACGGAAGGATACGGAAATGAATCAAATAAACAGCAAATAGCCGAACCATGATTCACATTCATTAAAAATCAGATTCCTCGATTTTGTCAAGGAATGGTAACATAATAATGATAATAATGATAATAATAACTGAAACAAAACCGAAAATGTACTCCCATAGTGTTCTTCATTTTCTGGCTGACAATCATTCAACTCCATTAACCCTTGTCCTCTAGTGGCACCTGGCCTTGATAAGTGGTAACCTAGTGGTAAACAAAAATAAACAAAAATAAAACAGCAAAGAACAGGGTGCTCTTATCTATCTTGAACCAGTTGTCGTGACGTTCGACTCGGAAGCGTTCGGCTGTTCTACACAAACGGCCGAGAGTTGCCGAGCTGAAGCAGCGAGCAGCCGACATTTTTGATACGGTACTGCGTCCTATGATAATGTTTTGCTTGTTTTTTTTTTGTTTCTTTTTAGGGTTAGGGTTTAGGGTTAGGGTTAGGGTTAGGGTTAGGGTTAGGGTTAGGGTTAGGGTTTAGGGTTAGGGTTTAGGGTTAGAATTAGGGTTAGGGTTAGAGTAAGGAATTTTTTAAAGAAACAAACAAAGAAAATTAAACATATTTACATGAATTTTTTGGAAGAAGCAACAGGAAAAAAACATAGCGAGGTTACTGTTATAAAATGAATAATGTATTTTTTTTTACAAGGAATTTTTTTGAAGAAACCAAAAAAAAC
>OY744543.1:73452439-73467439 GCA_963556195.1 Sepiola atlantica | reverse complement strand
TTCTTTCCTCCCCATTAATTAATTTCTTTTACCCATAAGCAACCCCGGGCAGTAACATCTAGTTATTTATATATTTTTGACTGTTAGCCTAATCTCAGGCCAAATATTATCAGTACTAACTGTGACACTCAAGCGAAGATGGGCTAATTCTGAAAGTTTCGGAACCCCTAATTCTGAAAGTTCCGAAACCCCTAATTCTAAAAGTTTCGAAACCCCTAATTCTGAAAGTTTCGAAACCCCTAATTCTAAAAGTTCCGAAACCCCTAATTCTGAAAGTTTCGAAACCCCTAATTCTGAAAGTTCCGAAACCCATAATTCTAAAAGTTTCGAAACCCCTAATTCTGAAAGTTTCGAAACCCCTAATTCTAAAAGTTTCGAAACCCCTAATTCTGAAAGTTTCGAAACCCCTAATTCTAAAAGTTCCGAAACCCCTAATTCTGAAAGTTTCGAAACCCCTAATTCTGAAAGTTTCGAAACCCCTAATTCTAAAAGTTTCGAAACGCCTAATTCTGAAAGTTTCGGAACCCCTAATTCTGAAAGTTTCGAAACCCCTAATTCTAAAAGTTTCGAAACCCCTAATTCTGAAAGTTTCGAAACCCCTAATTCTAAAAGTTTCGAAACCCCTAATTCTGAAAGTTCTGGAACCCCTAATTCTAAAAGTTTCGAAACCCCTAATTCTGAAAGTTCTGGAACCCCTAATTCTGAAAGTTTCGAAACCCCTAATTCTAAAAGTTTCGAAACCCCTAATTCTGAAAGTTCTGAAACCCCTAATTCTGAAAGTTTCGAAACCCCTAATTCTGAAAGTTTCGAAACCCCTAATTCTAAAAGTTTCGAAACCCCTAATTCTGAAAGTTCCGAAACCCCTAATTCTGAAAGTTCTGAAACCCTAATTGTGAAAGTTCCGAAACCCCTAATTCTGAAAGTTCCGAAACCCCTAATTGTGAAAGTTTCGAAACCCCTAATTCTAAAAGTTCCGAAACCCTAATTGTGAAAGTTCCGAAACCCCTAATTCTGAAAGTTTCGAAACCCCTAATTCTGAAAGTTCCAAAAGCCCTAATTCTGAAAGTTCCGAAACCCTAATTGTGAAAGTTCCGAAACACCTAATTGTGAAAGTTTCGAAACCCCTAATTCTAAAAGTTCCGAAACCCTAATTGTGAAAGTTCCGAAACCCCTAATTCTAAAAGTTCCGAAACCCTAATTCTGAAAGTTCCAAAAGCCCTAATTCTGAAAGTTCCGAAACCCCTAATTCTGAAAGTTCTGAAACCCCTAATTCTGAAAGTTTCGAAACCCCTAATTCTGAAAGTTTCGAAACCCCTAATTCTGAAAGTTCCAAAAGCCCTAATTCTAAAAGTTCCGAAACCCTAATTGTGAAAGTTCCGAAACCCCTAATTGTGAAAGTTTCGAAACCCCTAATTCTAAAAGTTCCGAAACCCTAATTGTGAAAGTTCCGAAACCCCTAATTCTAAAAGTTCCGAAACCCTAATTCTGAAAGTTCCAAAAGCCCTAATTCTGAAAGTTCCGAAACCCCTAATTTAGAAAGTTCTGAAACCCCTAATTCTGAAAGTTTCGAAACCCCTAATTCTGAAAGTTCCGAAACCCTCTAATTCTGAAAGTTCCGAAAACCCTAATTCTGAAAGTTCCGAAAACCCTAATTCTGAAAGTTCCGAAAACCCTAATTCTGAAAGTTCCGAAACCCCTAATTCTAAAAGTTTCGAAACCCCTAATTCTGAAAGTTTCGAAACCCCTAATTCTGAAAGTTTCGAAACCCCTAATTCTGAAAGTTTCGAAACCCCTAATTCTGAAAGTTTCGAAACCCCTAATTCTGAAAGTTCCGAAACCCCTTATTCTGAAAGTTCCGAAACCCCTAATTCTGAAAGTTTCGAAACCCCTAATTCTGAAAGTTCCAAAACCCCTAATTCTGAAAGTTCCAAAACCCCTAATTCTGAAAGTTTCGAAACCCCTAATTCTGAAAGTTCCAAAACCTCTTATTCTGAAAGTTCCGAAACCCCTAATTCTGAAAGTTCCGAAACCCCTAATTCTGAAAGTTCCGAAACCCCTAATTCTGAAAGTTCCGAAACCCCTAATTCTGAAAGTTTCGAAACCCCTAATTCTGAAAGTTCCAAAACCCCTAATTCTGAAAGTTCCGAAACCCCTAATTCTGAAAGTTCCGAAACCCCTAATTCTGAAAGTTCCGAAACCCCTTATTCTGAAAGTTCCGAAACCCCTAATTCTGAAAGTTCCGAAACCCCTAATTCTGAAAGTTTCGAAACCCCTAATTCTAAAAGTTTCGAAACCCCTAATTCTGAAAGTTTCGAAACCCCTAATTCTAAAAGTTTCGAAACCCCTAATTCTGAAAGTTCTGGAACCCCTAATTCTAAAAGTTTCGAAACCCCTAATTCTGAAAGTTCTGGAACCCCTAATTCTGAAAGTTTCGAAACCCCTAATTCTAAAAGTTTCGAAACCCCTAATTCTGAAAGTTCTGAAACCCCTAATTCTGAAAGTTTCGAAACCCCTAATTCTGAAAGTTTCGAAACCCCTAATTCTAAAAGTTTCGAAACCCCTAATTCTGAAAGTTCCGAAACCCCTAATTCTGAAAGTTCTGAAACCCTAATTGTGAAAGTTCCGAAACCCCTAATTCTGAAAGTTCCGAAACCCCTAATTGTGAAAGTTTCGAAACCCCTAATTCTAAAAGTTCCGAAACCCTAATTGTGAAAGTTCCGAAACCCCTAATTCTGAAAGTTTCGAAACCCCTAATTCTGAAAGTTCCAAAAGCCCTAATTCTGAAAGTTCCGAAACCCTAATTGTGAAAGTTCCGAAACACCTAATTGTGAAAGTTTCGAAACCCCTAATTCTAAAAGTTCCGAAACCCTAATTGTGAAAGTTCCGAAACCCCTAATTCTAAAAGTTCCGAAACCCTAATTCTGAAAGTTCCAAAAGCCCTAATTCTGAAAGTTCCGAAACCCCTAATTCTGAAAGTTCTGAAACCCCTAATTCTGAAAGTTTCGAAACCCCTAATTCTGAAAGTTTCGAAACCCCTAATTCTGAAAGTTCCAAAAGCCCTAATTCTAAAAGTTCCGAAACCCTAATTGTGAAAGTTCCGAAACCCCTAATTGTGAAAGTTTCGAAACCCCTAATTCTAAAAGTTCCGAAACCCTAATTGTGAAAGTTCCGAAACCCCTAATTCTAAAAGTTCCGAAACCCTAATTCTGAAAGTTCCAAAAGCCCTAATTCTGAAAGTTCCGAAACCCCTAATTTAGAAAGTTCTGAAACCCCTAATTCTGAAAGTTTCGAAACCCCTAATTCTGAAAGTTCCGAAACCCTCTAATTCTGAAAGTTCCGAAAACCCTAATTCTGAAAGTTCCGAAAACCCTAATTCTGAAAGTTCCGAAAACCCTAATTCTGAAAGTTCCGAAACCCCTAATTCTAAAAGTTTCGAAACCCCTAATTCTGAAAGTTTCGAAACCCCTAATTCTGAAAGTTTCGAAACCCCTAATTCTGAAAGTTTCGAAACCCCTAATTCTGAAAGTTTCGAAACCCCTAATTCTGAAAGTTCCGAAACCCCTTATTCTGAAAGTTCCGAAACCCCTAATTCTGAAAGTTTCGAAACCCCTAATTCTGAAAGTTCCAAAACCCCTAATTCTGAAAGTTCCAAAACCCCTAATTCTGAAAGTTTCGAAACCCCTAATTCTGAAAGTTCCAAAACCTCTTATTCTGAAAGTTCCGAAACCCCTAATTCTGAAAGTTCCGAAACCCCTAATTCTGAAAGTTCCGAAACCCCTAATTCTGAAAGTTCCGAAACCCCTAATTCTGAAAGTTTCGAAACCCCTAATTCTGAAAGTTCCAAAACCCCTAATTCTGAAAGTTCCGAAACCCCTAATTCTGAAAGTTCCGAAACCCCTAATTCTGAAAGTTCCGAAACCCCTTATTCTGAAAGTTCCGAAACCCCTAATTCTGAAAGTTCCGAAACCCCTAATTCTGAAAGTTTCGAAACCCCTAATTCTGAAAGTTCCAAAACCCCTAATTCTGAAAGTTCCGAAACCCCTTATTCTGAAAGTTCCGAAACCCCTAATTCTGAAAGTTCCGAAACCCCTAATTCAGTTTTCTAGTTGGTATTTATCTACCTCCCACAGAGTAAAATGTGACACAAGGTCAGAAAAGTTGGATTAGATAAGTCAGCACTCTAGAGGAAGAGCACTTATGACCCTCAAAAATACCTGGTCAGCCCCGTCGGCATTTCCCGGTAGGGCCGCCTCAGACGATTAGCAATAAACTAACCCCTTCTCAAAGGGTGAGAAGGCAAAGCATGGGATTGTGTACCTCCTAGAACTGCACAGGACAGTACCTAAGGCCGGCGGAATCAAGCCCCGGAGACCATGACGATACCAGTCTGTAGGGTGCAGTATCCATCGGAACAGATACTACACTCTTAGCCAAAAGGTTCGATATATTTTACACGAAAAAGAAAGAGATGTATCAATGGAACAAATATAATCTACAAGAACGCCTGTTATTTGTTTATCAACTTAAAAGATTTTATACTATTTCAAACAATGAATCATGTCGGAGATATTTTAGTCCTTTTTAGAAAGAGAATATTTTATTATTATTATAGTCTTTTTTTTATTTGTCAAATTTTGTTTGTGTCTGGTTCCGCATCGGTTACAAATAGCAATGTTCACGACTAGTTATTGTGCCTCTATCTAAATAAAATAGTATCAGTGAAAAACAAATTAGGAACGTTCATTTTTTTTTTTACTCGGCAAAGTGAAAATATTTCGTTGTAACTTAATTGAATTGTGCAGGATTTTTTGTTTGAGGGAGAAGGTAATAAATTGCTAAAATGTTATTTAAAACAATGTAAAACAAAAACAAACTGAATCAAATATGTTTTATAAGTCGACGCTTTGTTAACCTGACTCTTTTTATAAGCTTATTGTATAGATTGTACGAAACAAAAACCTATTATAAATGAAAAAAATAATAATAAAAACACACACGTATACTTTTTGTATATCTAAGCAGAAACGATTTATTTAAACAAAGCAACAATTGTTAAAAGTATTTAGATCTAACATATAAACTTATCTTAAAAAGTTTTAACGTCAGGCTAAAGTAGAAATTTGTCTGACATAGCGATATTTGATTCGGACTAACCTATTTTTCTTAACATACTTATTTGAACCGATATATTTTATTTTTCTGTATACACTTTTCCGGGTAAGAAACGTGTTAAGATGGAGACATTTTTCTTTACATATTTAAACAGATTAAAAGGTAGGTTTCGTGTTTAATTATACTTAGTTTTCTGCCTTGACTTCATTAAAATAAATATTTAAATTAATTAAGTTATGCGACTTTATGCTGTTTATGTGTATGTTTGCTGCATATCTGTGTGTGTGTTTTTTTCTCGCATATCTGTGTGTGTGTTGTGCGCATATCTGTGTGTGGGTTTAGTGCATATCTGTGTGTGTCTGTATGTGTATTTCTCGATTTCACATTAATTGCACATTATTATCTATTGTTCTGTTAATAAGTGAGTGTCAAGTACTAAAATGATATTTACAAAAATTCTATTTTACAAAATAATTTGGTAACAAAACTAAAGTCAGAATATAATTATTTTTCTTCGAAAACAAGCCAATAAAGTTTTTTTTACTCCCGGGCAATGCCGGGTACGTAAACTAGTAATTGTTGATATGTTGTTGATATGTTCACAACGCAGAGACCGTTTACGATAATTAAAATCTGGCTACCAAATTAGATTCTTAAAATCATTCAGTAAATTTATTTTTCTTAATTGAATGTCACTTACTACTTTCTGTTTTCGTGACGTAATCAGAACGCTTATCTCCATCTAAGTAAATTAAAAAAAAAAGTCAAAATCGAAAAAATACTTAACACTACGAATTGGTCATGTTTACCGAAATATATCCTCTTTAGCACGGGTTTCGAATACAAAGACACAAAAAGAATAAAAGATTAACAGTATTGAGACAAGTAGGTTACGCAAAATATAGTTTGCGAATAGAAATTACCTGGCTGACTTACGAGTAGTGATGTAGTGAATAGGCAGTCGTCCTCCGGAAGTGATGTAGTAAAGTGAGATATGTCGAGCAGACAGACTAAACTATTTCTTAATTAATAAAATTTAGTTGGTTAAGGAATTGTGAAAATGCAACTTCGTAGTTGGATTAGGATTAATACATAAGTTAACGAACACTGTTTTATAAAAACAAATTAGTTTTTTTTCGTCGGATATAAACAATTGATATTCGCAAAAATATTTAATAACAATCCAGCAATTTCTAACTGGAATCTTTACTTCCTCCAGTGGGAGATATTGTTCTTATTACAAACCCGATGACATTTAGATCTTCCCTCTGAATTAATATAACTTTTTTAGATTCAAATTCTACATATATAGTGCTGGTTATTCTTTAAAAAACCGATATTGGCCATTTTTTAGATTACAATTCTACATATATAGTGCTGGGTATTCTTTAAATAACCGATATTGGCCATTTTTTAGATTCAAATTCTACATATATAGTGTTGGTTATTCTTTAAATAACCGATATTGGCCATTTGTTAGATTCAAATTCTACATATATAGTGCTGGTTATTCTTTAAATAACCGATATTGGCCATTCTCCTGTAGTATTTTCTGAAAAAGACATCATTGTATTTAAAACACATTTGCTTAACAATGGATCCTTTGATAACAAAAATCTAATTAATATCAGTTGTTTAACTATGGTTTGTTCGCTCTTTATCTTTATATATCTGTTTTACTTTTATTTTCTTCGTCTAACTTTTGTTATTTCTACCCTCGTAGATTAAATAAAAGGGTTCCGTTCGAAATTCCGTCCAAATTTCCGACTTCGACAGAAATATTCCCGAGTTCGAAGAGATACACCCGAAGAAGGCCGGAGGTTACAGCGGCCGTAACGTTGTGGTGATAAAACTCAAGATGAGTTATGTAGTCCGAATAACCAAGATTATACTAACTTTTGTTATTTGCAATTTTTCTTGAATTTATCGTCTGAGAGTATTCGCCTCGGCAACTCTCGGGCGCTTCCGTAACCTGACCGAACGTTGACGACGCGAAGTCACGGACACGCGGGTCGTTCACTATAAAAGTATGCATATCGACGTATCGATTTATAAGATGAGATAAACTCAGACGATATCTCGTGAGAACGCTAGAAATTGAGTGACCCTTTTTTGCAAGCTGACGTCGCATGAGACGAATGTGCTCAATATGTGAGTAGAGCTTAGTAATAGTAGTATGAAAATAAATTTATAGCAAGTAAGCTACACAGAGGAGTCCATGTTTCATTCCAGCAGGAAATCATCACGCTAAATGCCTTATGATTTAGCCTGATGAATTCCTTTTGGAATGAAACATTGACACCTCTGTGAACAGAAGAGTTTTGCACTACTTTTATGTCATCTTACTGGAGGAAAAAGATGTGGAAGTTCAGATATCTTCGATTTTTTCGGAATTTTAAGAATAAGTATTCAACATCAATTAATAAATATTCCCCAAATTTCTATTTCTTTGGAGCATTTTAAAGGGGTTTTAGGGGCATAATATCAGCAGCATCTCCTATTTAAAAATTCAAATATTTCAGATTTGGATTGAATTATATCCATCGTCATTAGACACCAATTACGAAAGATTCGCTGAAATTCAATCTCTTTCAAAGCCCCATAAACTTAAGGCTTAAATTTTAGACATTTTCTAGAATTAAAATCATGTAAGGGATTTTCATCAAAATTGAACTAAAGATTTTAGACATAAGGTTTAGTAGAATTCTATCTTGCTTTTAATATTCATAAGAGGACATAAAAGCGGTGCACAACTGTTTTGTCCGGGGAATAAATTTTACCCGTCCTGGGATGGGTATAATTCTAGTATATATATATATATATATATATATATATATATATATATATATATTTGGCTGAATCGCGGAAGAACGAAGTTTAATTATTTTCCGCTCGGGTTGAAAGATATGACCGGGTTTACTGACTCAATTCAATCTTATTTTTTTTTAAATTCGGATTTAACGGACTCTCTAATCAACAAATGAACTTTGATTTGATTTGGATTGCCCAGATCAAGACTTTGGAATTTTAAGTGAGTTTATTGAACTTTCTATATTATTTGATTTGATTTATTTATCGTTGTAATAATTAACATAAACATTGGATACTTTTCACTTCATCGATTGTTGACGCATTTCGCGACTGGATAACTTTGTCAGCTCTTTCAATTTCTCGTATTTGGACTGGTACTCATCACCTGGATTAATCTTCAGTCAACCCTCTGGATGTCTATCCTGATTATGTTTTTCAAATTGTATGACTTGGATAGATTATATAGATTTAACAAAAAAGTATGTTTTTGGGTTGATATATTTGATGTTATATATTTTTATGTATTTTTGTATATATTTTTTATGTATTTTCAAAGATTAATTTTATTACCTGTAGCAGTATAACTGCGGTAATGGTTCTCTGAAGAGAAGAATTATCTTTGAAAACTCATGAGCTAAGGACTTTAAGATACTTTGCTTGAACTTTGAATTCTAATAAAATTTGATTGACACCTTATTTTGTTACTTCATTTTATATTATAATATTAATGCTCTATCCAGTATATTAAGCTTCAGTTTTTATCCAGATGTTTTAACTAATTATAAGATATTAGTTGACGCTTATATCTTTTGTTGGATTGCTTCATATATATATATATATATATATATATATATATATATATATATATATATATATATATATATATATATATATATATATATAAGGTGAGTCAATGAAAAATAGTTAGACCTGTAAATGGATATATATATATATATATATATATATATATATACATATATATATATATATATATATATACATATATATATATATATATATATATATATATATGTATATATATATATATATATATATATATATGTATATATATCAAGGTCTTTCAAAAATAAATGTGGTGGTGATCGCTTTTGATCTTCGGCAAAGAGTAATGAGACCCGTGGAAAAGAAAAATGTCACGGATATTGATTTTCCTGTCTTTTTTCTGTTGTTATTTGAATGTGTAAAATGATTGCTTAAGAAAAACACCTCTCTTCATACGGAGTACGAGTCAAAGGTTAGTTTATACGCGATAGTTAATTAACAAATTAAAGAAAATATTAAATAGTAAAGAGTACCGTTCGTTAGTACATATCTCTTGATTTTGGTTCGAAGAGTGACATCGGCGCGTGCACAAGAAAATCGGGGTCATGGGGGTCAGCGTATGGACTCAGATGCCACCTCAACCTGTAGTTGCTAGAAACGGATATGACGTCGCAAAGCTCAAAAAGAGAGGGAGCTAAAACGTGTTCAGTGGCAAGTCTTGAGCGAACAGCACGTGTAAAGAAGTGATTTCAGAATGGATTATAAATTAAGAGGCTAGTGCCCTCGATCTCCGTAGCCCCGGAGTATCCTCTCCCTCCACCGCTAGCAGGAATGAAATGAGACGTCAACAGCTTGATAAAGTTTTTTTTTTACCAAATTATGAATATGTTCTTTTCTTTGGTTGTTGTAACTCTTTGATCTCAGGCGAAAATTATTCCCCATGAAGACGATCGTGGATTAAATGACATCGTCACAGGAGGAGTGGTACACGAAGAATGATTTAATTATGTGATTCTGTCGGTTTAAATGTAATAACAAACATGTATTTCACTTGATCGTGCCATGCGAGGCATTAGACTCCCGCTGGGAAAGGACGATATATACAACCATGTTAGTCAGAGTTAAAATGAAGAAATTATATCATCATATTTTGTTATAAGATCAATGGAAACGGCACGCTGAAAACACATGATGTCAATTAAACATGTCGATGTCGGTATGTGAGACAATATACGCAATACACATTTTAATTTTCGTACCTGTGATGAGGTTGTTTTTGGTAGATAAATATATTAAAAGTTGCCATAAAAGACGCAAGAAAAGATACGTCGTGAACAATATTTATATACGCATACATCTTAAGAATCAAGCGTAGATGGCAAATAAGAAAACACTAAAGAAACAGTAAATGAAAAGACAAGGAAAGAAACAAAAAGAATCGAAAAAAGACAGAAAACAATAGAAAAGAAAATCAGGCACTCATTCCTTTAGGATACGCGTACATAGAGAAAGTTAAAGAACGAAAAATGTAATAATTACATAAAGACACTTTTATTACAAAACGGTACAATTTGTTGTATTTTTACAAAATACATTTAAATATTTTACAAAAGATAATATAGGGTTAAAATGTCTGTTCGGCCATAAGTTTTATGTAAGTGAAATTTAAAGTGTTGTATTCACACAAAAACAGTAAATAAGAAAAAAAACATTTTACGTTTATTTTGAGTTTGGGTTATAGAAAAAAAGTGATAGTATGGGTTATAGTAAAGAAAAAAGTAATAGTATGGGTTATAGTAAAGAAAAAAGTGATAGTATGGATTATAGTAAAGAAAAAATGATAGTATGGGTTATAGTAAAGAAAAAGGGATAGTATGGGTTATAGTACAGAAAAAAGTAATAGTATGGGTTATAGTACAGAAAAAAGTGATAGTATGGGTTATAGTAAAGAAAAAAAGTGATAGTATGGGTTATAGTAAAGAAAAAAAGTGATAGTATGGGTTATAGTAAAGAAAAAAAGTAGTAGTATGGGTTATAATAAATAATAAAAAAGTGATAGTATGGGTTATAGTAAAAGAAAAAAACTGATAGTATGAGTTATAGTAAAGTAAAAAAGTGATAGCATGGGTTATAGTAAAGAAAATAGTGATAGTATGGGTTACGGTAAAGAAAAAAGTGATAGTATGGGTTATAGTAAAGCAACTATGTTATAGTAAAAAAAAGTGATAGTATGGGTTATAGTAAAGAAAAAAGTAATAGTATGGGTTATAGTAAAGAAAAAAGTGATAGTATGAGTTATAGTAAACAAAAAAGTTATAGTGAAGAAAAATAGTGATAGTATGGGTTATAATAAATAATAAAAAAGTAATAGTACGGGTTATAGTAAAATAAAAAAACTGATAGTATGGGTTATAGTAAAGTAAAAAAGTGATAGCATTGGTTATAGTAAAGAAATAGTAATATTATGGGTTATAGTAAAGAAAAAAGTGATAGTATTGGTTATGGTAAAGAAAAAATGTTAGTATGGGTTATGGTAAAGAAAAAAGTGATAGTATGGGTTATGGTAAAGAAAAAAGTGATAGTATGGGTTATGGTAAAGAAAAAAGTGATAGTATGGGTTATAGTAGAGAATAAAATGATAGTATGGGTTATAGTAAAGAAAAAAGTGATAGTATGGGTTATAGTAAAAAAATAAAGTGATTGTATGGGTTATAGTAAAGAAAAAGTGATAGTATGTGTTATGGTAAAGAAAAAAGTGATAGTATGGGTTATGGTCAAGAAAAAAGTGATAGTATGGGTTATAGTAAAGAAAAAAGTGATAGTATGGGAGGTGACGGTGGTTAAGTGGATAACGAAACTGACTGACGACCGGGGTGTGTCAGGTTCGAATCCAGTCGGTTCCATAACATCACTTTCACACAGGATTAAATAAAGATATCATACTATGGATGAGATGATTATCACAATGTCATCTCATATCATCCAATGAAATGACTGAAATCTGGTGGACAAACCAGGTATAAACTGACGTTTATTAGTACCAAATATAGATGAATTGCAAGACGGATAGTGAATTTAATTAACGCACTCATAAGTAGCATTAAGGAGGTAATACTAATTTTAAGACGAACAAAGAAGTTATTATTGTATTCATGAAATTTTAAACAGCAATACTAGTATGTTAGTTCATCTCCCTAATTCAGTGATCTTCTTTGTGAATCTTTTATACGATGATTTGGAGGATGATATTATTAAACAAATATAATGATTAAAAAATAAAATAAATGCCGTTTAGCCTATTTGTGCTTGGCAGGCGATGATGGCAATACAAAAAATTACCGATGATTGTTAAAAGAGAGTGTTTTACAGAATTGACGCCACCATTCAATGGACTATTAATGACATTTATAGCACTGAGGCAGGGAAAGACAGGCCAGGATATTACCAGCTGTGGTTAGGGGGTCGAGCTGAGGATGTCTAGTGGATATCAGCATTATGAACGCTGATGATTCGCAGTAGAAAACTGCATTTTAAACTTGTGCTGCATTTTTGATCTTATTTTCTTTTTAATCTTTTTAATCGTGTTCACCTAATTTTTGACGTTTCCGGCATTTTGCGACCTGTTCGAACTTATTTAATGGGATTTTGTCATTCAAGGTTTCCTTTCGGAAAGCTACAGAAAATCTGCTACATTATTCTAATTAATTTTTCTGATTTCAATTCGTTTTCATTAGCCGGAATTATAGATCAACGACATTAAAAGACTGAGTTTTAATTAATCTATAAAAGTTTCAACACAAGTATTGAAGAATGACATTCACTATTTCGGTATATATATATATATATATATATATATATATATATATATATATATATATATATATATATATATATATATATATATATATGTGTGTGTGTGTGTGTGTGTGTGTGTATCGAGGCAGCATCTTCTCTTACAGGCAAGTATTGTTGAATATAAGAGACAACTTATGTCTGGATATCCTTAGGTAGATAATTTCAATAGTCCGAATCAGGATCTTAGTTTCGGGGGGGGGGGGGAATTAACTGATTTATGTGAGAGACAAATCCAAATTATGGCAAATTAATCGGCCAATTCCCCCCCCCCCCCGAAACTAAGATCCTTATTCGGACTATTGAAAGGACCTACCAAAGGATATCTAGACATGAGTTTTCTCTTATATTCAACAATACTTGCCTGCAAGAACAGATGTTGCCTATATATATATATATATATATATATATATATATATATATTGTTTCTTTTTCCTCATATATATATATATATATATAGATATATATAAAACTATGTATATATATACATATATATATATATATGTATAAATATGTATAAATATGTATATATATATATATAGCAAGTATTTATTTATATATATATAGCAAGTATATATATATATATAGCAAGTATATATATATATATATATAGAAAGAGATAGAGAGAGAGAGCAAGTATATATATATATATATATGTATATATATACATATATATATAGCAAGTATATATATAGCAGGTATATATATATATATATATATATATATATATATATATATATATAGCAAGGATATATATATATAAGAAGTATATAAATATACATATATACATACATACATACATACATACATACATACATACATACTTTGGTAAATCCTTTCAATAGTCCGAATTAGGATCTTAGTTTCGGAGAGGAATTGGCTGATGAATTTGCCATAATTTGCATATAATTTTTCATGAATTTGTAAATAATTCTAACTATAGTTTTTTACTTATTACATAATTCCCGCCCACACCATCTAAAATATTAACACATTGTCTGTACCTGATTATCCTCATTCCCCTGAAGATGAACCCGGTAGGGTCTGAAAGTACTTGGGACACGAATCAAAACTATGGCAAATTTAACAGCCAATTCCCCTCCGAAACTAAGGTCTTCATTCGGACTATTGAAAGGATATACCAAAGGATATCCAGACATAAGTAGTCTCTTATAGTCAACAATATATATATATATATATATATATATATATATATATATATATATATATATATATAACTTCTTTTGTTAGATATCGAGAATCACGCCAGCAGAGTCTTCGATTAAATGAGAATCAAAATTAGAAGCGTAATATTTATTTATTTTTCGGTACAGAAAATTAGTACAACATCAGTACCGTCGATATCAAGCTCAGAGTGCATTGTGATATCATAATATACCTTCTGTATCTTCCCTTCTTTCTTCTCATCCTTCCCTCTCTTCCCACTTCATCCTTTTTATGTCTTCCCCCTTCGACATTGGTATCCTCTTTCTCTCTCCTGTCTTCCTTTTATCTCTCCCCCTCTCTCTCTCTTTTAATAAGTCATACCATTCCATCCCCATAACCCCTTTACTTGTTATTCGCCCTTTATTTACCGTATTTGCTATTTCTCCAATCATCTAAAATATTCATGTACCGATGAAGTGTGCGCGCGGAGAAGCAAAGAGGACAACACATAACGACATCTGAATTTTAGATGGATTAAAATTTATTTCATTGTAACTTTAGTTGTTGGGCTGTTATTTGTTTTGTTTTTAATTAATTTAAACCTTATTAATATCTTGCATTATTCATTGCGGGACACACTTCTTTTTATCTCCCATGTGCACGTTGTAGCATGCACGAGCTACCGCACTTTTATCACTAGCAGAATTAATAGGCGTTGTCCGGGAAATATCTATGTCAATAGAATACCAGGAAACAACCAAGTTTTAATAAACGATAAAAAAAACGTTTTTTTTGTCCGTCATTTAAACATTTTTTTTGTCAGCCAGCCTAGTAAGCCTTCTCTTCCCTTTTTGGCTAGCCTGTTGGGAGTCCAGGAGGTTGAACATTGATGGTGGTGTTTCTTTCAGACTTCGTTTGTCTTGAAGTGATTCTAACCTCCTTTTGCTTTTTATTTTCAGGGTTAGGGTTAGGGTTAGGGTTAGGGTAAAGGTTAGGGTTAGGGTTAGGGTTAGGGTTAAGGTTCGGGTAAAGGTTAGGGTAAGGGGTAGGGTAAGGGGTAGGATAAGGGTTAGGGTTAGGGTAAAGGGTAGGGTTAGGGTTAGGGTTAGAGTAAAGGTTAGGGTTAGGGTTGGGGTTAGGGTTAAGGTTAGGGTTAGGGTTAGTGACTCCCATAAACCAACGGATGATTCAGTTGTAAACATAGGGAGACAGAGAGAAAGAGAGAGAGAGAGAGAGAGAGAGAGAGAGAGAAAGAGAGAGCCCGAATTGTTATTT
>OY744543.1:73432439-73449939 GCA_963556195.1 Sepiola atlantica | reverse complement strand
TGTGTTAGGGTTAGGGTTAGGGTTAGGGTTTAGGTTAGGGTTAGGGTTAGGGTTTAGGGTTAGGGTTTAGGATTAGGGTCTAGGATTAGGGTTAGGGTTAGGGTTAGGGTTTAGGGTTAGGGTTTATGATTAGGGTTAGGGTTAGGGTTAGGGTTAGGGTTTGGGTTAGGGTTAGGGTTAGAGTTAGGGTTAGAGACTCCCATAAACAAACGGATGATTCAGTTGTAAGCATGTGCTATTTTCTCATTTTTATTAGAAGTTTACAACTTACCTCAAAGTTTAATTTCAAAAAGATTTAATTTTTTGACAAATTGCCCATGGATCGACTAATACAACTAGGAATTCCGCTAATAATTTACATTGGTGGTTTAAAACGAATATTTTGTCGTAGCGACTACGTGCACCTCGGGGCTTGTTCCTGGTTAGAACTTTCAGTTTCGTATTCGCTCTGATTAAATCTAATATATTGTTTTCTAAATTATGATAGACACATTTTTAATAATGTCAAAACCCGTATAAAACATCTCCAGTAAACTGTCGATTCATAAGATGCCATTGCTCGGTCATTGACAACTCACATCTGGATAGCCAGCCACACACACACATATCTCTGAAAAAACGCTACTGAAATAGGATGTATTATAACGCATTACCGGAACAGCGAGTCGTACGTGCTGTAGCAAAGGAAGCAGGTTATAAATCGGACAATTCTGAACAACACATGCCATAATAGTACTTATAGAAGAGACCGAGACGTACATAAGCTAACGACGCACATAACAAAAATATAGCTCTCACTGTGTCCACTAAAAGGTTGGAGATATTAATCGTCTACACTATATATTCTTAGACACTATGGCTGTTAAAACTAGTGAATCCCTGATGTTGCTGTATTTTTGTTGCGCTAAATAGATTACACTGATATATAAACAAATACTGATATATCAATTATTGTCGGTGGCGGTGAAGGAGTGTGGGTTAGTAAGAAAGGAATACGCACACACAGACATTTGCCAGGAAGATTGCTCAAGGGCGTAAATCGTCAGTCAACTGACGATCAATTTTGTGTTGTTATTATTTACATGCAAACGTCCACTGTGGGACTTCACTGTAAATGTAGCCACGCCCTAAGATGTGAACATTTGAAAGGCGTTTAAATCAATCAATTATTTAATTTCTGACAATGCATCATGGTTGTTTTAACCGAAGGGGTGGCTTAACTGCAACCAACGATTATTTTATTTTAAACCAGCAATCATGTTATATTGTTTTGTTGTTGTTTTCGACTAAGTACGTGTGCGTTTCAAGTGCGTCTACTCTTGTCAAACGTGTTTTTCGGTACACTCGGCATAGATATTTAACAAGTAAAAAAGCCGAAATGATGGCAGCTTTATTGATATATATATATATATATATATATATATATATATATATATATATATATATATATATATATATATATATTATCCACACTGCTCCTACACAAAGGTTTTTTTTCGCTTTCTACAATTCATCGGACATCTATTCAACGGAAATTTACCACCCGGACAAACCACATATCTTTTTTACGGAACTTTTCTTTCACTGCGTTTTTTAATAATATTTTTCATATATTTTTCAAATATTTGAACTTTGTATTTTTCGAAAGCCAACTTATCTATCTGTATTTCTCCTCTGATGATAAGATCTCGATCTTTGAAAAACCTTGGCTTAAGGAAAGAATAATAAACACTAGTTTATTACTGAATACACCTTGCATTGAACAATTGAAATTTGAAATAAATTTGGACAATCGTCGCATATTTATCACTCTTTTTCTTCTCTCTCTCTCTCTCTTTCTCTCTCTCTCTCTCTCTCTCTCTCTCTCTATATATATATATATATATATATATATATATATATATATATATATATATATATATATATATATATATATTTCGGCAGCAAGTCATTTATTATACACGCGTCGTTGAAGACCACGCAGTTTTCTCTCTTCGCCATCTTTATTGCCAATTTCTCGACGCGGCGAGCTATTCGTCGGTTTTCTGGTGTTAATTGGTGAAGTATGGCAACTAACGTTGTGTTGTGGGCCATTTCTCTAGCGCTTTCGATCTCTCGACCGTCTTCAAGAGGCTGTGTCTTATTGTTACTAAGAGCCATATGAATAGTTTTATTATTAGTTATATATCTATTAATTTACATATGTGTACATATATATATATATATATATATATATATTTATTTATTTATTTCTTTATTATTATTATTATTATTATTATTATTATTATTATTATTATTATTATTATTATTATTATTATGTAATAATTGTTAAAGACTGATAGGGCATTATTACCGGTAGTGAATGCTATTTTATTAATTGTGGGTTGTAATTTCTTTATGTGTAGGGCTTCGAAGATTTTTAGTCTGTTGGTGCAGTTGTTTTTATGTATGATCTGAGTGTCAATTGTTAATATTTGTCTTAGTTCGGTTGATTTGATGCTTTTTTGTATATATATATATATACACATATATATATATATATATATATATATATATATATACTAATGATAATAGAATTAACGATAAGTGAAATATCGTAGAGTGATCTATCTCGATAAAATAAAGCTTAATACGTTGAGTAGAGCAATCAATTTTAAAGAAAGAAAGATGACGATAAAAAATTGTACAAAATTCCATAAAGTTACATAAATTAATACAAATTTTATGTCATCGAAAGTTCAGATGCAAGAAGTTACATCAATCCTTAAACTATGGTTTTTCAAAGATAATTAATGTAACTCCTTGCATCTAAACTTTCGATGTAATAAAATTTGTATTAATTTATGTAACTTTATGTAATTTTGTACAATTCTTTTCTTCATCTTTCTTTCTTTAATATATATATATATATATATATATATATATATATATATATATATATATATATATATATATATATATATATATATAAAACTCACAAAATTAATTAATGATTTTCTACGGTCAATATTTAATTTATTCTCTTAATTGCTCATCTGCTTATTCTGACAATTGTTTTACAATTCTTAGTATCACGGTGTTGGTATACTAAACTACCCTTTCCTGGCGGAAAGAAAAATGGTCAAAGAGAGTAATATCATATCCATGGGTCTCCTGACCTCTAACTTGTAACTTGAAAATTCACATAAAGAAACTAGATATATAATTAAAAAAACAAAACAAATAAAACAAAAACAAATGGAGACTACAAAATTCAGTTCAGCATTTAGAATAACTCTTTTTATGTTCTCTTTAGGCTAGTTAAAGACTTTTAACGTTCCATTACTATTCAAATACTAGTGTAAACTAACTACGAACAATGACGGAAACACAATTATGCTTCGTCTCTGTTCGCACTAATATTTATATAACATCATAGTATCATGCTATTAATTTGATTTTTCATAAATAAATTATTGTTATCATTTCTGATGACCTAATGACTGAAATATTGCGAAACATTTCTGATGGCATAACAAGAGTCAAACACGAACCATTGACTTTGCTATTTTATTGTCTTCCTTTGTTTTTTTTGAAAAATTTATTTTGATTATTTGGAAGTAAGGGGATGGCTAGAAATACAAAAAGGACGCCGAACTTTTTAACATCGAAGACGTTAACGGAGGTTACACAAAAGAAATAAGAAGGTAAGCTATAAAACGTTTCAATCTGGAAAGTTAACAAAAAGAAAAAAATAGTAAAGAAAACACGTCTAAGTCGATATAGAAAACGGGACGCACAAAAGAAACAAAACAGCTCATTATGTTGGATAATAGCCCTATGAGGCCGGACGCATTTTAAAGTGGACGTATCTGTGGGAAATCGTTTGGTTTGGTTTGCGCGATTTAGTGCGGGTGGACCCGTACAGTCGAGTGCAAAATAAACTGGATCTCACAGTCGGAGCTCACAGGCGTTGAGAGGACCACCACGTTGACGAGACCTCAGATCAAGGGTCAAGGTGCACCTGTGCATGGTGGCTCTATGACGTCACGAGCTTTTGTGTGGGACACGGAGTTTTGTCAGTCTGGGTTTTGGAAGCGAGCCGAACAGACGATTTCTCTATGTAGTCTTCAACATGATTCGGGGAATTAAATTCCCTAAGAGAATACAGGCATGATATTTCTTCTTCCCCCCTCCTCGAATGGCTAAGGACTTAAGCTAAGAATTAACTACGATAGAGTAGTAATTTGATATCTCCCTTAACGTTGGTGAAACATCTCCATGGCCGACAGAAATTTGACGTCCGAATAAAACAGAATCAAAAGTTTCAAAGATTGTTTGTCTCGTGAATTGTGGTATGAGGGTTTTGTTGCAGACACAGCAGACGACATCGAGACACACCCCTCCACGCGAGGAATAAGAAAAAATGTGAGAAACTAGACGACATCGAGACGAGGAAAGAGAGAAGGTACGCGAAATTAAAAGGTATGCAACATATACATTTTTGGTGTTGAAAAAGCCCAGTTGTTTAAGCGAGAACTGACACGGCCCATTCCGGGACGGCTATGCAACAATTATGGAAATAGATTTACGTTCTCTCTTTCCTTCTTCGTTGGGAGCACTTTTCTGTGACGGGGCGAATATATATTTACAAATAAATACATATTCTTCTTCATTATAAATGAGTGGATTTTAAAAATCGTGCGATACAGAATACGAGCGATCTATCCCAAGGTGTCGATACAACATTCCCGGAAAGTTACTGACTACGACAAAAAGGGAATCTGAAGAAGGCCGGAGAACACAGCGGTCTTACATGTGTACATAACAATACACAATGCTGGAAATAACGTGTAACAGGCCTCTACTTAACCTCGGGGTTGAATCTTGTCACCTTCAAATCGTGACCGTTTTCAATAAGTATTGTGTTCCTGTATCACATGAGCCAAAAAAGGGTCGATATGCCGCAAAGACAGAGAACACCAAACCAGCTAATCGTGACCGACCTTCAAGCGATCGTGGCTATTTTCTTGAATAAAGCGACATTCTTCTCGATTCAAAAAATTGATTTCAAAAGAATGACATGAAAAAAGAGAGGAAGAGAAAAACGGTGTGTACGTGTATGTTCCTGTGCGTATGTGTGTAATGTATCCTTGTGTGTGAGTATGTATATGATGTAAATGTGTGAATGCCTGTGATTGTGAATATCGACATGTATGAGCGCGTTTATTTGCGTGTGCATAACTAGATATGCGTGAATGCGCAACGGCTGTGTGTAACTGCTATGTGCGTATGCGTATATATGTGTGTGCGTGTTCTTAAATGTGTATATGCGAGTTTGCGCGGGCATGAGTGCGTACGGTTGTGTGAGTGTGTGTATGTCTGAGAATCTGTGTCTTTCAGAGTGAGTGGGTGTATTTGTATCGATGTTTGTATTTGTCTGTGTTTTTATGTGTTTCTGAGAATGTATCTGCATGTATGTGTATAAGTGCGTAAAAGTGTGAGTGTATTCTTGTGAGTATGTTTGTGTCTGAGTGTGTGTGTGTGTGTGTGTTTGCGTCTGTGCCATCGGCTGGTCTTAAAGTGTAAAAAATCAGATAGAGAACCGACGTAAGAAATCGTTTTCCCAGCAGATACCTAACCCTACCCGGAACCCTGAACTCTAAACCCTAACCCTAACCCTAACCCTAAACCCTAACGCTTATCTTACCCTAAACCCTAACCCTAACCCTAATCCTAAACCCTAACGCTTATCTAACCCTGAACCCTAACCCTAACCCTAAACCCTAACCCTAACCCTAATCCTAATCCTAAACCCTAACGCTTATCTAACCCTGAACCCTAACCCTAACCCTAACACTAACATTAATCCTAAACCCTAACGCTTATCTAACCCTAACCCTAACCCTAATCCTAAACCTTAACGCTTATCTGACCCTAAACCCTAACTCTAACCCTAACACTAAACCCTAACGGTTATCTTACCCTAAACCCTAACCCTAACCCTAACCCTAATCCTAAACCCTAACGCTTATCTAACCCTAAACCCTAACCCTAAACATAACCCTCTAAACCCTAACACTAAACCCTAACTCTAACCCTAAAACCTGACCATAACCCTAACTCCAACCCTAATCCCTAAACGCTAAGTTTAACCCTAACCCTAACCCTATATTCCTGCGGAGTATGATTGTAGTTTCGTGTTATAGTATTCGTTGTTGTGTCTAAAATTACTTGGTTGTTGTCATACTTTCATGCCATAATGTATTGATCGATTTCTGTGTGACGCCCATTGGGTGGTTTCCATATTGTGGTGTCTGTTTACAGAAGGTGTTAGCTAAGACTGCATAGTTTTATGTCGTCTTGTTTTCGTGGTTTGCGAAATATTCTTCCAATTTAATTTTCTTCATCCATTTTTCTATATTGTACAACATCGATTAGGTTTAAATCTTGCATATTTAAATATGGAAAAAAAGTATAACGCTAAGAAAATCCAAATAAAATACAAGGAAGTCAACTCCCGCTCTAACCAATATTAGTATCTAACTACCCCCATTCACCGATATATATATATATATATATATATATATATATATATATATATATATATAAATACTTCACGTGTTCCTTACACCATGTATCTTGAAAAAGTCTTATTCACTAAATGAGATATATTTAGTAAATGAGCTTTGGACAGGCTGCCGCAAAGAAGGTTGGCTCCCTCTACCGTGCTAGTAAACTCCTCACACCTGACATTATCCTGTATCTCTACAAAGCCACCATCCGCCCATGCATGGAGTATTGCTGCCACATCTGGGCTGGTGCATCATCTACTAGTCTCTCCCTCCGTGACAAGGTCCAAAAAAGAATCGCCAACCTAATAGATCCCTCACTATCAACCAAGCTCCAGTCCCTGTCCCATCGCCGCAATGTAGCATCCTTGTGCTTGTTTTACAAATACTTCAATGAATTATGCTCCGATGAATTGGCTACTCTGGTGCCCCCTCGACGTAAATTCACTAGATCAACTCGACAATCAACTAAATCCCATCCATTCACTGTGGAGGTCCCCAGATGCTGGAGAGCTTTCTACTCAAATAGCTTCTTTCCTCGTGCTGCTGGCCTCTGGAACTCCCTCCCTGCATCCTGTTTCCCCGACAGTACTGACATGCAGAAATTTAAAACTAATGTAAACAGACATCTCGCTGCGCAGATCCCAGTTTAGGTTGACCCCTCATATCCTTCTCCCCTTTTCTTCTTCTCAGTAGCCCCTTATGTCTACAGTGGCGGCCTGCCTTGATTGGGGTGAACTTCGTTGAAAAAAAAAAATTAAAAAATAAGTGAACAAAACATGAGATAAAGCAAATAGACCCCAAATGAAATAAACATAAATGCATTAATGAATCGATATTTAACGTACATTTTAATAAGACTTTATCAAGATACATGATTTACGGAACACGTGAAGTATTTATAGATACATCAGCGGATTGGGGTACTTAGATACTAATATTGGTAAGAGCGGGAGTTGACTTCCTTGTATTTTATTTGGATTTTCTTAGCGTTATACTTTATTTCAGTATTTAGGTTTGGACAGAATAAATTATATCACTGCCCTCCATCTTATTTAAGACACATTCTAGTAAATAACACTTTTAATAAATATTTTTTTTATCTTCTTAATAGGGGTGGGACGTAATTGGTGAAAAATTCAGATTCATGCGAGTAGTATTTGTTTGTGTTCATTTATACATAAATAACACTAAACAATCAAACATTTTGAAAATTTTGCAAAATTCAGAAGGTGCAGGCCAAAAATAGCCGTTAGGGCTCCACGGGACTCAAAATCCATCATTTTTCGGTGAAAAAGTGGTTTCATGCAACATTGCAGGTCCTAAAACATCCTCAAAAGCTATGAATGGATATAGATGGTTAAATCTGATATAGTACTTTAATTTAGGACCATTATCAGGCTGTGAAAGGGTTTTCATGAATGTAAAATAGCCCAAAACTATTGGCCCGCACCTTCTGAATTTTGCAAAATTTTCAAAATGTTTGATTGTTTAGTGTTATTTATGTATAAATGAACACAAAAAGTACTACTCGCATGAATCTGAAATGTTCACCCATTACGTCCCACCCCTAATTATACATTCCGAAACCAATTAAAAACATTAAAAATACTGGAAGCTATCGACATAAAAACACAACAACCTTACATAATAACATTACGTATGAAACTAGTGGCACCATCTGAAAATGCTTAACTTAATGCGATTTTGTTCTGTGATGCCATCCAGCGTTGCTGAATTTAAACTGTCAACGATTTCCTGAAACAATGCGAAAAACGTTCCCTGCATGTTACTCCGTTGTCTTTTTAAATTCTCTTCTTTCTCCAGCTTTTCTGTTCATTTGTTTTTGACACCTGAGGATGATTCGGCGAAGAATCGAAAACGTTCGTGAAACCTGTGAAACCTATGGAACATTTATTAATTTTTAAAAATTTTAATACTAAAAAGGCCATCAGAAAAATTGAAAATATAAAAAGGTATAATTAAACAGACGAGCTCTGCTATTTTTTTTACAATGTTTGCATATATATATATATATATATATATATATATATATATATATATATATATATATATATAAAGTGGTGAACTAAAAGCGAACTTTTAGGAAAGGTAAAACCTATTGTGAAAAGTATACAGCTCAATATCCACGAACGTACCTTTTATTGGACCTTTTACCCTCTGGATTCTACCTATCTTCGCCGCACCTGAAGATGTGGTTTTTGAAATTTAACTTTGAATCCTTTCTTGTCATTTCTCGTGCCTTTTAACGGCCTACCTATCTACATTTCACTTTCTCCGCTGGACCTTTTGACACCGGACTTTTTTGCAATCGGACATTTGCTTGCATTCGGGCAGAGTTTTGCCTTGTGTTTTTTCCCTACAATTTTTATTTTACTTTTTCAAATTTTAAATCTTGGCCTTTGCCAACCAATCTATCCCAGCGATTTCCTCTGATGATAAGATTTTGATCTTTGAAAAGCCTGGCTTAAGGAAAAATTTAACTTGAATAAATTGCCTTGTTGCTGAATATACCTTGCTCTGAGCAACTGAATAGAAAAACGATTTGACTTTTGCTTTTCTAATTCCTTTTCAACGTTCTACATATATATATATATATATATATATATATATATATATATATATATATATATATATATATATATATATATATATAGGCAGCATCTTCTCTTGCAAGCAAGTATTGTTGAATATAAGAGACAACTCATGTCAAGATATCCTTTGGTAGATCCTTTCAGGTCCGAATCAGGATCTTAGTTTCGCAGGGGAATTGGCTGATGAATTTGCCATAGTTTGGAGTTGTCTCCCAAGTACTTTCGGACCCATCTGGGTCCATTTTCGGGGGAATGATATTAATCCGGTATAGACTATGTGTTAGTATTCATAGAAGGTTTTTGACGGGAATTATGTACTAAGTACGAAACGATATTTGGATATATATATATATATATATATATATATATATATATATATATATATATATATATATATATATGTATATATATATATATATATGTGTGTGTGTGTGTGTGTTTGAATATTAGGAAACAGAAAGAGAAACATTAGATAATGTTTAATTATTTATGGAAATTTTCTTATTTTTAATATTGCTGTATTTCAAACGACACGTGATTTGAATCGTCGGCATCCATTTTGAATTGGCATCAATAGATTCGCCTGAAGAGAGAAGATTTACATATTTCTGAAAACCTGGGTAATATATAAAGGTTAATAGTGTAGTTTGATAAAAATATCTAAAAAAAAATATATATATATATCTTCATGAGGATGCTGTTATTCGGCCTGAAGATGGGCATTGACGTTTTATTTCTCTCTTTTATTTTAAAAAGAAGCTGCACTGTTCGTGACATGAAATATTACAGATTGTGACATCTTCAGTCACGAATCATTTTCTTTCCTTACTTCCAGATATTGACTACAGACATTTCATGGTGAAAAAACAATGTTTGCTATGAATTGAGCGGATTCAGACTCTTTTCCCTTTTTATTGCAAAAAATATTCCATCTTCTGGGTTTGCAAAAAAAATCAGTAAAATATTTTACGTCCATTCGAATGATTTCATTTGTCCATTTGAGTGTGAAGAGCAAAATTTATGACATTTGCTGATTACGAAATCCAATATCAGGCATTATTCGAATTAATATTTTTATCTGTAACGCTCGCTTGTTAGGTCCTTCTGTCTATTTTATCTTCTTCATCACGTTCCTCTCACTTTCTATGTCTCTATTTTCTTTATATATACGTGGTGCTACCAGATCAGGCTGTCTGAATATGTTGGATAATGGCCCCATGGGAATGGACGTATCTGTTGGAAATCGTTGGTTTGACTAGCGCGAGTTAACGCGGGTGCAGTCGAATGCAGAATAGGGCTTGTTCTCACAATCAGAGCTAACAGACATGACAAGGTTACCGTGTGACGAGACCCCAGATCAAGGGTCAGTCTGCACCTGCGAGAGGCTCTGTGACGTCACTCGTTCTCGTGAGAAGCGAGTTTTCGTCAGTCTGATTCGGAAGGCGAACCGAGCAGGACGTGCGATTCACGATGTAAAAATAAGGGAACTATTTCACTTAAGGGAATACAAGCGAGAGAAATCTTTCCCCCCTCTCTATGAATGGTTAAGAAAACATGGTTAACTAACTACGATAAAGTAGTGATTTGCTCTCTCCCTCTCTCTCGACGTAGTGAATGACTCTCAGTTTAAATAACAACGCTTGTAATAAAATGAATTAAATTTAAAAGAGGAGTTCGTCTTCGGAGTGCGTCATGAGGCTTTTGTTGCAGACACGGACGGCGTGGTTCATGGCAGGAAGGAAATAACTAAGAATTCATCCACTAGACGACACACCACCCTCTACAACAGATGAGGGAGAAAATTAATGTATGCAACAAATATACCGGCTTCCTTACCAAAAATGCAGCAAACATTGTTGTCATTTTTTAAAACATTTTTTTTACTTTCCGTTAACAAACCTCAATCACGTTCGGCAAAGCTAAAAACAAAAATAAAAGTTTTCCTGTTTCTTGATAAATAGTTAAAGATATAAAAAACTTGAAGCATAAACACCTTTACAAAAATGACTGGATTCGGCAAACGCCGGTAAACAAAACAACCAAACCAAGCAAGCTGATTAATATTTTAAAGATGTTAAAATCTTAAAGCATAACTACTTTTACAAAAATGACTGGATTCGGCATTAAATAACCTGAGATATTCCGTAAAACAAAACAACAAAACAATCTTTATATATATTTTCTTTTCCTCCTTCCGTTAACTATATGTCTATATATCTATAGATCTATTCACATACCTATCCATTTTGTTGTATTTCAATACCTTTTTCTGTTTTTCTTTCGCTATGTATATATTTAAGCAAATATTGTAACACATAACAGTATTCCACTGATTGATTATTCCTTTTAACATTTTTTTTTAGTTTTTAAGAATGTTTTTTGTGTCAAAATAAATAAAAAATGTAAACGTTCTTTTGGAACTGCACTTGTTTCTTGTTTTGATGTCTATCGACTTCACATATGGCGTTCTCGGCTGTTTTTAAAAAAAATTCTCTCCTTTTCTCCAGCTTTTTTTAATTTTGTTTTATTGCAAACTAAATTTGGTTGTTTGGTTGTTTTGTTTTACGGTATATCAACCCTTATAGGGATATTTAATGCCGAATCTGGTCAGTTTGGTAAATAGATTTATGCTTTCTTTATATTTTCGTGAATGTTTATTCATGGTGTCTGGTTTGGTTGTTTTGTTTTACGGCATATCAACCCTTTTCAGGTTATTTAATGCTGAATCAGGTCATTTTCGTGAATGTTTTTATGCTTCAAGTTCTTTATATGTTTAAGTATTAATTCATGGTGTTTGGTTGAGTGAAGGGGGAGAGAGAGGGAAAGGGGAGAGGGAAATTGTTGTTTTTTGTTTTGGATTTTGCAGAACATGATTGAGTTTTGCAAACAAAAAACAATAACACATCAATGTTTGGTGCATTTTAAGTCAGAAAGTCAATAATTTCAGACAGCCTGATTTGGTGACACCAGTAGGTTCTATTTGACCCATAGATGGAACCCTTACAGGTACTACCACTCCGGGCCAGAGTGGACCTGGGAGCAATGGCAACTAAGGGGCAACTCCACATTCCCCACAGCTTCCAAATAGAGGCCTCTCAACTAGATGTATTTTAATGTCATACACAGGACCGTTGTAAACTAGAGATGATTCGACGACGAAAAGTGTTGCAAAACTCGTAAGACGGGTATTCTTTTAGTATCTCTCTAAATGTAGGTATACATCTCTTTTCTGTGTATATCCGTATATCTATACATCTAGCTTTTTTATTCATCGATCTATCCCCAGGTATTTCTCTTTCCGATTCTCTCTCATTATCTACATTTCCCAAGTATTGCTCACTTCGCTCCTCTCTCTCATTCTTTGCACTGTCGCTGTATTCCTCTTCGTTTCCCTATTTTATTCTCTACACTTTCCGATCATTATATCGTAAATGTCATGTAATTCTAGAATTACATATTTTGCGAGAGCTTAACAGGGAGAAAATTCAGCTGCCAGCGATTGTTCAATTTCTTCTCGAGAAATCAAGCCTCACCTCATGTGACAATTTCCCTCGGGTTATTACAAAAGTTGTTGAAGATGAGAAATGTGTTTATCGAAGAAGTGATATCGGGTAACGAACCGCGCATTCATAGGGTTTGTGTTCTGCGAATTCTACCCTTTGAAAAGACCCATAGTTCATGTACAGAGAATGACGTAATTCAGGCAGACTCTCGATATATTGTGTTAAAAATATTATATTTCGCAATCTTCGAGATAAACATTGACAATTTCTTTTATTTGAATTTTCGGACTACTATTCGTATTTTGGAATTTATTCGCGACGTTAAGGCCGATGTAGCCCCTGAGATTCTTCAGATGAGTCTTGTCGAAACTCGGGAATCTATACGAAATTTCGGACCGAATCATTTATTTAATCCACGACAGAAGATTGTTCTCGCTCCGTCAGCCATGACAGGTAGACGTCTTTATAAATGTTTTATTTAATTCTCATTTCGTTTCTCCTTTTAGTAAAGATTTGAACTTAACATGTATAACAGATTAGTATTTAACATTTATTTGTAGCGTCGAGTTCGAGATGCAGATTCCCGAGTTCGACAACACGCACGTGAAGAAGGTAGGAGGAATCGTTGTTAGTAACCTCGACACACATGTTTCACCTTAAGACAATAATCAGGACGTACACAATAAGGTTACTTCTTCCTCCGTTCACTAGTTCACATGACTGCTATGCTGCTAATACGCATGCGTTTAACAAATAGGAAGTAATTTAACTAAACGCGAAGAAACTGTATTATCAATATATATATATATATATATATATATATATATATATATATATATATATATATGTATATACATGGTGGGCCAAAATAAGGGTCCTATCTTTAAATTTGAATAACTTGAATTTGAATAACTTCCACAAAATAAAAGTTAAACTCACCAAACTTTATGTGTGTGTAGACTGACCCTTCCGAGATTTTTTGAAATAAACAAAACAAATTTTAGCCGAAAAACACTTCTTAAAACTTACAAAAACTAAAGTATTGTTTTTTACACTGTTTTGAGTTTTTTAAGCAAAAATAATGTTTTCTAAATGAGGGTACGTTCCTTAGGGCTAATACGGCTCATGCTTGCTTCGGAAGGGGTCCTTTACTTATTCTAAAAAAATTTTTTTTTTTAAATCACTAAATAAAAAAGTTATGAATTTTTAAAAATAGGACCCTTATTTTTGCCCACCCTGTATATAGAGATAGAAGAAAAAAGAGTGATAAATATGCGATGAATGTCCAGATTTATTTCAAATTTCAATTGTTCAATGCAAGGTGTATTCAGTAATAAACTAGTGTTTATTATTCTTTCCTTAAGCCATGTATATATATATATATATATATATATATATATATATATATATATATATATATATATATATATATATATGATGGACTCTCCCGTCGATTTCGAATATGAGTGACCCACCAGGGGCTGCCCGCGCGTGAACTTATAATTGCAAGGGTTGCGCAATCTCTACCAACCGCTCTCTTGAGTCGGCATTGCTTGATTCCAATGGCAAGTAGTAATACAAGACGACTGGAAACAATGCCGAAGTAAGCAGAGAACACATACAGCACCTGGTATTCCCAAATGGTCAGACTCAACGCTGCTTAACTTCGGTGATCTAACGGGAACCGGTGTGTCAACGTGATTGTGCCGTATGTATATATATATATATATATATATATATATATATAAAACCTCTAGATGGGCACTGTAAGTGTAGTATTAACACAGCATGATGTCGTTAGCTATAAATGCATCGTTTTTTTCATTAAGCAGAACCCTCTCCTGACGTCAAAACCGCCTAACAAGTGTTAAAATGATCACTGTTTATTTGGCTATTCAGCGGTGGCCGTGTAGGTCTAGATGTGGAGATTTGAATCACGCGAGTGAATAGTTATATCTCTATGCTGACAAGTCCTGATTAAAAGGACGAAACGTATACATACATAGATAATAAACAAAAACAAATATTATATATATATATATATATATATATATATATATATCATGTAGTGTGCTATTACCCAGGACAATCAGTCATTGAAAAGTTTTATTATTGTCATATATATATATATATATATATATATATATATATATATATATATATATATATATATATATATATATGTGCACACATTGTTAAAAATAACAGAATTTATCTGTTTAATTATACATTTTTTATTTTTTCAATTTTTCTGATGTATTAAAATCAAAATAATTAATAAATGTTTCATAGGTTTAACAGGTTTCACGAACGTTTTCAATTCTTTGTCGAATTATCCTTATCTAAAGATATATATATATATATATATATATATATATATAAATGCAATTTGTATTTTAAACAAAAAATTGTTAAATATTTATTTTTAATCGTCACAGGCACAATTTAATATGTTCTCTAGATCCCAATAGATGCATTTATATACACAATAATTGTTTGCTGAAAAGGTGTTACGTATATAAGCTATACAGGTAAAAGTTCCGTACATATTTTTGTAAAAACTGATGACTATATATCTATTTAGTATGGCTGATACTATACACTGAAAACCAGATTAGTAATATTGATATCTGTAATCCTTAAAGTTGTTGAAAATCCGATGTGGTGACCTATGAAAATCACTAATCGAAATGTGACTGTATAGCAGTGGCCAATAGTAAATATAGTATGCTCTTACGAACGTAAATAAACCCCTATGTTACTTTCCGCTAAACTACGTAGCCATATATATATATATATATATATATATATATATATATATATATATATATATATATATATAAACAAACAATAGTACGCTAATTCCAGTTTCCAGATCTTTATCTCTTTTTTCTTCCCAAAAATCAAAAACATTCAGTGCTTTTTTATGGTCCGTTTCGCGCACACATAAACAACCGTGAACATATGTATTTCCAGGATCTTTCATCGTCTATGCAGCTCATCAGAAGCCTATTTCCGGTTGATCGTTTATCTATGCAGCTCATCAGAAGTCTTAGCTTCTTACCCTCGGGCAAACTATATACAAAGAGATGAGAAATTGATAAAGAGAGATAATATACTAGAATAGTTATTTTAAGAATATGTTATATCACTTACACATCACTAAGAATCTGAAAAACGTTCAGCGCCGGCAGGGAATCGCAATTAATCAAAATATGCCGGTATTCTAGACAGATTTGCGTTCCAACTAATCACCGTGGAGACGAGTGGAACGATAGGCCCCTCCACTCAGAACTTCATCGACAGCACTGGTCTGTTTATGACGCGCCATACCGGGGACCTTCGTGACTTGACTTGCGTTTTATGTACACCTCTCAATCGCTACGATATGTGGAAAAGCCTTGAGCATGCTCTCGGCCTGCCAACTCAACAGGACATCCGATGAAACTTCCTGATACTTGTATGTTGGTTTCCAAAAACGACATTTTATTAATTATTATTTTGCCTCCCCGTTAATCAATCTAACAATAAACCATTATGAGACGGAAATTTTAATATTTCTAATATCTTTTCATAAAGAAAACTATTGTTGTGTTGTTTAGTTGTTTTTTTTTCAATTAAATTTAATGTCTTTTATAGAAACAATAAACTATTTTTATTATTTAATAAAAAGAAAATGAATGAAAGAAATGTGAATTCGAAACGATTCATTGCAGAACTCTATTCATCATAAATGATTGTATTTGTTATTTCTCAGCTTGAACTTTCTGTAATTCGGGAATTCATTCCTTCGGAAAATCATTAAAAATCATCGTGATATAGCCGATCGAATTCGAACAGTTGTCAGTAACAATTTAGAACCTGTAGCACGTGTAGTTCTATGTATTGAAGACGTTAAATATTATAGGATGCCCCATACTATGAAATACTTCCTCGATGAACTATCCAAGGACTATATTGATAAGGAAGGGTCCTTGGACTGGCTAAAAAGGGGAGCCCTCTACTACGACCAGGAGAGGCTTATAATGGCCGACCAAGACCAGGGCCTGATGACAAATGTGTTTAAAAGATAGCTGGTCTCAGTCAGGACAAGTGCAGGTTTTGCCACACTGAAGTGGAGAGTGTGAGCCACCTGATATCGAGTTGCAAAATCATGTTGGCAGATGGTTCCTATACAGCACGACATAATGGAGTGTGCAGATACCTCCACTGGACCATCTGTAAGAAACTGGTCTTCGATGAAATGATAAGAACATGCATTCGTCGCCCTAATATAAGAGTATTGCATCACTCGCTGCATCTCCATTACGGACTTGAGACGAGCCCTTTCTTTCTGCGTCCAGTCACTTTCAAGTCCAACTATGTTATATTGTGATGAGTGTAAGTCGCAGAGAGGTCACATCGACTAGTGTAAGTTTTGACAGGTCGAAGTGAAACGAAGTTTATGATATGCATCAGTCCCCTAGAAAAATTGACAGGAGAAGATGATCTCTGAGGCTAAATTGAAAGTTAGATAAACAAAATACGCAACCTCAATGGGATATGACTCGACATGGCGCAATGATGTCACAGATGACAAAGCAACGAAGGTTTGAGTGACAGTTCTTCGTGGAACTTTAAGACTGTCCAACATCATTTTCACATTATTCTCAAACGCTTTCGACTTCCATTTCGTCTGCAATTCTGACTCGCACTTATTGGGTGAGATGAAAACAATGACGCTATCTTACTCTTCATATTTAGGCTAGTGCACCAACCACTAGTCCCTCTCTCTTAGACATAGTCACCAAAAATGATTCTAATCTAATAAGTCCGGTACTGTCAACCAAGC
>OY744543.1:73402439-73427439 GCA_963556195.1 Sepiola atlantica | reverse complement strand
CAAAGGAAATGGTTTCCTACGATACAAAATAACTGACGACAATAATATACATAGAGATTTGTCCCCAAAGCATATTTGTCCCGATGACTGTTGCTAATTATCTATATTAAATATTGATTCATTTGTCAAAAAGGGCCTGAAACATTGAGACCTTATCTCTAAAATGTTCTGCTCTTCAAACTCGAAAAAGATTAAAGGCTCAACAAAGAGTCAATTCTAAAAAAAACTATTGGCCGGCCCCGATCGCAGAGGTTGACGTGAGACTTCAGGGGTCACACAGATGCGGTTCGTAACCATACTCTCGTGACGTAAGCAATAGAAATAAAAACCAATGATAAATGGATCAGACAAACGTAGCTGGCAAGTCAGAAAGGGAACTGTCTAAATGCAAAAGCCATTTTCTGAAATGAAGACATTTGGCGAAAGCTAAGGTAATGGTTAGGATTTTTATTATTATTTTCAAGTTGGGTTAGGGTTAGGGTTAGGGTTAGGGTAAAGGTTAGGTTATTATTTTCAAGTTGGGGTCAGCGGTCAAATGATCGGGATGCAGAATAGTAAACGAGACAATTTCTATGAGAAAAAAAAACAGATAGAGAGAGGGAGAGAGAGAGGGGAGAAAGAAAGGAAGAGAGAGAGAGTGTGGGTGATAGAGAGGAGAGTGGAAAAGTTTGGAAAAAAAGAAAGAATAGAGAAAGAAAGATAGATGAGTGAAAGAAGAAAACGAAGAAAATATTGTTATAGCCCTCTGTCAACAAAGACCGGGCACCGAAGAGAATTAATAATAAGCTATCAATCTTAACGTAATGAAATATCTCGGCTCGCCGTAGAGAGAGGGATGATAAGAGAGAGAGAGGAAGAGGGAGGAAGAGAGAGCGAGAGAGGATGGAAGAAGGAGAGAGAGAAAGAGAGAGAGGAAGAGGGAGGAAGAGAGAGCGAGAGAGAGAGAAAGAGAGAGATAAAAAAAGGAAGAGAATAAGAGAGAGCGAGAGAGAGAGAGGAAGAAAGAGAGCTCGAGAGAGAGCTCGAGAGAGAGCTCGAGAGAGAGCTCGAGAGAGAGAGAGGAAGAGAGAGCGAAGGAGGGAGGAAGAAGGAGAGAGAGAGGGGGGAAGAAGGAGAGAGAGAGAAAGAGAGAGCAATAGAGGGAGGAAGAGAGAGCGAGAGAGAGAGAAAAAAAGAGAGAAAGAGGAAGAGAGAGCGATAGAGAGAAAGGAAGAGAGAGAGAGAGGGAGAGAGAGCGAGAGGGAGAGGAAGAGAGAGAGAGAGAGAGAGAGAGGAAGACAGAGGTGAGAAAGAAAGGAAGAGAGTGTGTTGGATTGGGTGTGAAAGAGAGAGAAGAGCGGAATAAAGTTTAGAAAAAAAGAAAGAAAGAAAGAGAGAAAGAAAGATGGACTAGTGAAAAAGAAAAAAGAAGAAAAAAACTAAGAATTATGAAAGAAATAATTGAAGAAAAAGAAAGGAAAATAAAGGGAAAGGAGTAGGAGAAAAATAAAGGAAAAAAAGGAAAGAAAAAGAGGGTGGCGGAGATGCCGAGCGATTAGCCAATCAGCTGTCAGTTACCAGACGACAATCTTTCTAATCAGTATTGAAATTGATTAAAGCCAGAAGCAATTGATCAAAGCCAGTGCGTGTTTATTTCCTGTTAAATTAAAAAATATATATAAAAGAATGAATTACAAAGAGATATGAAGGAGAGTTGAATCTCGCGAAATAGTCATTTCTTTCTGTCAGGAATTAAAAGTCGTTGGCAAAAAGAAACAAAATGGCCGAAATGCTATTACATGTGCCGCTTGATAGAAAGAAAACGCATTGTATTCATTACAATACAAAAACTTTATTTATTAACAGTTAATTAGCATTGCTTTGTTGCACAAATAAAAACAAAAAAGATTATTTATTAACAGTAATTTTGCTATGTTTTGTTCGTTTTTTTGTTGTTTTTTTGTAATTTTTCTTGAAAATAAAAGTGTAAAAAAAAATACGACGAAGCAACGTACTGAAGTTATCGGCTACCACCATTTGGCTCGTTATTTGTCGGGTGTTTATGTACCATGCCCGAACGCTGCCGACGCTAAGTTCACGGAAACAGGTTCAGGATCGATAATGTAAGATAATGAAGAATGGCAAAAATGAATCGTTGACGAGTCCATTGTGGGTGGGACGTCGAGAAAGAAAGAAAGCGACTTGATAACTGTTACAAAGGAGAAGGTTCCGCAGTGCAAGCGAGACTTGAAAGGCGGCCGTTTCAGAAAGGCGAAGAGCCGAAGCGCTTCGTGATGGAAGTATCGAACTACCGGAAGAATGGGAGTTTACCGATGTTTATGGCACCGATAAAGCTTTATTACTTATGGTACCAAAGCCAGTCTTACTGTTAGGCTGACTACAAATGCGACTGATAAGCAAGTTGGTACCGTGAATGAATCCCCTGACTTGTATTTCATCAAACAGACAATTGGAAATGCTGGTGGAACAGTTGATTCAGTTCACACTCGGATAGACAATGCAGAACAAATTGCTTTCCAATCATATGTATATATGAACGAGTTTCTAGCGGAAACTAAGTCTGTGAGCTCAGTAAAGAAAAAGACTTTCATTAGACAAAAGTATGTCAAAAGATTTGTTTTATATGTGTGTACGTAGCCGGCGTAAACCATCCGGTGATGGAAAATAAAGAAAACCAAAGTGTTGTCATATACATCTTCGGAAGAACGGGTAATGCAACAATAGCAGACCGAAGAAGAAAATGAAGAAGGAAGGAAAAGAACTGAATCTAATTGATAATCTGTTGGTGTGAGGTCTAGAGAACATGGTGGGTGATGAATAATTTCTCACGTATATTTTTCTAGTAGATTATTAGCGTTTTTCACAATATGAGATCATTTGAGTTTCCTAAGAATTGCTTCAAGAGACGAAGTAAAAAATGAACACGGTATTAAAAAGCTTGTTGACAGATAAAAAGGTCATTAGAAATGAATTAGAAAATAAAGATAAAGAAAGAAAGAATGGAAACTGGAATAAATTTTTTTTAAAAATGAAGAAAGGAAAAAAAAATGAAAAACGTAGTTAATAGAACGAGAGAAAAAGAAGAAGAAAAAGAAGAAGAAGAAGAAGAAGAAAAATAAAAAGAAGAAGAAGAAGAAAAAGAAGAAGAAGAAAAAGAAGAAAAAGAAGAAGAAGAAGAAGAAAAAGAAGAAGAAAAAGAAGAAGAAAAAGAAGAAGAAAAGAAAGAAGAAGAAGTATAAAAAGAAGAAGAAGAAAAAGAAGAAGAAGAAGAAGAAGAATAAAAAGAAGAAGAAAAAGAAGAAGAAGAAAAAGAAGAAGAAAAAGAAGAAGAAAAAGAAGAAGTAGAATAAAAAGAAGAAGAAGAAGAAAAAGAAGAAAAAGAATAAAAAGAAGAAGAAAAAGAAGAAAAAGAAGAAGAAGAATAACAAGAAGAAGAAGAAGAAAAAGAAAAAGAAGAAGAAAAAGAAGAAGAAAAAGAAAAAGAAGAAGAAGAAAAAGAAGAAGAAAAAGAAGAAGAAAAAGAAGAAGAAGAAGAAGAAGAAAAAGAAGAAGAAGAATAAAAAGAAGAAGAAGAAGAAGAAAAAGAAGAAGAATAATAAAAAGAAGAAGAAGAAGAAAAAGAAGAAGAAAATAAAGACAGATATCAGAGAGGCAGGGATAGCCTCAAAAATAGGAAAAAGATGAATTCAAAATACAGAGAAAACACTGATATACAAATCATAGAATAGAGAAAGCAAAGAATAATATAACGGATGACGAAAATCAGAATACACAAAAAAGAAATAGGGAAAGAAATAAAGGTTGTTACATAATGAGAGCTGTGTTCGGATGGAAACGTTTGAGTGACACCTTATTGTAAGAGGTGACACCCAAACGGAAGTCACGACATCAGGTATTTTATAGGTGGATGTTTTCTGTCTCTTTGTCTGGCGATACTTCAAGCAGAAAACATGTGTAGGGTGCTCTCCTCAATTTAGGATAGCACGTACAGTGTAGCTGGCTATAGCGAGACGAGCTATCCGTATATCTATCTATTTCTCTCCCTCTCTAGCACGCGTACGAAAGTGACCTGCCCCTCTGATGTGTTCTTGTGACGATTTTCTTTATAATAAACACATTTGTTTACAGACATGACCGAGTGATTGTATCCACAGACAAGCAAGCACCTGGGTTCACGACGACGACACACGTGTATAATGCTTCATATACGAACCGGTAATTGAAAACGCAACAGGAAGAATGAAAAAGAAAAGAGTGAAAAAAGTAAAGAAGAAAGCGAAGAGATGAAGAAATAAAACAGGAAAATAATGAGATGATCCATTTGTTGAGCACCTGGACGAAACCGTTTTAAGTGGTGAGGGAAAGCGAGAAAGAAAATACCAAGTTAGCCAACCACCCAGGCTTACCCCGCTACCTGAAATAAATTCAGAAATATTAAGTACGAGTCTAGCCAATATATATTTTTTAAATTCGTAGCTTAGTGATAGACTTAAAAAAATCCTTAGCTGACAAAAAATACTTTTGACCTTTATAATTTTTGTAATTTATAATTAGTTTGGCACTTTGCACGTAATCACGTCCCGTATATGGTGTCTAATCACCTATGTGTACATTTCAAAAGCCATACATTGCCGCAGCATTAGACAAACTCACAATAGATGAACACACCAGACTAATACCTAGCCTGAAATCGAAAGTATACGCCACTAACCCAAACCCTAACCCTAACGCCAAAAATAGAACACAAAACCTACGGATCCTACATACGGAAATTTGGAAGAAATACTAGACGGATCATCCGAAAAATTAACATAATTATTAAGCAGAAGCATTCTGTGTTGTCAATAACGTTTGCCTTAATGAAAATATGCTTCCTAAATACACACACACACACACACACACACATATATATATATATATATATATATATATATATATATATATATATATATATATGTATATTATTATTTTTCTTCATACGAGCATGTACAAAATCTGCGACACTGGCATGTCAGTGTTATCGATCTGCAACTGTTAAAAACTGAGATCTTATCAGACAGAATAAGAATCCGATCCCGACCTCAGATCATTTTTGAGAAGAATGAAATGTGGGAGAAAAAGAGAAATGAGAAAAGGAAGAAGGAAAATTTCTCAAGTTCCAAAATCTGATCTGAGGTAAGGATCAGATTCTAATTCTTCCTGATGAGATATCAGTTTTCAACAGATGTACATCGATAACATCGACATGCCAGTGTCGCAGATCTTGTACATGTCTGTATGAATAAAAATAATCATATACATAAAAGCTCTATTTGATATTGAGCTCTTTTTATAGGCCCTGTTGAATTTTTTTGGATTCCTATTAAGCTTTCTTTATATATCGGCAACCCCATCACACGTAAGCCACTTAATTTTTTCACATATATAGATATATACAATCAAATTAGGTTTGATTTTAGCTTCAATCCTTACAAATTCTATCTTAAATAAAAGAATAGATTAAAACAGAAAGCACCAGAATTTAGAGCACACTTCCCGCTTTGTACAACGCAACATTTTGATGTGCATAAATAATATAACAACACATCTAAAGCCGATTAATATATGTCGCCCTAGTCGCCATTATTGCAATCTGGAAAATCAATTTGAACATTACATCTCGATAAGAAAAACATGTAAATATTTTTGGAAAGAATTTTCTCTAAACAAAGCTTAGGGTATCTTTTACGACGCTCAGCAGAGTCGTGAACGGGTTCAAGAAAACGAACGATAAAGTGATTAAAAACATAAATATGCAGCAAGTAAAGGCGACCTAGGTCGAGAATAGATATTTTCCTACTTAGCTATGATATTTGTTAATATTTTTACATAGTATAGATGGGTTTTTATTAGATGTAAAAAAAAAATTCTTGTTTTTTTTTGCACAAAAACAAAATGGCGGTCGGTCGTGATTCTCTTACATAGCCCCCCACGACCGCCATGTTGGATTTTGCGATTTTGGTGTGACGAACAATTTAGTTTCTAATAAATAGCACTTCGAACGGGTTAAAAATACAAACAAATGCCACAGGTAAGTTTGAAAATAACTTTTATCGCCTACAGTTACTTTTATTTGTTGTATATTTGTTTTTTGAGCGTTTTTAGTCTGCTGAGTGTCGTAAAAGATACCCCAAAGCTTATATTTGTCTATATTTGCATTTGTCTGCACAAGAATATAATATAAAAATTAATAAAAGACAAACATAAAAAAATAAAATTGAATCATGACACACGACAAATGTCAATAGTTGGTTACAAATTTAGCTATTTTTGGATGATTTTGCTTTGACTCAATCCTATTTTTAAATCTTTAAATGTCGCGACCTGGACAAACACACATACATATATAATCAAAGGACACATCTTTTTATAAATACGCAACAATTCTGCTCACACAATAAGACGGCTTTCCAACTTATTATTAGATAAAAAAGTGGATAAAAAACGACAAAGAGCAAAGTGTTGTATCTGTTCTAATGCTGAACTTCTTCTGTCCTGTCCTCGGTCACTGAACGAGAACTCCTTCTAAACTGAGGCAATTTTTATTCTTTATTTTTTATTTTATTTTTGTTTGTTTCTATTTTTGTCCCAATGCAGAGTGTTCATTTTAGCCGAGTTTGATTCTAAAAACTGACCTTGTGTCTAACTCTAACCTTTTGGAGAGCTATAAAGAAAAGAATAAAAGAAAAAAAGTAGAAAAATAAAACTGAGGAATTATTAATGAAATATTAACAAATAAAAATAAAAATAAAATATTAACGAATTTTATTAAAATTTTACAAATTAAAATTACAAATTAACAAATAAAAATTAAATATTAATAAAGTGGAATACTAAAAATAAGACCATGTCATTCAATTCTTAGAGCACAGTGCCGCAAGCCTACTTCCCAGTCGACTACAATATGGTCATCTTGTTGAACCGTTCCCATAAAAAAATAATGTCTGCCTTGCTAAAACCATTGTTCCGGTGATCGCGATGCTGTCTTACTGTCAACCGGTTACACTCTTTAACCCTTATCCTCGAGTGGCCTTTGGTCCTTGATAAGCGATGACATTTATTGTAAAAATGACCAGTTTATTTGATTCCTATGATACACTTCTATTCTTTTATTTCTACCCCCCCAAAAAAAAAGACTGGATTTATCGAAAAAATATATAAACACCAGTAAAATTACAATATAAAATATGTCCATAATGTAGGAACATTTTTTCATTAATTACAATTTTACGTGGATCAAGCGGTGATAGTAATTTCGATGTGCTAATGGGATCTTAGGATTCAGCTCCTTGCTGCATATATTTAGTAAATTCAGTGCTTATTTTAATTATTTGATGAATGGATACATTAAATGCAAGATATATTTTCATTAATAAAATAATAAACTCATGTAAATAAAGCAACAAACAAATCGAATACTATTAAATTAGCGTCATATTTTCAGATTATAACACATTTTTTAATTACATAATTATTTTTTACATATATAAGTTAACATAAAGTCGTATTTCTGGTTTTAACATGTATCGGTGATACCTTTACCGCCCTATAATTTATTTATTTTTTTATATGGAAATCGCTCTAGACAAGGCATGACACCACTTAATGTAAGTAGCTAACAAGAACAAGTATGATTATCGCAAAGACACGAGATTCCCATTAGCCTTAGTCATAAATAGGTCATAGGTAGTAGGAAAAAAGTCAGCAGTTCTTTGGGAAAAAAGCTACTGGAATAAGAACCTGTATTATAATGAGGTATCAAAACAGCGAATTGATGGAGACCACTAGACCAACGAGTCAAACGAGATGGAACAAAATAAGGGAGGAATAGATCAGATAATTCTTAAGAAAACATGCTGTAATAGTATTTATTAAAAAAGACTGAGACTAGCAACATCACGTTTATGAGAGAGGGTGCAGAGGAGAAGAAAGGGTAGGGCTAATCAAATTAGAGATACGTTTCTGCACCTCATCAACAACCCTCAAATGGGACAGAGATTTACCAACACAAATATGACAACATAACTCCATACATAATCTGATTGTAGATTTGTAGAGATAGAGAGAAAGTGTTTGAGCGATAGAAAGAACCGACTTTACGAGAAGCAGAAAGAGCAATGGATCTAATGTATGAACTCTAAGAAAGATTTGATGAGAAAGAAAGACCAATACGTTTCATAGTGGATTTCTTCTCAGGAGCAGAGCCATCCATGAGAATCTCAGGAAGAAAAGGGACACGCCTATGATTGAAAGACACGAGCTGAGTCTCAACTGGATTAAATGAAACAAGCCATTTCGTATCCCAATCCACAACTGAATCCAGGTCAACTTCTAGATCAGCTGCATATTTCGACTGATCCGAGGGCGATGGGCGAGAAGCAACACCAGAATAGAGAGTGTTTCCATGAAGGCAGATTCAGGTGGAAAGGTAGGATTTTAATGTAAAGAAAAATACAGCACTGCTAGAAAGGGCATTCTTGATTATGAAAACAATAACAATTATTCTCAAAGTATAGAAGGATGTATATTCACAAACCGAGGACAGAAGCGATGAAGTGTAGTATCAGAACAGATATCCATTTTTTTCTCTAGCTAGAAGGCAAAGGATGGCAATGTCGTTTAATGAAACAAGACTAACTAAATGAACTATATCAGTATATGTTATATATATATATATACACATATATATATATATATATATATATATATATATATATATATATATATATATATATATATATATATACGTATAGTTTGGCAGCAAATTGTTATTAAGACAGGCTTCATTAAAATCCACGGAGTTCTGCTTTATTGAGACTTTCTTGGTTAGTCGTTCGACTCTTCGAGCGATTTTACGATCGTGTGGTAGTAGCTGGTGCAGTATAGCACCCATCGTTATGGTTTGGGTCAAATCTCGAGCGCTTTCGGACGTTTCGTCCATCTTCAGGAGGTTGATTTTAGTTAATATGAGTTTTTTACCGCTTCCATTTTTATAGCTTTTTCTGCTTCTTCATTCCGAAGATGGACGAGACGTCCGAAAGCGCTCGAGATTTGACCCAAACCATAACGATCGGTGCTATACTGCACCAGCTACTACCACACGATCGTAAAATCGCTCGAAGAGTCGAACGACTAACCAAGAAAATCTCAAGAAAGCAGAACTCCGTGGATTTTAACGAAGCCTGTCTTAATATATATATATATATATATATATATATATATATATATATATATATATATATAGATATATATATGATCAAATATAAACCAAAGTTAAAACATTTAGTAGATGGAACTTATTGTGAAGAGGATTAGCTCAATATACGAGATAGAGCAATTGTAGAGATAGAAGAAAAAAGAGTGATAAATATGCGACGATTGTCCAAATTTATTGCAAATTTCAATTGTTATATGCAATGTGTATTCAGTAATAAACTAGTGTTTATTATTCTTTCCATAAACGATAAAATAAAAGAATAATAAACACTAGTTTATTACTGAATACACCTTGCATTGAACAATTGAAATTTGGAATAAATTTGGACAATCGTCGCATACTTATCACTCTTTTTTCTTCTCTCTCTCTCTCTCTCTCTCTCTCTCTCTCTCTATATATATATATATATATATATATATATATATATATATATATATATATATATATTATGCATGCTTATAAGCAAGTGCGACACATATGTCTCGGTAGAATTGAATGAGTTAAACAATTTACCCACAATTTAATGGATTTTCACTGATACCAACTTGAACAAACTGCATCTATTCACTATACCAGTCATAAACGAAAGCTTCTTTACGAGTTTATATCCCCAGCCAAACGACTGACGCCAGGGGAGATCTTCCTCAACAATTTTTAGGTGTGAGCAACACTCAAGAAAATTACCCGCGCCTGTTAGCTTTGGATTATTTTTTCTGAAGCATTCCTTGCTTGTTTAAAATCACCGTGGGTCAAGTGAAGGACACGTAACCGCATGAGAACTAGAAACTGACATATAAATTTATAAGAAAATGTCATCTGTCCTGAACCTCGCCAAACACGCGGTGTAACTGACATCTGTTGGTATTGGAGAATAGAAAACTGAAGAAAAAGAGCCACATCCACATCTAAACTCGGAGGCCAAAAAGAGTACTATAATCCTAAAAATGACTTTTTGTTAATCAAATCCTAAACAAAATAATGTTTTACGTGTTAAGAAAATAAACTAGCCTGCTCATCCTCTTGGCTTGTGTATCTAAGAAGTAACGGACGTGTTTTTGTACCTCTCGTTACTGTAAGCTAAGATAAAATTATAAAATAGACAGAAAAGAGAAAACTATTAAAACACAGATGTGTGTACTATTGTATTTTACTGCTGATAAAGGAAACATTACCATTTATTAAAACCGCTGGAGAAGGTCGAAAAAATCAGTTCAACAGACGGGGATGACAATTCCGACAACTAATGCAAATAGCAGACGTCACAACTATTTGAGCTACCTGCGTTCTGTAAACAAAACACAGCTGTCTACTGAAAAAAAGATTTCCTCTATTACAACCGAAGAAGAAGAAGAAGAAAAAGAAGAAGAAGAAGTGAATCAAGTAAACACACCGCTACGAAAAGTACGACGACTACTACAAAGACCATACACAAAGTCTAGTTGAGATACAACAAAACACAGCTGTTTATGTGATGCGCAACGCAATTTGTAGACTGATTACTGCTACTGTTGCATTATGTGACGAATTATGACTGGGGTCGGGATTGGTATGGCTGAGTACCAGTTGGGCTAACACAGACTTTGGGGAAATTATTTTTTCCCACGAGTGAGTAACAGACAGGTAAACCGAAGTTCAAAAGAAAAAGGTCTTAGAGTCAATAAAGGTTAAAGCCAAAGCAGACAAATCGAGTAAATGATAACGTCACTTGTTTTTGTCGCTGACGGGAAACGAAAGTTCTAGAGAGTCTGTTCATAGATTTGAAACGAGACAGACGTAGAAAACTATGCCCGGAAACGTTAGCCAAAGTTTGGTAAGAGACAGAAGGCGAAAAGACCACGCTTTGTTCGTCCAGTCCCGTACTTGTCCTCTAGTAAATTAGAATGAACCTAACTGTTAGAACAAGTGTATAAGATAGACGGTAGTTAAGATATAACGGACCTCTCTTCTACGTGCCTGTTTTATTCAGAGGAAATAAAACCCCTGAAATCTCCTAATGAATTTCGTTATCCCCTTTTTGTCGGTTGAAAAGATTTTTCACAAGCCCACTACGACAACACGCGGAGATGAAAAGGAAGAAGAAATCAACGCGGGAACGGATACGGAAATAGAATATATCAACGCAGCAATGAAAGAGAAGACGGATCACAACAACGGTGAGAGAAACGAAGAAAAGTAACATGTAAATGTTGCTTTAAATTGTAAATGAACATTTGTACAATGAGAACAGAAAGAAAGAAAAAGACAAAGAAACACGGTGTGCACATACACACCCGGTAAACGTTCCGATATTTATAGGAGCACTTGTATAATTATGCGCTCCTATAAAAGAAAAGTGATTGAACCCCCACACATGAAAACATAAATTAAGAGCAGTTAATGATTGAACATCCATACAACATTATAAAGAACACACGCATTATGAACAGCACGCACACATGTATATGTTAAGTGTTAAATACGCGAACACGGCTTATATGTTAAAAAGAACGGAGTAGAATTTTTTTAAATAATCAAAAACAGATTAAGTAACTTGTAGTAACGTTTTAACCTATTAAAATGTTACTATGAGTTTTGATTTACTCCTCTCCAGGAGTTAGGCACAACACCAGTTTTTATCTTACTCCCACAAGTAAGATGTGACCCAAGGTCGGGTCGGGAAAGTGGGGTTTAAAAATTGCCTGGGCAGCCCCGTCGGCATTCCCCGGTAGAGGCGCCTCAGACAGTAAGCAATAAACTTACTCCTCCCCAAAGAGGGGAGGCAAAGCCTGGGAAGGTGGACCTCCCAGAACTGCACAGGACAGACCAATTGACCGGCGTAAATCAAGACCCGAAGGCCAAGACAACACCAGTATGGGATGCAGTATACATCGGAACAGATACTACACTTTGATCTTAGCAAAATATGTCAAGGTGAAAGAATTGGTGCACCCTGATGTAAACCCTGATGCGTGCAAATATGCAATTCGAATGAATCAGAAAGGAACGGAGTAGTAATGTGTTTGATACCGTTTGATTGGCATTGGTTTCCTTGGTTCATTTTTCTTCACAGTCAATTACTCAGACGAGGGACCATCTGAAGGTTGGAAATATACCTACTGAAAGCAGTACGATCGTCACAGCGGACTCGAACACGGAACGTCGAACTACCAGTCTGTGACGGCATTCACTTACTCTCCGCTGCAATCTGGCGTTATCTGATTCGAAAAATGGCACACGCACTATTTAGATTCGGTTCTTCTTTTTTCTATTTTTATTTCCAACGAGGAAATGAATATTTTTTTTATACATTATTATTATTATTATTATTATTATTATTATTATTATTATTATTATTATTATTATTATTATTATTATTGTTGTTGTTGTTGTTGTTGTTGTTGTTGTTGTTGTTATTATTATTATTATTATTATTATTATTATTATTATTATTATTATTATTATTATTATTATTATTAAAATACACTCGAATACAATTTAGGCTTATTATAGTTTTCAATTTTCAAAAATGCGAGAAAAACAATCTCGGCTACTGCAATTGGAGAAATCAACACAGATTCTAGCTGAAATTTCGAGTCGTGGTCGATGATAATTTATTGGAAAAGAGAAAACAAATCAATCGTTAAAATCATCGTTTGTTTATATATGAATTGCAAATAAAGTAAGATCTATCGTACTTCCTTATGATTCACAATCTCCATCTCTCTCTCTCTCTCACGGTTTATATCATCTCTCTCTCTCTCTCTCTCTCTCTCTGGTGTTCTATAATGAACATAACTTTTCTCCATTGAAACTAATGAATATATATATATATATATATATATATATATATATATAAAAGAATTATAAAAAGAAAAACTATACACACATTAAGGTTGTACACATAATAACTTATTTCGACCCCTTTAATTAGGTCTCCTCAGATGTATAGACAACCACGTCAAAAAAAATATGTTTTTTTTTTACGTGGTTGTCTATACATCTGAGGAGACCTAATTAAAGGGGTCGAAATAAGTTATTATGTGTACAACCTTAATGTGTGTATAGTTTTTCTTTTTATAATTCTGTTTTGCTCTGTTTAAATTACATTGAGCTCTGTTATTCAGATTCTCTACACAAAATTGAAATCTACACACTATATATATATATATATATATATATATATATATACAGGGTGGGCCAAAATAAGGGTCCTATCTTTAAATTTTAATAACTTGAATTTGAATAACTTCCACAAAATAAAAGTTAAACTCACCAAACTTTATGTGTGTGTAGACTGACCATTCCGAGATTTTTTGAAATAAACAAAACAAATTTTAGCCGAAAAACACTTCTTAAAACTTACAAAAACTAAAGTATTGTTTTTTACACTGTTTTGAGTTTTTTAAGCAAAAATAATGTTTTCTAAATGAGGGTACGTTCCTTAAGGCTAATACGGTTCATGCTTGCTTCGGAAGGGGTCCTTTACTTATTCTAAAAAAATTTTTTTTTTAAATCAATAAATAAAAAAGTTATGAATTTTAAAAAATAGGACCCTTATTATTGCCCACCCTGTATATAATAAGAAATGTTATCCTTGGTTAGAAAGCATTGTTTACATGGTAATATTAATTATTAAAAATAATAAGCAATTAGAACGCCATACAATGCATTTTAGTTTTATTAATTTGTTTTTTTTTGCAATTTAATTTTCGAAAATATACTTCATCATCAGAATTTCTGAATTTCAAAATAAAGATATATAAAAATACCTTTTTTTATTTTTTTTAGTCCTCATCTTGTGTTTTGGTGTTATCGGTTCGGTGTTGACCAACGAATATCGATGAGAGTCTTTTTGGGACGGCACGTGGCGGTGCAAATTGTAATAAGAAATGTTGTCCTTGGTTAGAAAGCATTATGTTAAGAAGTCTGAGGGCAATGCAGAGTGCCGAATAGGATATAAGCTAGAAAGAACAAAAATAATAAATCAAAGAAGACTTACTATTCATTTTTCTTTAAAATCTTACATGACAGCAAGTGTGGTGTCGGCTGTGTGTGTTGTTCGAATGATGATTAAGAATCATTTAATATTTCGTGAAAATCTTCCGTTTGTCAAAAATAGACACCAAAGGAAAAATCTATCTGTGCGGAGAATTCGCCAGAATGGATGCCAGAGAGTAGAGTTGGAACAAACCAGTCCCGCAGAGAATAACAATCATTACATTTTAAATTTCCTAAAATTGTGTTTTGTATATAAATACAGTGTTCATATATATATATATATATATATATATATATATATATATATATATATATAGAAAGAGAGAAAGAAAAAATACAGACAGGCAGACAGACGGACATAGAATCTGAATTCTGGTGTAGATCTTGTCAATATGTATAACTTTTTTTGACCTACGTAGCAGGATTTCGTTCTTACTTGAGTGTTTGTTCGTTGAAGCAACTATGTGTGATAAACGGTAATTCCATGGTGAGCGAGATTACGTGTAAATTGAAGAGAAAAGATGGCATGATTACCAAAATATTTTTGCAGATATACCATAGTTGCCAGGTTGTGAAGCAACCCTTCTTCCCAGGTCGTGTCGATTACATCCGATACACCAAGGGGCTATTGCCCTAGAAGCAAATCTCCCGTCAAGAGATTCGTTGATCCTATGTGATATGACATGTGGCACATCAGCAGATGACCTTTTAGGACGAAATCCGTATTGCTTGTCGGTAAATAGATTGCTCCGCTGAGATGGTTGTTAATTGCTAGATTTATCCAAGATTCAAGGAGTTTACTCGTGATACAGAGAAGGCTGATCGGTTTGTACTGAAATGCAGCGAACTTATCACCGGTATTTTTTTTATAGGGAAGTACTTTGATGATAAATTCGAAATCTTAAAAAGCTAACAATGTGTATAATAATACAATGATACCGTGTTTAGTACGTTCATTATCACCGTCCACACCGATTTTAACAAATTATATCGACGGAGCACAAACACACACGTGTGATACAATGCGGGAGTGGTCAGTTTGTATTGTTCAGGACAGGTGACTAAGAAATGAATACCGGACACGACATTTAGGAGTGACGGCGTTTTGCGACAGTTTGACGACAGTGGGGTAGGTTAGTTTGACGACAGTAAGATTTATGGCAAAAATTTGACGAGTTTGGGTTTCGAGGAGAAGCCGGGCAGTTAGGATCGAACCTCCCGAGAGAGCGGATCGGACTGGGAAAATGATGAGATAAGCTGACGACTTAAGCACCGACAATAGGAGTCTCGACAGTCCGCAACGGTGTCACACACACTCATAGTTCAAACTAAGTTATACACAATGTATATGTGTTCGAGTTATTTATCGAGAGTTGTGTTTCTTTTGTTTAACTTGTGGACCAGTGCTGTGCCCTCGACGATTCGTCAGTGGATAGACGACACAACTGGACGATAAAGACAAAGAAGAAGGCCACGGAAACACAACGTTGGGGTCGATGGTCGTCGGGTGGGGCAGCACATGGTTCTACACACGTAATTGAGAAAGGTCTGTTATCTCTGTGTCAAAATTTGAAGTTTCCTATTAAAAATGAACTAGAACGTACGTGAGACTGCGTACGTTTGCCTGACAACGTAAGGATGAGTAAAAGTTTTATATAAGCCTTATTTCTCTATATTGTATGCAGTATTTTCGAAGTTATTCCATGGAAAACTTGATAACTCAAAAACGATTGATCTAATCAGGCTGAAAGTTTGCACTATGCTTAAAAAAATATCAGGCTTTACATACATCGGAAGTTCAAATTCGATAAAAAATTTATACCATGACTGAACATTTCAAGATGAAGGTACTATAATATCAATTGCGGGACTTAATTGAGTACAATGTGAGCCAAGTACGATGGACAGAAACGAATTATCGACAAAACGGACTTGACCATGATCTGCACATTTGACCTTGACCTTGATCTGCACATTTGACCTTGACCTTGACCTTGATCTAGACATTTGACCTTGACCTTGACCTTGACCTTGATCTAGACATTTGACCTTGCCATTGACCTTGATCTAGACATTTGACCTTGACCTTGACCTTGATCTAGACATTTGACCTTGACCTTGATCTAGACATTTGACCTTGACCTTGATATACTCAAATTAAAACAACGTTAAGTAAAACGATGACGCATATTTTGACCAAGTTTTGCGACGATTGCCTTCTCCCCTCTCACATTCCAGGTGAGTATCCTCCTTTTAGCGAAACAATGAAAAAGATCCCTACTCATCCGTAGAAACAGTTCCGTCATGTTTTAAATATATCTCAAAATACCGGAAGTAAATGGCACAGAGGATTGTGGGTAAAATAATTCATTTGCAGTGGAGAATTTTGGAAATGAGAGAAATAAGAATAAGAATATATATATATATATATATATATATATATATATATATATATATATATATATATATATACAGGGTGTTTTGAAAATCGACGGGACAATCTCTACGATTGTTTTCTATATGTGTATGTAAATCTGGAAACATTTGTTTTCCGAGTTTAAGCCATTGAAACCAATACTGGTCAACATCTTTTATTGTAAACATTCAACAGTGTGGATGGTGATGCCCTTCTATTCCTACATAGAAATAAACACTGTGGATGGTGATACACTTTTATTCCTACATAGAAATAAACACTGTCCATGTAACAAAACCACGGGTAAAACAAGCCTGGTGTTACCACATACACCAACAAAACCATGAAAAATAACACCAAACAAATGTAAAAGCCGTGGGGCTCAGAAACACATTGGAAGGTTTACGCTAAGCTAGACACAATCACACGACCAAAACATCACCTTCTTGTCGAAAGTACTTATTCCAAAATAAAATATGACTTCAAAGATCGTAGGCCGTTTACAATCAATATTTAGCAATACAGGTAGTATATACAATACCATGTTTTGATGGTATATGTGTCGAAGAGTAAGTATAAGCGGAAACACGCGTTAATTACCTGAATGACAAACGCTAGAAAAAAGCCTTCAACATACACACAACCTGAGACATATCATCTATTTATAGTACTGAGAAGTCCAAAGCTTGTGGGCCTGATCTTATACCTGTAATAGTAATACAGAAATGCTCTGCTGAACTGGCCCCTGTCCTCTCCAAACTCTTCAATGCCTAGCTGAATCTTGCTTCCCCGATTGCTGGAAAATTGCCTCTGTGGTACCTGTCTACAAGAGTTCTGGGAATAGAACCGACCCTCAGAACTACCGCCCAATCAGTCTACTGCCGATCTTTGCCAAAATCTTTGAATCCTTTATCAATCTAGCGTTAGTACGGCACTTAGTTAATGCTAGACTTCTATCTGACCGCCAGTATGGATTTAGACAAGCACGATCTACTGCAGACATCTTAACGGTCATCTCTGAACGTATGTATCATACACTCGACAAGGCAGGTGAAGCTAGGGCAGTAGCGCTTGATATATCCAAGGATTTTGACAAGGTTTGGCATAAAAGGCTTACGTCTACAGTGGCGGCCTGCCTTGTTTGGGGTGAACCATGTTAAAAAAATTGCCCTACTTACAAACAATAAATCTGCTACATACTCTCGTGGGTTGTCTCTCTGGCAAAATATATAACTGTTTAATATGCTTAGCTCTTTGGAAATGAATAAAGCCATCGGGTAGTCTCATAACGATATCTGTTTATAATAAATATATATGGTATGCGTATATGTTTATATATTTGTATATACAGTATTCACTCCTCATATAATTAACCGATCATTATGAATTTTGTAACACAGCTGTTAGGCGTAAGACGCCATAATGTGGAACATATTTAGTTTAATTGAATTTTGTGGAAAGGTGGTTACAAGGAGGTGGAAGTTTCCGTAAACATTCAGATATCTCCGATTTCTGTGATATGTTTACAATCAATAAATGTTCTTAAAATTCTCGGACTTTTTGATATTTTAAACGGGTTTTAGGGAACATAATATGGACATAATCTCCTATTTAAAAATTCAGATGTTTCAGATTTGCATTGAATTGGGTCCATAGTCGTTAGCCACAAATTAAGAAAGATTCCCTGAATTTCAACTTCTTCTTAAGACGATTTAAGATTAAGCCTTAGATTTAAGACATTTTCTATTTTCAAAATCCTGAAATGGATTTTGATCAAATTTGGAATAAGGGTCTGAGACATAAGGTTCAGTCGAATTATATTTTGATTTTGATTTTTGTAAGGGGACGAAATAGTGATGCCAAACTGTTCAATACAACGGATTAATTTTGCCCATCTTGGGTATTATTCTAGTTAATCAAGGGAGGCGCGAGAGCGCTCTATCCCTTAATAGACCTCAAGAATGGCCTATGCTGGAAATCTGATTTCTTTGATCAATCATAACTCAAAAACCAATAAACCAAATTATTTAAAACTTTGGACAACATTTTTATTTGATAGGTTCTATAAGTGTGTAGAATGTCAGCATCATTAGTCAAGGCAACCCAGAGATCCAGAAAGTTCAATCATGAAATCATGTTATCTGTGTGTACGTACGTACGTATGTGCCACCCTGTATCTCATCAACTATTTGATAGATTCAGCTGATTTTTGACAGAGGTAGAGGTTCTAGGGTCTAGTTGATGGCATTTTAATTTCAGTTTACCATATACCTTAGTTTTCCAGAAAATTCCCAAAAACCTTAAAAATTACCATTATATTGGGGCATAGCCTTTACAAAAGTAGTGACATTCTATGATAAATGCCAGTATACTGAAATCATATGCCCTTAATAGGGGTAAGATAAAAATTCATATACACTAAATGTGCAAAAGCAAAGCAAATTCCCAAATTTTTACACTTTTATTGTCATTAAGGGTATGACTACATATAAATCAAACCATTTCATTATCACATCACTACAGTATAAATCTCTATGCATGAGTGGATGAAGTGTGTGAGGTGCGCTGAAGAAAAATTCCTACCAGTAAAATACATAGCCCTGTTGTGCTCGCATACCCTTAATGACAATAAAAGTGTAAACATTTGGGAATTTCCTTTCTTTTGTCCATTTAGTGTATATGAATTTTCATCTGAACCCTATTAAGGGCATATGATTTCAGTATACTGGCCTTTTGTTGAATATTTCGTTTATAATACGTTTGCATGTCGGAATCTGGCGTAGTACAACAGCCCCTTTGTTTATCCAGCGAACGGCATCGCTTGCTAACGGGACGATATGTCGTTTCTCGACCCGGGCGACGTCGAGTGGTCTTGCTGACACAGCTGTAGACCCAATTCGGGAAATATATTTCCCTTTCTTCTTGCTGGCTCTTCTCCTTTTAAATGTCTGCACCCTAGTTGCTATCGTTAGCAGCTGACCCGTCGCCGCCACCACTCTCCGCAGACGCTTTGTCGTTGTAACAATTTCGTACCGGCGGTTTCTTTCTGTAACTGAAATCAATCTACACATAAAATATAACAAATCTTCTCTTTTAGTTCCGACCCATTTATTTTCATTTATTAGTTTGTCGACACCGAAGCAAGTTCGTTGAAACAGAGAGAGAGAAGCTGACGCTAGTTAATTAACTAATTTCTTAATCACTTGCAAGGGAAAGAAAGAGGGGGACATTGTCTGGCTCTCGTTTTTGGGGATCTGAATTCGCCTATCTTATTTAATCGCTATATGGCTAAGGCGACTTGACTAGTCGGCTTCCCGCCAAGAACTGAAATCTCATTGCAGTTTTCTCACCGGGAAAACTGTGACGTCACGAATCTCGTGATCAACGCACAGGTGCGACCGAACCTTCGACCCGAAGTCTCGTCAACTGTCACCGCGAATCGTGAGAAAACATCGCACCAAAGTTGCACGAGATGACTCCGTTACAAATCGCGCAAGTCAAGCGATCTCTCTGTACGTCCATCATCACATGCGTCCTTTTATATAACAATTTATTATAGAATATATATATATATAATCTATTAAGAATCTCTCTTACACGTAGCAGTGGCTTAGTCGGTATGACGCTTGACTGCTGAAAAGGCATTTGAGATTCGAATGACAAATGATAATACCTATTTATTAATATTATATGATAATATTAACATATGACATCCAACAATTAGGCAATATCTTTTGAGTAAACGTTTTATTTCTGAATGATGCCCGTATTTTGCGTAGGTAAATAATTATTACGTGAACATATCATTATATCTGTGTGGCTTAAAGATGAACGGGGATAAAGAAGATACATACAGATGCAATCATCCGTTTATTTAATTCTGTCTTTGTCTGAGCAAACGCAGGTGTTGTTTCAATATTTAAGTACACACACAAACACTTAGAAAGAGCGTAGAGGGAGAAGATAATTGAATACGAAGGTCTTAAGTACGACTTGAAAAAAAATTAAAATCTTAGGAAGATCTACAGCATTCCAGTAAGCATAAGAGATACTGGGCTAATGAAAAAGGATTTCAAAAACTACCAGGCGAATAGACCCGATGGACCAAGTGCAAGAGAGATACAAGCAATTGCGCTTAAATGGTAAGAATCATAAAACAACTCTCGGTTAGAATCTCTAAGAAAGAGAGTGAATTTCATCAGAAACAAAAAACAAATATATATATATATATATATATATATATATATGGGAAATGAAAAATGGAAAAACCAAGGGATATTTTTTATATATTCATCAACGTTACGTTTTTATTTGTAAGACTAACTCAAGATGATAATTTAAAGAAAAATGTAATAGTATTTTATCATGTGACGCTAATTATGGCGCTCCGTAGTTTAAATTGTAAACGTTATTCCTGGAATAACATGAAAACGTTCGATTGGCATACTACTTACTGTTTTGTTCATCTGCTCTTTTTACCTGATGATGGTTCGACAAAGTATCCAAAACGTACTTTGATACATATGGAACTTGCATTAATTTTATTAGTTTTTACACAACAAAACATTATTTGAAAAATGGAAAATAATTAAAAAAAAAAATTAAACAAAAAAATGTTGTTATTTATAACAATGTTTGCTTGAATGATAAATGATGCCCAAATGCACACACACACACAATATATATATATATATATATATATATATATATATATACATACATATTTATATATATATATACATATTTATATATAGGTACGTCAATGAAAATTAGTAAGACCTGCAAATGGAAGCAAATCGGTATTTTCAGTTGTTCAAAACAAGGAGTAGTTTAGTTAATAAAAACATTTATTTTTCATCTCTTTCTTTCCTTAAACCAGGCTTTTCAAAGATTAAAATCTTATCATCAGAGGAAAAATTATGATTGATAAGTTGACAGGGTGGGACTGTCAAAGTTCCAAATTTGAAAAAAATTTTTTTTTAAATTAAAAATTAAAGAAATTCAAAAAACTTCTTTAAAAAATGTTTCCAAAAGGTTTTTTTAAAGAAGTTTTTTGAATTTCTTTAATTTTTAATTTTAAAAGAAAACTTTTTCAAATTTGGAACTTTGACAGTCCCACCCTGTCAACTTATCAATCATAATTTTTCCTCTGATGATAAGATTTTAATCTTTGAAAAGCCTGGTTTAAGGAAAGAAAGAGATGAAAAATAAATGTTTTTATTAACTAAACTACTCCTTGTTTTGAACAACTGAAAATACCGATTTGCTTCCATTTGCAGGTCTTACTAATTTTCATTGACGTACCAAATTTTTTGCTCTATCCAGTATATTGAGCTTTCCTTATTTCACAATAGGTCCAACTCTCTAAAAGTTTACCTTTTAGTTATAATCTACATATTTATATATATATATATATATATATATATATATATATATATATAGAGAGAGAGAGAGAGAGAGAGAGAGAGAGAGAGAAGTGATTGCTCTATTCAATATATTGAGCTTATATTATCACGATAGATTATCATTAAACGACACACATGTTTCATATATATATATATATATATATATATATATATATATATATATATATATGTGTATTTGTGTCGCGGTATCACAGTAAAATGGTGATGTAAGAGCCAAGCCAACTGCAGATTTTAAATCAGTACCTTCGATCTGATGTCGTTGTTGATGTAAGCACTTTTTGAATTCTTTTGAAAATTGATTATTCAAAATTAAAAGCACGTAAAAACATTAGACACCAGTGTTCAGTGTCGAAAGTCGTGTACCTCTGCTAGTATATATATATATATATATATATATATATATATATATATATATATATGATCATTTTTATTTACACAGACATGTACAAAATCTCCGACACTGGCATGTCGATGTTATCGATCAACAGTTATTATAAACTGAGATCTCATCAGGGAGAGTTTAAATACGATCTTAACCTTAGATCATATTTGGAAATAATATTGATCGATAACATCGACATTCCAGTATCGCAGATTTTGTACATGTCTGTGTAAATACAAATAATCATATATAAAAGCTCTATTTGATATTGAGCATTTTTTATAAACCCGACTAGAATTCTTTGGATATCTACCCTGTGGATGTTTTACCTGGATTATATATATATATATATATATATATATATATATATATATATATATATATATATATATATATATATATATATGTTTTCGATTCTTTGTCGAATCATCATCAGGTAAAAAGAGCAGATGAACAAACAGTAAGTAGTATGCCAATAGAACGTTTTCATGTTATTCCAGGAATAACGTTTACAGTTTAAACTACGGAACGCCATAATTAGCATCACATGATAAAATACTCTTACAAAGTTGCATGTGTGTCGCGGCATCACAATTAATTGCAGATGTGGAATCAGAACCTTCGATCCGGGACTAGAATAAGCAACATATAAACGCAATAAAAATAAGTAAAGATTTTTTTTAACAAATAATGGTACGTATATGATATTCTTTTTATAATCTAAAATGGAAGTTTCTTTATATCTTTCTTTATTGTAGACAATCTGACTATTTAGATTGGCATGTGTCTATCTATGTATGCATATGCATGTGTATATGTATTTTTATATTTATATATATATATATATATATATATACATACATATATATAGATATATATGTATATTTGGATATGTATATATGTGTATATATGTGTATATCTGTGTATGGATATATGCGTATATATTTGTGTTTGTTTTATTTTATATATGTATATGTATGTCTATGTGTGTACTTGTGTATCTAAAGATTTGTGCTCACGTGTGTATTTTATATTGAGAGCAGATTATGTTAATTTTGATATGTTTGTATTTTTGTCTATGTATGTATGTGGGTATATATATATGATGATATATTTATGCGTTTAAATGTATGTATGTAGATTAAAACTTTGAAGTGTTAAATGGAGAAGAAAGGAATCCAAGTGGGTAATAAAAGGAAAAGAAATGCAAGGAACGGTAGTTAAAGAACGGATGATGAAAAAAATAAACAACGATAGAAACTAATCGAACATGGTTAACAAGTAAAGAATGTAATCCGATGCTGAGATTGACCGCTGAAAATTATAAACATATCAAATCTTTCACTAAAAGATTTACGATATAAGAAAGTTTTCCAAATTAATCTCACTTCCTTGTCTTCTTTGGTCTGAAGAGGTTGACTCTCTGTGAAGAAACCTGTATGCACATATGTTACTAATAATGTTTGTCTAAAGAAAATGTATACTTTATATATATATATATATATATATATATATATATATATGCATGCACGATCAGAATACGTTCGTTGATCACTCTGACTGCTTGTGTAAATCTAGCCGCCGATTCGCTATTTACAAAGTTAAATTCCTCCATAACTATTAACTAATTGTCTATGGCCGGGGGTTAAGACTCTTGACCACGTATCAGTGGCGATTTGTGATCAGGGTTCGCGTCCGCCGACCGTTGAAAATAAGCTTCCTACACTGAAGATTGCGTTAGCATGAAACATCGATCTCTGTAGGTATGAGAATAAGTTATATATATATATATATATATATATATATATATTAAAAAATACTTTACCTATTACGTCTATGATAGCGATATTCAATCTCTGTTTTTTTTTACTCCACGTTACTCTTTTCCCCGTTATTTCGCGATATTCGCCGACGTTTCCCTTCTATAATTTTCCTCTCTTTTTTCTCTTGTGATATTGTCCTCGACTCGCTACGACTCCGTTTATTCTATTAAAAAAGCTTGATAAAATTCTGTACTACAAAAAATCTGTTCATGACCGTCAGCTTGACCGTCGAGTTTCAATCCCGGCTTGAGGCACTAACTGGTCTAGCCGCACTGATGAGCTGTGAAACAGCGAAACAGTCTGTATGTGGATGACTATATAAAGCTCCCTTCCCGGGGTAGAGCTTAATTTGTAAGGATATCGTCAACTGCCATTAGTTTTAAGGCATAGCTCATTAGGTAAAACTAATTCGAGCCACGGCAATTGCAATATTTACATTGAGATATATCTTACATTCAGTCAGTGTCGGATGATAGCGTAGGGGTTAGAAGCGTCGACCGTCAGCTCATAAAAACACACACATATATATATATATATATATATATATATATATATATATGTGTTTTTATTTATACAAACATAATTGGTTTCATATGTGCATACATGTTTCAGTTGTACTCTTCACAGAGAGTCAACGTCTTCAGACCAAAGAAGACAGAGAAGTGAGATGAATTTGAAAAACTTTCCATTTAAATGAATCTTTTTTGGGGGATGAGATAT
>OY744543.1:73362439-73397439 GCA_963556195.1 Sepiola atlantica | reverse complement strand
GTGACCTTCTGGACATTCCAATCTGGGTGTCTCGTCTTCGAGTTGAGGTGTCTGGATTTTCAGCAATGCTATCCTCAACGAGTGCTACATTTTCCGCTATCCGTACTGAACGTGGTCTGCCAGATCGTGGAAGATCACTGACTGAACCCTGCTGCTGAAACCGGGCCACAAGACGATCAATTGTGGTCTGACTCTTTGGGTTAAGGTTATTGAACGATGGTTTCCGAAGTAAAGTTCAATAATTTTGGTGCGTTGTTCGGTGCTATATTTTTCCATGATAAATTATCAATGTTAATATCTGTAATATTCTGAAAAATAAGGAGAAAAGTTGATTAAATGTTAAAGTTGTTACTGATTCAAACTAATGTGTGACTTTTGCGCCACCCTGTATATATATATATATATATATATAGTAGAGACGAAAAATCTAAGAACAGTCATTGAAATGACTAATTTGCATATCTATTATTAAGAACTGCAAAAATAATTAATATTTAATGTTATTTATTCCTAATTCTATTGTACTATTTTATCTTCTTATGTGCAATAGATTCGTCGATATAAACAGTAATTAATAATAAAAAAAATCAACAAATGAATGACGTAAGAAAAACTATTTTTAATATTGCTCGCAAGATGGTGACTAGTTACTGGTTTGCTCTCTCTATCTCTCTTTCTCTCTGTCTGGTTATGTGTTCTGTTTCCTGCTCCCCATGCTTCTCTCCCCATTCCTATGATTGTTTTCTTTTCTTGTCTGATATCGCTGATTTTTGAGAACAGATACTACACTTTGATCTTAGGCAAAAGGCCGAGGAACTATAAAAAATGTTTTTATGAAAAGCATTTTTTTAGTGAAATTAAAAAAAAAAACTGATTTAATTTATTGTATTATCTTTTGATGGAGGATAGTATCGGTTCTGTCGTCATAAGACTATCCTCCCCGGATTTACATCCTCCTTTTTTTAGTGTGGGGCTAATCTTCCCAGTTATTCAATTCTGCATGTAAGAGAGTGTATGTAGTATATGTTCTATTGTCATCAGACCATCTTCCCAGTAATTACCTTCTCTTTTTTTGGTGTGGGGGGGTAGTGTAGCACCTTTACTGTTATTCCACATCTTTTTATGGGGAAGATCCTCCCAGGTTTTACCTCATTTACTTTGGAGGTGATATTGTGGTATATGTTCTGTTGTAATGATACCACCCAACCAGGCATTATATCTTCCTTCAGTATATATAGTTCGTTAATGATGACATCCTCCCAGCCTAGCAAACATATGTGAGAGAGCATATATATGAATTATTTATTACCTACAGACATCGATGTTTCATTTCCGACGGTGGGCAGGCGCGAACTCCGATCACAAATCGTCACTGATTCGCAGTCAAGAGCGCTTTCCCGTTGGTCACCATAAATTAGCTTAAGATTCAGGGAGAATTTTACTTTGTAAATATCAAGTCGGCGGGTATTTTACAACGAGCAGCGAATAGTGATCTACAACAACAAACTGTGTTGGATCTCGAAATGAAGCTAGCAGTACTGCTTGTTATTAAACTCACTCACCTGGCCTTAAAAGGGGGCTTTTTAATTTATGAATATATATATATATATATATATATATATATATATATTATTATTATTATTATTATTATTATTATTATTATTATTATTACTATTATTATTATTATTATTATTATTATTATTATTATTATTATTATTATTATTACTATTATTACTATTATTTCCAGTGATGTTTGGTTCGTGTCACCATTGACTGTTGCTCATTCAAACAAGAATGGTCAGTAAACAGCTTTCTTGGACATGGCGTCTTTTCGGAATTTTCTGCGGAATACACGCTGAACACTTGTTCATGGTTCAGTTTTTAAAAAATTCAATGGCCCAAAACGCCTTTTCTGGTTGAATGAACGCCATTACTGGGCCTGAAAAGATTTTTACAAAAATCATTACCATTACAAAGGTCGTAATAAATTTAGCTTAAAATGGTACTAATTTCATCTTACTACCAGTCATAGTCCACCAGATACCAGGACTTGAAATATACCCAAGACTTTTGGGACATCCTGTATATACATTTTCGCAAAACAACACGTGCATAATACTGAATGAAAAGTTTGTATGGGGGTCGACAATGCATATTATTAGCAAATTATAGATAATTATATAACTAGATAAAACAATGCGTACACCTATTGGGCCGTTGAATTCGTATGTCAATATATACACCAGAAGGTCAAAAATTACATACGTAATTATATACGAAAATATAGTAAAATATTTATGTAGAAAGCCTTAGTAAATATTTGTTTCTAAACAAATATTTTTTCTCATGGAAATCGCTCCAGACAATGCATGAAGCCACTCGATGTAAGAATCTAACAAGAACAAATATGATTATCGCAAAGGTAGGAGATGCGTATTGATCTTAGTCTTCAAAATACTAATATTATAGGTAGGAGGAAACAGTCAGCAGGAAGAGAGTTCCACAAGCCTTCTTTAAGTTGACCCCCAAACCTTCTCCCTTCTTTCTCAGTCGCTCCTTACGTCTACAGTGGCGGCCTGCCTTGTTTGGGGTGAACTATGTTAAGAAAAAGACCATGTACGGAGTTTGTTATTTATTTACCATCAGACCAGTCTCATTTTTAAATAATTAGAACTACTATTCTCATCTTGATTTCAATTTTCAAAACACATGCCAATGTTGGAAAATATACAAACGTGAGACATTCCGCCTGTTAAATGCAAGGTTAGAAGCACACGGGCGCCAGCAAAGAAGGTGGGCTCCCTCTACCGTGCTAGTAAACTCCTCACACCTGACATTATCGTGTATTTCTACAAAGCCACCATCCGCCCATGCATGGAGTATTGTTGCCACATTTGGGCTGGTGCATCATCTACTAGTCTCTCCCTCATTGACAAGGTCCCCCCCAAAAAGTCGCCAACCTAATAGGTCCCTCACTGTAAACCAATCTCCAGTCCCTGTCCCATCGCCGCAATGTAGCATCCTTGTGCTTGTTTTACAAATACTTCAATGGATTATGCTCCGATGAACGGGCTACTCTGGTGCCCCCTCTACGTAAATTCACTAGACCAACCCGACAATTTGCTAAATCCCATCCATTCACTGTGGAGGTCCCCAGATGCCAAAGAGCTTTCTACTCCAAAAGATGTCACGGATCCCTCTTTTTCCCACGCAAAGGCCCGTGACGTCACAGAGCCTTTCGCAGGTGCACATTGACCCTTGATGTGAGGTCTCGTCACGCGGTGACCCTGTCACGTCTATTAGCTCCGACTGTGAGAACGGGTTCACCTTGCGCTGATTCACGCAAGTCAAACCAACGATTTCCAACAGACACTGGACTGGGCCATTATCCAACATAGTCCAGGGTTTCGAATCGTATGACCGGTGGTGAATAGTCGTACTTCTATGCTGATGAGTCTTGATTGAAAAGAGACGAAACGTATACGTCCATAGATAAAAATAAACAATAACAAATATTTATATTTGAAGCTCCTCGTTAAAAAGTAGAGCACTGTAAAATGGTAGTAGCAACACAGCGGGTGTCACTTGCTTTATATGCATCGTTCCTTCACTTATAGAAGTTTGAATGCCTGTACGCCTCGCCGCCGTTAAAGTGTTAACATTATCATTGTTTATAAGCTGTTCAGAACTGGCCTATCGGTTAGCGACGTTGGACTGGGGTTGAAAAATGCTTGTAGTCAAGGTTTTCGAATCGTGTTACCGGTGGTGAATAGTCGTACTTCTATGCTGATGAGATAAGAGACGAAACGTATACGTCCATAGATAAAAATAAACAATAACATATTTATATATATATATATATATATATATATATATATATATATATATATATATATATATATATATATAAAATACACATTGGTCTTTATTATAGAATGGAGGATTATTATTATTATTATTGGCAGGAGTAGTAGAATTTTAATGACGCATCGTAGCAGTATCCGTTCTTATTTCTATCTTATCTGATAATACAAAAACTGTCCTTTTCTTGAAATCCCCATTAAAAAAAGTCTCTTTATTACGGGCATGACTAAAACGTATATTATAAAAAAACGAGAGAGAAATCGGAGTCAAGAAAAGAAATCTGCATAAAACTTAAACGAGAAATTCAATGATGAATTCGTGCGTCTGATTTTCGCCTGAATCACGAACAATTACTCACACGTTTTTTTGGAATAAAAATGGCTGTATTCGTTTCATGGCCGCTTTTTTGTGGGTTTTTTTTTTGTTGATCTTATTTCGCGCGACAATGATATACGATGCCTCAGTCGAGATCAAGTTCAGAGTTTTTGTATATTTAACAATTTTTACGAGGCATTCTGCCGCTCAAACTAAAACTTTTAGTTCATATCATTTTCAGTGACTGCTTATTGATAAAACAGGCTGTGTTCCCTGGTGTGTGAGTGACAGCAAGTCTCCACAGATGTCCACTATACTACCGTTATCTTAATACACGCTGGAAATAACCTTGCGTTTTCAAAAAAGTTGCTTTTGAAATAGGTCGCTTTTAACAAAAGTTGCTTCTCACAAAAGTTGCTTTTTACAAAAGTTGGTTTCTCAAAAGTTGCTTTTCACAAAAGTTGCTTTTCTCAAAAGTTGATTTTTATAAAAGTTGTTCTTCACAAAAGTTGCTTTTCTCAAAAATTTCTTCTCACAAAAGTTGCTTTTCTCAAAAGTTGCTTTTCTCAAAAGTTGTTTTTCACAAAAGTTGCTTTTCTGAAAAATTTCTTCTCACAAAAGTTGCTTTTCTCAAAAGTTGCTTTTCTCAAAAGTTGCTTTCTCAAAAGTTGCTTTTAACAAAAGTTGCTTTTCTCAAAAGTTGCTTTTCACAAAAGTTGCTTTTCACAAAAGTTGCTCTTCACAAAAGTTGCTTTTCACAAATGTTGCTCTTCACAAAAGTTGCTTTCTCGCTGATTATGACCGTTGTTTTTATCTGGAAGTTGAGCGGAAATATTGCTTCTCAGAATTCCAGTACTCTCCGTCCCTTTCAATAGAGGTCTGTGAGTTGCCCCCCCCCCCATCATTGTTATTTCCAATACCAATTTGTGCGGTACCAAACGATACTTGTGCCACCACCTTTCTGATTGTTGTGCCAGATTATGGGACCTTTGTACATCTCTACCCGGGCAATTGTTGTTATTATTATTATTATTATTATTATTATTATTATTATTATTATTATTATTATTATTATTATTATTATTATTATTATTATTATTATTATTATTTGTACTCACTAGGAGTTCTCACACGGGTCATCGTCAGTGATTGCTCACCGAAAACAACCAGTGGCATCATCATCATCATCATCATCATCATCATCATCATCATCATCATCATCATCATCATCATCATCATCATCATCATCATCATCATCATCATTTTAATTATTAGTATTATTATTATTATTATTATCATCATCATCATTATCATTATTATTATTAATGTTATTATTATTATCATTATTATTATACTTTTAATTATAAGTATTAGTATTATTAGTTGTAGTAGTGTTATGACACACGCGGCATCCCAATGACACTTTATGCTAAACATTTTTTCATCAAAAACCATGTATTTATTTAATAAATATCGAACGAACATGTCTATAAATGTTATATTCCAGGAAACATTTATTATGTTGCTAAAACTAGTGTTTCTATATATTATTTGAAAAATAAACCAGCGATCTGCATAATATGGCCAAATATTCTTGCAAATTCACTCATATATATATATATATATATATATATATATATATATATATATATATGTGTATGTGTATGTGTGTGTGTGTGTGTGTCTGTGTTTTCGTTTTGACGACATTTATAAACTATGTTTGGAGGAAATGGCCTTTTGGCCGCGTCTTATCAGTATTTTGCATTGGCACTAAGAATTAATCTAAGACCACAGCTGAGTCAGATTTCTATTTCTGTAAAACTAAAGCAGATTAAATATAGGCTGTGGACGAGTATCAGAATAAGACACACATATCTCCCTCGCTATACATGCATATCTCTCTCTCTCTCTCTCTCTCTATATATATATATATATATATATATATATGCATGTATAGCGAGAGAGATATGTGTGCATGTTACACCGGCCGTTCTTACACAGGAGAAAATACACCGGTTGTCACTATAAATAGTGCGAGTCACCAGAGACACAGGAAGACAAAACACAGTCTTGTATATGTCTAGCCCAGTGCTAGTCACTTTCTTACTTTGTTAATACACATCTTAAACCAACCCTCGACTTGACTTCCTTTATTTATTATTTACTGTTGGCCAACTCCACAACAGTGCATATATATATATATATATATATATATATATATATATATATATATATATATATATGTATATATGTATATATGTGTGTGTGTGTGTGTGTGTGTGTGTGTGTGTGCATATATATATATATATATATATATATATATATATATATATATATAGGGTGGGCAAAAATAAGGGTCCTATTTTTAAAAATTCATAACTTTTTTATTTATTGATTTTTTTTTTTTTTTTTAGAATAAGTAAAGGACCCCTTCCGAAGCAAGCATGAGCCGTATTAGCCCTAAGGAACGTACCCTCATTTAGAAAACATTATTTTTGCTTAAAAAACTCAAAACAGTGTAAAAAACAATACTTTAGTTTTTGTAAGTTTTAAGAAGTGTTTTTCGGCTAAAATTTGTTTTGTTTATTTCAGAAAATCTCGGAAGGGTCAGTCTACACACACATAAAGTTTGGTGAGTTTAACTTTTATTTTGTGGAAGTTATTCAAATTCAAGTTATTCAAATTTAAAGATAGGACCCTTATTTTGGCCCACCCTGTATATATATAAGGTGAGTCAATGAAAAATAGTTAGACCTGCAAATGGAAACAGATCAATATCTTCAATTGTTCAGAACAAGGAGCATTTAGTAAATAAAAATATTTATTCTTCTTCTCTTTCAATTGCATTTCTTCAGCCAGGCTTTTCAGAGATTACAATCTTATAATCAGAGGAAGTAGTGATTGATAAGTTGACAGATAAGAACAGTCAATATTCAAAATTTGGAAAAAGTTTTTAACAAAAAAAGTTCTTTTTAAAAGGTTTTAAAAGTTTTAACGGGTGTGTTTCAATGTAAATGAAAGTCACCAAACAGGGAGATCCAAGTTGTATGGGGTTCAAATGTACATGGTAAATCCAGAACGAATATGTATGAAAATCCAACGACGACGATTCCACCCAAGTCCTTAGTCCTTAGAGGGGGATCACACAAAATTAGCCGTATTAAGAAAACGCATTTCTTCCTGTTTTCAAGTAAACAGATCCAAAGGCAAAAAGCAACGAACCTACACTCAATGAAAAATAATATATATATATATATATATATATATATATATATATATATATAGTATATATATATAATATATATATATAATATATATATATTATATATATAATATATATATATATATATATTATAATATAAAATGAAGTAATAAAATAAGGTGTCAATCAAATTTTATTAGAATTCAAAGTTCAAGCTAAGTATCTTAACGTCCTTAGCTCATGAGTTTTCAAAGATAATTCTGCTCCTCAGAGAACCATTAGCGCAGTTATACTATTACAGGTAATAAAATTAAACTTTGAACATATATAAAAATATATACAAAAATACATAAAAATATATAACATCAAATATATCAACCCAAAAACATACTTTTTTGTTAAATCTATATAATCCATCCAAGTCATACAATTTGAAAAACATAATCAGGAGAGACATCCAGAGGGTTGACTGAAGATTAATCCACGTGATGAGTACAAGTCCAAATACGAGAAATTGAAAGAGCTGACAAAGTTATCCTGTCGCGAAATGCGTCAACAATCGATGAAGTGAAAAGCATCCAATGTTTATGTTAATTATTACAACGATAAATAAATCAAATCAAATAATATAGAAAGTTCAATAAACTCACTTAAAATTCCAAAGTCTTGATCTTAGGCAACCCAAATCAAATCAAAGTTCATTTGTTGATTAGAGAGTCCGTTAAATCCGAATTGAACAAAAATAAGATAGAATTGAGTCAGCAAACCCGGTCATAGCTTCCATCCCGAGCGAAAAAATATATAAAATTTGTTCTTCCGCGATTCAGCCAAATATCATATATATATATATATATATATATATATATATATGAAAGAAGGAGAAACTAAATTATCAGTAAAGTAATCAACGTTTCGTCTTCATCAAGAAAAGACTTTCTCAGGATGGTTTAAGAGAATAAAAAAGTTATAAACACAAGTATATTACTTGGAAATAGTCTGTATGTATAGAATGTAAAAATATTTATGTTCATCTTCTTGGCGAAACATGGTCGACTAAAATAAAAATTTGTAATACGAATATATATATATATATATATATATATATATATATGCAAACATTGTTTAAAATAATAGTATTCGTCTCTTTAATTATACCTTTTTCTATTTTTTCAATTTTTCTGATGGTCTTTTTGTATTAAAATTAATAAACGTTTAACACGTTTCACGAACGTTTTCGATTATTCGTCGAATCATCCACAGGTGTCCAAAGTAAATGAACAAAAAAGCTGGAGAAAGAAGAGAATTTTTTAAAACACGGCGGAGAAACGCGCATAGAACGTTTTTCGCGTTGTTCCTGGAAGTCGTTGACGATTTAAATTCAGCAACGCTGGATGGCATCACAGAACAAAATCGCATTACGCTAAGTATTTTAAAATGTTATCCCTGGTTTCATATGTGATGTTGTTGATTTTAAGTTGCTATGTTTTATGTAGATAGCTTCGAGCATTTAAATTTTTTTATTGGTTTCTGAATGTATAATTTTAGTGTTATTTACTAGAATTTGTCCTAAGTCAGAGGGAGGGCAGTTACGTTTTTGTCACCTGAGGATGATCCGACGAAGAATCGACAGGTTTCACGAATTCTTTAATATTTAACAATGTTTGCATGAATGAGAAAATGCTGCCTAAATACCCACCCCCACACCCACGCAAACACACACACACATATATATATATATATATATATATATGCAACTTTTATGCCTATATAGTTTTATATGCTAACTAGCATATTGCAGAGTAGTTCTTAAGTGCTGTGTTTTAATATCATTATTATTATTATTATTAGTAGTAGTAGTAGTAGTAGTATTTGAATTATTATTATTAGTATTATTTGATATATAAATTACAAAATCAAATTGCAGCTTTAATGTAAGATAATGAAAGAGTGGCAAAAATGTATCGTGGACGAGTCCATTGGTGGTGGGACGTCGAGAAAGAAAGAAAGCGATATGGTAACTGTTAAAAAAGAAGAAGGTTCCGCAGTGCAGCGAGACTTGAAAGACGGCGGTTTCAGAAACGCGAAGAGTCGAAACGCGTGGTGATCGGAATATCGAAGTACCGGAAGAATGGGAGTTTACCGATGTTTATGACACCGATGAAGCTTTATTAGCTATGGTACCCAAGCCCGTCTTGCTGTTAGGCTTTTGTCTCCGCTGACTAAAAATGCGACTGATAAGCAAGTTGGTACAGTGAAGGAATCCCCTGACTTGTATTTCATAAAACAGACAATTGGAAATGCTTGTGAAACAATTGCTTCAGTTCACACTCGGATAGACAACGCAGAACAAATTGCTTTCCAATCGGATGTATATATGAACGAGTTTCTAGCGGAAACCAAGTCTGTGACCTCAGCAAGAAAAAGACTTTCATGAGACAAAAGTATGTGAAAAGATTTGTTTTATATGTGTGTGCGTAGCCGGCATAAACACTCCGGTGATGGGAAATTAATAAAACCAAAGTTTTTCCATATACGTTCTGTTCTTTGTCATTCTTGTTGAATCTTACCGGGTACCCCAAAAGAACGGTTAATGCAAGACAAGGAAATTATATGAATCTGATGTGATTAACATATACTAAAGAAACCATGACTGAACGGATAAAAGTGTTAGGTATATTCACTTCTTAGTGACAATTTTCTAGAGGTTAAAGGTTCAATCCTTAGTGCGGGCGATCAAAAGAACACACCTACGAACAAGGACAAGCTATCCCCTTTTGAATTAAATAAAGGGGTTAGGGTTAGGGTTAGAGTTAGGGTTAGAGTTAGGGTTAGGGTTAGAGTTAGGGTTAGGGTTAGGGTAAGAGTTAGGGTTAGGGTTAGAGTTAGGGTTAGGGTTAGAGTTAGGGTTAGGGTTAGAGTTAGGGTAAGGGTTAGGGTTAGGGTTAGGGTTAGAGTTAGGGTTAGGGTTAGAGTTAGGGTTAGGGTTAGGGTTAGGGTTAGGGTTAGGGTTAGAGTTAGGGTTAGGGTTAGGGTTAGGGTTAGGGTTAGGGTTAGGGTTAGGGTTAGGGTTAGGGTTCTAAATAGCGTATATATTACAGAGCTTCACATAAAGCTTCCCGAATTCGACACTACACACCTAAGGAAAGTCGGAGGTTACGTCGGCCGAAACGTTGTGAGAATAACCTCCCAGATGAAAACAGTATTTCGAATAATCTAAATAATATAAATTATCAACCATTATCTCCCAAATTCTGAAACAAGTACTTATATTTAGAATATTTAGATCTGGGGTACCCTTAAGAATATTTGGGTGTGATTAACAATTCTGAATCGTACGAAGGGTGTAAAATGTGTTGAATCGCTGAAATATAATTTTCAGGGATGTTGGTGGTTAATAATATTTAATAATTACTCTTTAATTATATTTAAGGAAAAACCTTAATAATAAAACCTTAATTAATAAACCTTAATAATAATATTACGGTTTTTCTTACAAATATGTTATTAAAACATTTCTATCAAATATAAGTGTCTACGTGTAAGAAATCATTAGTTCGATTCTATAGAACATCAATCTGCTACCCTATAAAGTTGTGGCCCATATTTTCAAGGAAACTAAAAACTACATTAGATGCACAGTGGAACTATGTGATAGTCGGATTAAATACGATGTAGACTGCGTTATCGGCAAGCCGAGTTTTAATCCTAACGGATATTTTGTATTCACTTAGCACTGATCTATTTTGTGAAAATATAAACCTACAGTTATGGATAAAATAGTAACTTGTATTCAATAAATAAAATAGGTTTTTCTTGTCGGCATTAAATAATTCAGAAACGGGTCGATATGTCGTGAAACTAGACAGAAACCAAAACAGTGTCCGAACAAAGAAAGCCAGTTCAAATACATTAGTTTTACAATATGATCAAAGTCGAAATGTTATGGAAATTACAGGTGTCATCAAAAAGTCTATCATCTTTGTTGTAATGGTAGTTATTATGGCAGTAGTGTTTCAAGAATGAGAAAAAGAAAGAAAGAAAATAAGAAAGGTTAAAAATCGATAGACTAATGTTGTCTAATTCCTATCTCTCGTCATGTGATCCAGTTACACCAATCAGAGATAAGACTGCGAAGTTTATGTTTCTTGCTTCTTTTGTATATCTTTCTTTTTCTTACTCTATCTTTATCGCTGCCTTTCTCTCTCTCTCTCTCTCTCTCTCTCTTTCTCTCTCTCTCTCTTTCTCTATCTCTCTCTTTGTCACATTATTCGATATAAAAGGGGAGTGGCTTGATATAGCAACGCCTCTGATTGGTTGAAGAAACGACGCGCCGTTAGAGAGTGCAATTTGAAAATACATGTAAATTGCTATGTTACAGAGTTAGCATTAGTTGGTTAGTTTTGTGGGTATTGATTAACCCCTCTCCAGGAGTTAGGCACAAGGCCAGTTTTTATCTTACTCCCACAAGCAAGATGTGACCCAAGGTCGGGTCGGGAAAGTAGGGGTTAAAAATTGCCTGGGCAGCCCCGTCGGCATTCCCCGGTAGGGCGCCTCAGACAGTAAGCAATAAACCTACTCCTCCCCAAAGAGGGGAGGCAAAGCCTGGAAAGGTGGACCTCCCAGAACTGCACAGGACAGACCCCTTGACCGGCGTAAATCAAGCCCCGAAGGCCAAGACAATACCAGTATGGGGTGCAGTATCCATCGGAACAGATACTACACTTTGATCTTAGCCAAAATTCGACCTTCTCGCCTCCTGAAAAAGGGGATTTGACAATGTAACATCTAAGGGGATTTATGACACAACTACCTGACTGGGTATCATTTAGTTAGATTTACTTAATTCTTCTTCCTTTTCTTCTTCTTCTTCCCCTTTTTCTTCTTCTTTTTCTTCTTCTTCTTCTTCTACTTTTTTTCTTCTTCTTTTCTTTTTTCTTATTTTTTCTTCTTTTTTTTTTCGTCTTCGTCTTCTTCTTTTTCTTCTTCTTCATCTTCTTCTTGTTTTGTCTTTTTCTTTTTCATCTATTTCTTCCTCTTCTTTTTCTTCTTCTTCTTTTGTTTTTTTCTTCTTTTTTCTTCTTCTTATACTTTTTCTTCTTCTTTTTCTTCTTCTTCTTTTTTCTTCTTCTTTTCTTTTTTCTTCCTTTTTCTTCTTCTTCTTCTTCTTTTTCTTCTTATTCCTCTTCTTCTTCTTCTTCTTCTTTTTCTTTATTATTTTTCTTCTTTTTCTTTTTCTTCTGCTTCTTCTTCTTTTTCTTCTTCTTCTTCTTCTTCTTCTTCTTCTTCTTCTTCTTCTTCTCTATCTTTCTCCTTTTCTTTCTGTCTCTGTCTCTGTATATCTGTGTCAGTCTCCCCTCTCTCTCTCTCTCTAACACGAATGCGTATATTTATAACTTTCATGTCCAATGCCTCTTCTTATTATCTATGTCCTTATGGTATTTACTTATGTTACCCCCTCACACTCACCATCTCTTTTTCTCACTTCATCTTATCCTATCCCTAACTTCTATCTCTCGCCCACGTTCCATCTTTTCTATTGGACGAGCGTGGCTTTCTCGTTTCTTCCTTATCTTTACCTAACCCTACCTATTTCATTCCTTGACACGTCTTTTCTCCAACACATGTCCCCGTATACATTCATTCGATCTGGCCCACTTATGTTTGTAGATTAGGTTGTGGTCTGAGGTTAGTTCTTGAACATTCTGATAAGACTAATACAAGGGCAGTTTCCTTTTCGTAAACAATCAAAGTATTGTAGGACCTCTTTCTAGGACTTTTGGCTAATATCAGAGTGTAGTATCTGTTCCGATGGATGTTACTCTGTAAACCAGTACCGTCTTGGCGTTCGGGCCTTGTTTCTGCCGGTCTGAGGTATTGTCCTGTGCAGTTCTAGGAGGTCGACCCTCTCAGACTTTGCCTTCTCACTCTTTAAGAAGAGGTTAGTTTATTGCTAATCGCCTGAGGCGCCCCTACCGGGGAATGCCGACAGAGCTGCCCAGGCACTTTTTGTAGGCCAGAGTGTCTTTCATCTAGGGCGCTGGCTTTTCAATCCCACTTTCCCAACCTTGTGACACATCTTACCGCTGTTGGAAGTAGATACATACTAACAATCAATATATTGTAAGGCCTCGTTCTCGGACTTTTGGCTAAGATCAAAGTGTAGTATCCGTTCCTATAGATGTTACACTCTGTAGACCGGTACCGTCCGTGCGTTCGGGTTTTTATTCCGCCGGTATGTCCTTTACTAGGAAGTCCACCCTCGCAAGCTTTGCCTTTTCACTCTTTCAAAAGGGGTTAGTTTATTGCTAAGTGCCGGAGGCGCTCCTACCGGTGAACGCCGACGGGGTTGCCCAGGATTTTATTTATAGGCCAGAGTGGTCATCCTCTAGGGTGCTAGCTTTTCATTCCCACGTTCCGACCTTGTGTCACATCTTACCGCTGTGTGAGAGAGATAAACCAAAGAGCGGTCTGAAAAATTATAAGACTTGCTGTGCTATAGTATCTGTGGGCGACAGTCGGATATGTGGAACGTATTATTATCTGATATCATATGTTTCGAGCATAGAACGATAATCGTTTACAACCCTTGTATGTTTCGCATGTTTTTCTTTACACTGAATTGTCTTAGGTCATTCAGCTATTGACACGTCGTGTAGCGAAGAAAACTTTAATGTTGAGCTAATCTTCTTTGTGTGACATTATCTTTTCTTCAAGCTCAAGGGACCGTTTTTAAAGGCAAAAAGGTAACAAAAAGACCATAACTCTTTTAATGATGCACATTAGGTAAAACCAAATGTTTTTCATGCAGTTCATTAAAGCGTGACAGAATGTGAAATGCGTTACACTCGATGCAAAGCTTTGTCTGATCAACTCTGCTGGGAAGGAAATACAAACCCTAACAATTACCATACCCATAACCCTAACTCTAACGCGAAATGCGTTACACTCGATGTATATATATATATATATATATATATATATATATATATATATATATATATATATATATATATATATAAGTTTAATACAACAAAATATATAAGAGGCAACTAATATCTTTAATTAGTGAACATCCGGATAAGAATAAAGCTCAATATACTGGATAGAGCATTAATAGCAATAGATAAAGTGAAAGAATAAAATTAGGTACCAATCAAATTTTATTACAATTCAAAGTTCATACAAAGTTCTTTAAAGTCCTTAACTCATGAGTTTTCAAAGAAAATCTTCTCCTCAGAGGACCATTACTGCAATGACATTACTGCAAGTAATAAAAATTAAACTTTGAAAAATATATGAAAAAATATATATAGAAAAATACATAAATGTATATACAACATCAAATATATCGGCCCAAAATATACTATTTAGTACAACTATACAATTCATCCAAGTCAACAAGTCTAAAATAGCTCCAGGCAAGACATCCAAGGTGTTGATTAAAGAATACTCCAAATGGTGAATGGTAGTCCAAGAGCGAAAAAAGCGAAAAAAAAAAAGTTATCCAGGCGGGAAGTTTATTTACTGTCGATGTAGTAGATAATAGTGAAAATTGTATTCAAGGTGTATGCAAATTAATAAATCGCTAAAAAAACGATAGAGAAGACAAATAATATCAAAAGTTCAGAAGACTCACTTGGTTTTGAATATTATTAAATTCAGAGTCTCCAATAGCTGAATTTTGAATTGTAATACAATTTGATACGTACCTTATTTTATTCTTTCACTTTATCTATTGCTATATATATATATATATATATATATATATATATATATATATATATATATATATATATATATATATATATATATAACGTCTTTTGTAATGTAGCAGGAAAAATCCCAGCAGAGTGCTCGATTAATTGAGAAATAAAATTAAAAATTAAAAAATTAAGAGCATAATATTTATTTATTTTGGTACATAAAAATTAGTACAACATTCGTACCGTCGGTTTCAAGCACAGAAGGACTTAGCCATCCGTCTCTCTTCAACTTATGTTGATATCAACATAAGCTGAAGAGAGCCGAATGGTTAAGTCTTTCTGTGCTTGAAACTGACGGTACGAATGTTGTACTAATTTTACTATACCAATATATATCTATCTATCTATCTATCTATCTATCTATCTATATATATATATATATATATATATATATATATATATATATATATATATATTACTATTTCATGCATCCACATCAAATTTTATAAGGAGATATAATTTTTATGTATAACCTTTTAGGATTTACTTCAACAGTGCTCGATACGTAAGTAGAGCTAGGTAGTAAGTTATGAAAATATATTCATGGTAATTAAGCTATATATATATATATATATATATATATATATATATATATATATATATATACATATATATATATATATTCATATTTTCAATTTATTTATTTATTTGTTTGTTATGCCTCCTTGGACATCTCCCCTTTAACTATCTTCTCAATTCAACTGTTAAAAATATTAAACTCTCAATACAGTATCGATATCCAGATCAAAATCTGTTAAATATTTCATTTGACAACTCTCAACAGTGCCCCTTTAATGTGTACCTCTTACCACTTTCTCTGAATTGATCGAACCTCATCTTAAACTGATCCACGCTATTTCTGTTCTTAATCCGATTTGGCAAATTTAAAGTAACAAAATTTATAACATAAAGCTATCGCAATAGTGTTCGACTTAAGCTACAATAGAAAATATTTTAATGTTATTCAAACTACATCAAATGTAGGGAAGAAAATGTTCACGCAATTTCACTAAAGCACTCTATGCTAATTCACACAGACATAAAAATGAGATTCTCCGTCTTTTAGGCGATTACATTTAAACAGCCTGAAAAGTGGTACAAATAAATTCAAAAAAACAAAAAAAGGTTTTGCATATATATTTAACGTAAAATGATCGCCCCCCCCCCTTCGGACCAAACAGTGTTTTAAGACAATGTAACCAATTTTGTTTGTTTTTTAATATTGGCAATGTTAATGCTCATGGTTAAACTTTTGTATAAAAAATGTCATTGTTAAAAGTCATTAAAAACACGTCTCTTTCAAACTACTAACCCTAAGTCCGGTGGTAATACGAAAAATAAAACGATTACGTGTGGTTTTATGACTTTTCCAGTCGGACTTAGGGTTAGTAGTAAAAAATACATTTTACTCTGTTTAAAAGTAATAATGGACGGGCAATGAGAGATCATTTTACGTTAAATTTATATGCGCAACTAACTTCATCTTTTAAATTCTACAATAATTGTGTTTTTTTTTATACAGTGTGTTCACACATGATCGCCTAAAAAGTAAAATTTCATGTTCTTTCGGGGCAGGTAATTTTAAATGTTTTTTTTCTAATTTGACAAACTTTTGGATGTTTTCCCTTTATGTATGGTATCCAAGATTTTTATAAACTCATTGTGAAATTTTCATCTATATTTTTCTTTGTGTCAATACAATAAAACATGAATTATTTCAGAGGATGAATACGCGGTGACCAGAAAACGACCAAAGTCAGAGTATCGCACATGAAATAAAAAAAAAGATGTCTTGACTCATTCCCGAGCGTTTTAAATCTTTTAATATTCAATTATGAACTCTGAGAGGCGTCATATAGACGTTTCGCAAATATGTACGAAAATGAATTTGAACATTTCAAAAAATTGTGATATGCGCATAGGCAAGTGAACTCTAGAATATAAACGTTGCTTACCATAATTTAGTAATAAAAAATTAAATTCGACTTTGAGACAATTCTAAATCTGCGAATGGGTTTCTTAACCTGCAGTCCTCTGGCCCTTAGTCTTATGTTGTAAATAAGCAATCCTCTAATAAGTAAATACATCGTGTTAGTGTTGCATACCCTTTTAATTACTCGTACCTTTTTTTCTTTGTCGTGGAGGGAGTGTCGTCTCAATGTCGTCTAGTGGTTGAGTTCTTTCTCCGCTTCTGTACGGCTGTGAACATCGTCGTGCACTGTGTCTACAACAAAACCTTCATAACACGATTCGGGACACAAACAATCTTTTAAATTTTGATCAGTTTTATTCAGGCGTCAGTTCTCTGTCGCTCTTGGAAATGTTTTACTAACGTTGAGGGAGAGATCAATTTACTACTTTATCGTAGTTAATTCCGCGCTTAAGTTCTTAGCAATTCGAGGAGGGGGGAAGAAGGAATCTCATGCCTGTATTCTCTTAGGGAAATAAATTCCCCTTTTCCTTTCAGACTACATAGAGAAATACGTATGTTCAGTTTGCTTCCTAAAACCAGACTGGCAAAACTCTGTTTCCCACACAAAAACCCGTGACGTGACAGACCCCTATACGCAGGTGCACCTAAACCTTTGACCTGAGGTCTCGTCAACGTGGTGGTCCTGTCAACGCTTGTGAGCTCCGACTGTGAGAACAGCCCAATTTTGCACTCGGTTGTACGGGTTTTCCCGCACTAAATCGCGCAAGCCAAACCAAACGATCCCCCACACATACGTCCATTTTAACATGCGTCCGGCCTCACAGGGCCATTATCCAACAGTAGTTTCATTTTTTTATTGTTCAGAAAATAAGGCAAAAAATAAATATTTTTTTTATCAGAAATAAAATTTAAACTTGTCCGATTCCGATACCGATTCCGATACCGATTCGGATTCCCCAAAATGTTCCGATTTTTCCGATCCTTGATTCCGATTATATATATATATATATATATATATATATATATATATATATATATATATATATATATATATATATGTGTGTGTGATTATTTTATTTACGCATACATGTACAAAATCTACGACACTGGCATGTCGATGTTATCGATCAACAGCTGTTATAAACTGAGATTTCATCAGGCAGAGTTAAAATCCGATCCTTACCTTAGATCATATCTGGGAAGAATGACATAGGTGGGAATGATATATATATATATATATATATATATATATATATATATATATATATATATATATATATATATATATATATATATATAGTAAGCTATGAAAATATATTTATGACTATTAAGCTACACAGAGGCTCCCGCATTTCATCCCAGGGGATTGTCAGCCTGACAATTCCCCCCGGGGATGAAACGCGGGAGCGTTTGTGTAGCTTTATTGCCATAAATATATTTTCATAGCTTACTACCTAGCTCTACTAATGTATCGAGCAATGTTTAAGTAAATACTGAAAATTGATACATAAAAAATCATATCTCCTTCTAAAATGTTATGTGAATACATGAAATAGTAATTATATATGTAATATGTAAGGGATCCGGAAAGACAGCCAATAACTTGGGATTAAGTGAAACAAAGTATATTGAAGAAAGTATAAATACAGCAGATAAAGGGAGTGTGTGAACGTCTGTCTGACAGCCAATATTTTACTGGGGTACTTCCAGCTATCAAATTCTTTCCCACCGCAAGAAGGAGCACTCTGGCCCAGCAAAAATAGACTGGGCAACCCCGTCAACATTTCACGGTCAGGGCGCATCAGGCAGTAAGCGATAAACTTACTCCTCCCCAAAGAGGGGAGGCAAGGCCTGGGAGGGTGCACCTCCTAGGAAAACTCAGTACAGTTTACCCCAGCCCGGCAGATAAAAGGCCACCGAAATGGCCCAGTTCCTGCCGAGCTGATTGTCAAGAACAAATCCTCGACTGGTATTACCCCATCTTGAAGTCCTCAATCAACCGAAGTTAATGAGAGACTGAACAGGATGGGGCGGATCCAGGTATTTAATTCCCTCCCACCGCAGGAATATGTGACACAAGGTCGGGAAGGTGGGGAGATCAAGCCAGCACCCCTAAAGAAAGAGCACTCTGGCCTAACAAAAATAGCCTGGGCAACCCCGTCGGCATTCCCCGGTAAGGGCGCCTCAGGCAGCAAGCAGTAAACTTACTTCTCCCCAAAGAGGGTAGGCAAGGCCTGGGAGGGTTCACCTCCTAGGAAAACCCAGGACAGTATACCTCAGTCCAGCAGATAAAAGGCCACCGAAATGGCCCAGTTCCTGCCAGACTGATTGTCGAGAACGGATCCTCGACTGGTATTACCCTATCTTGAAGTCCTCAATCAACCGAAGTTGCTGAGAGACTAAACAGGCTTGGCTACGTCTAACCCGGTATTTATAGTGACACGGATAGGTTCATGTAGTCCGTAAAGGAAGGCACAATAACATAGTCTCCCAATTATTAAATTGGTAGGTGTAAAAAAGATCTATGGATTCATGCCTTTTCCCAAGAGTATTAGTAGAAATGATCAAGTGGCCTCCAGAAAATTGGAACCCGGCACGTCGAGTCCACAACTGACGCCTGTAACCACTACCCAACATCACTTGTATTGTGCTCGTGTAATTTTCAAATAAAACAGGATGGCTTTATTTTCCATAGTTTATATTTTGTAAAAAAAAAATATATAAGTCCATTTCATTTCGAGTTGAATATAACATTTGGAATTAATCGATAAAGCATTCAGATTCTACATAGTAAGTGGGATTTGTTTGTCTGTTTCTTTTATCTGAAAATACGTATTTCTTTTTATCATTTCCCTATTATGCAAACGATTCTTATTCTTGTTTATTTAATTATTTATACGTATGAATCTTTTGTCGTCTTTTCCGCTTGTACAGACGTTTACCGCGAGCTTTTCCAAGGATTCCATTTCTATTTCATTTTTTGTGTTATCATTTCAAAGTAAAAAAACCAAAAAACTCTCCCTTCCTGAGATTATCATTTTTTGTTTTTTTTTGTTTTTGTTTTTGTTTTTTTTGTTATATCGACTTTGCTTCGTTTCGAAAAGCAGATTCGATTTCCTTTTTGATTCGAAGGGAATTCAATGGTATAATCAAACAAGCTATTTCAACATCATACGAATGTTCGACAACATGGCGGCTTTTATAATATCGCATGCGCATTTAAGGGACCACTTGGTTTATTTACGATCGATCGATTCCTTCTTTGCGAGGTTTGATTTTTATTAACTCCTTACTCCCTAAAACGAAACATTTCTGCTTACCTTCGGGTATCAGCTTTCGTCGATTCGTCGCCTTGACCAGTGTCAATCATCATCATCGTCATGCACAAATTAAATGCATTTATTTTTGAATATTTATTTAACAAGCAAACAGACGGGTGGTTTCTTTGCTTAGACGAGAGAGAGATAGAGAGAGAGAGAAAGAGAGAGAGAAAAAAAAAGAGAGAAAGAGAGAGAGAGAAAGAGAGAGAAAGAGAGAGAGAGAAAGAGAGAGAGAGAAAGAGAGAAAGAGAGAGAGAGAGAAAGAGAGAGAGAGAGAGAGAAAGAGAGAGAGAAAGAGAGAGAGAGAGAGAGAGAGAGAGAGAGAGAGAGAGAGAGAGAGAGAGAGAATGACTGGAGAATTATACTCATACTATCTTCGCTACTGGTGTTCATATTTTGGCTAATATCAAAGTGTAGTATCTGTTCCGATGGATACTACACCCCATAGACTAGTATTGGCTTGGCCTTCAGGTCTTGATTTACGCCGGTCAATGGGTCTGTCCTGTGCAGTTCTGGGAGTTCCAACTTCCCAGGCTTTGCCTCCCCTCTTTGGGGAGGAGTAAGTTTATTGTTTACTGCCTGAGGCGGCCCCACCGGGGAATGCCGACGGGGCTGCCCAGGCAATTTTTAAACCCCACTTTCCCGACCCGACCTTGGGTCACATCTTACTTGTGGGAGTAAGATAAAAACTGGCCTTGTGCCTAACTCCTGGAGAGAAGTAAATCAATACTGGTGTTCATGTCTCCCCCCTTCTTGGGGTGAACGGAATGATAGTTTTCCACAACCGTCTTCTTCAAGCGTTAGGAAGAGAAAGGGCCGAAATCAACGCGACCGGAAGTGACATCATTTCACTTCTTGTATTTACGAGCGCCTCTCTATCGCCATTATTCGTGGAAACGCCTTGAGTCTGCGCTCGGCCTGCTAAGCCAGCCAAACATTCGAAGAAAACTATGGACTGTGATACGATTATATATAAGGAATAGGGATTTGTCGATATTGAACAAAAAAATGTCCAAGTGACGAATAAGTGATTTAGTAATTATTTATTGAATTATTAATGTTATAGTTATAAGCCAATTATATATATATATAAAAATATATATAATTGGCTTATAACTATAACATTAATACTCCAAACTACTTCAAAAATAAGCTAAATTTGGCCTTAAAATGCCAATCTATCAACCCTGAATTGTTCAAACAGCAACCGAAATAATCTAGTTTTGTGGAAACGCTTTGAGTCTGCTCTCGGCCTGCCAAGCCAACCGGACATTCGAAGAAAACTATGGACTGTGATACAATTATATATAAGGAATCAGGATTTGTCGATATTGCACTAAACAATGGCCAAGTAACACTTTACCTGACATTGCTAAAACAGAAATCTAGGAACTACACCTCGGAATGTATGCATAACCCACCATATTCCTAGACCCTCGCACCAACACCGGAGACAATCGCGAATTGTCTTGACTTTACCAGCACCTCTCTATCGCCATTATTCGTGGAAACACCTTGAGTCTGCTCTCGGCCTGCCAAGCCAGCCGGACATTCAGAGAAAACTATTGACTGTGATACAATTATATATAAGGAATCAGGATTTCTCGATATTGAACTAAAAAATGTCCAAGTAACACTTTATCTGACATTGCTAATCACAAATCTCCTAGAAACTACGCCTGGGAATATATGCATAACCCACCGTATTCCTAGATCCTCGCACCAACAGATTATCATAACTTTAAAAGTTTTAATATTATTTGACAATAGCACTGGCTGGATTAATGATTGCATGAATATGTTCTTTAGTTTTTTGTTATCGTTTGATTAATCCTAATGAACGTACAGAACGTTCGTTACAACCAGATATTTGAAGCAAATATGTTTTAAACGAGTATAGTACCTGTAGAATGATGCTTATATATCCTTCACGTGTAATGATCTTGAAGATTCTATCTAGTCGGAAACGGCTATTTTTAATCAAGAAAAAATCCAGCTCCTCCAAAAAAAGGCACTCTGGATTGCGACAAAAATAAAACTTGCGTCAATCTAGAAATGTTACCCCTTTACTGACCGAGGACAAAATAGGTAAACTTTAGTATCAGAACAGATACTATACTTTGATCGACCCCTAAAAAGCTAAGAAACAACTTTAGTATTTACATTAAATCCTTATAATTGAAGACGACATTTTCAGGATAATTTTTATTTTCATTTCATTCACACTTTGCATCAAATGTATTCGTGTTTCGCTGGAAGGCTAAAAATATATTACATGTCTGCATATCTTTTTGCCATTCATTAACGTTACAAAAAACCCTTTCAAATCTTATAACAAAACAATTTTTGGTAGCGTGAGTATTGAGGTTGAATGAGATAAGCTTAATGCCGCCGTTGTTTTATAAATTAAAAGGATGCATTTAGTGTAATTGGTCAACGGAAACCTTTCTCAGTTTTATTTGGTCGTAGTGTAGTATTGATTTACTCCTCTCCAGGAGTTAGGCACAAGGCCAGTTTTATCTTACCCCCACAAGTAAGATGTGACCCAAGGTCGGGTCGGTAAAGTGGGGTTTAAAAATTGCCTGGGCAGCCGCGTCGGCATTCTCCGGTAAGGCCGCCTCAGGCAGTAAGCAATAAACCTACTCCTCCCCAAAGAGGGGAGGCGAAGCCTGGGAGGACAGACCCATAGACCGGCGTAAATCAAGCCCCGAAGCTCAAGACAATACCAGTCTATGGGGTGCAGTATCCATCGGAACAGATACTAAACTTTGATCTTAGCCAAAAGGCCAAGATGGTCGTAGTGTAGTAGATACTGTCACCCCCCCCCCATTGTCGCTGTCATTGTTGTTATCAACCACACATATGCCATGGGTTTGATTTGGTTGGTTTCTGGGTGTCCCCAAGCTGATTCACGCTGGATACGTTTTATGAAACTTTCCATCGTTTCCATATTTTTAGGGAGAGGCCAGGGTCCAGGATGAGCACATCTGTCCGGATTGGGGGTTCGTGGTTCGTGTGAATGCTAGGGAAGTCGTTGTTTAACGCCTACCCACAATAGGAGTATGTGACGCAAGGTCGGAAAGTGGGATTTGAAAAGCCAACGCCCGAGAAGGTGAGCGCTCTGGCCATTAAAAATTGCCTGGACAGCCCCGTCGGCATTCCCCGGTAGGGGCGCCTCAGGCAGTAAGCTATAAACTTAGTTCTTCCTAAAGAGGGGAGGCAACGTCTGGGAGGGTGGACCTCCTAGAACTGCACAGGACAGACCCACAGACCGGCGGATTCATGTCCCGAAGGCCAAGACAATACCGGTCTGTAGGGTGCAGTATCCATCGGAACAGATACTACACGTGGTATTAAAGTCTCTCACATGGTATGAAAGTCGAGGGAAGTCTGTCAATACATGGTTGGTAGTCTCTTATCACAGGCGACAATTTCAAAGATTCTGTCCATTACACATTAGAAGAGGCAATATTTGAACTCTCGGTTCTGGCCTGGTCGAAGTTGGCTGAAGTTCACCGGTTGGCCATGGCGTAGAGTCTTCTATGTGTTATGTTTTCATTTCTATGTGTTATGTTTTCATTTCTCTCCTCTGTCTGCGTATATAGAACTGCTTCTGGCTAGGATCTGCCGCTTATTTCGCGGTTCTCATATTACTGGTAGCGTCACCGATTCATAGTGTCAGAATGGGGTAGTTTTGTGATTGCTTTAGCCGATTCGTAAACAGCTTCGTTGCCTGCAATTCCATCGTATGAGCAACTATCAGATAAAAAAAATGCGGAAAAAAACTCGAGGAAAAAAGCTCCAACAACGTGGCGTTCTATATTTGTAGCAACTGAACCTAACACAAAACTTAACTCTAACCCAAACCATAACCCTGACCAAAACCCTAACCCCAAACCTTAACTCTAGCTCTAACCCGAACCCTAACCCTTAACCTTAACTCTAACTCTAACACTAACCCTAACCCTAACTATAACACTAACCCTAACTCTAACCCGAACTCTAACCCAACCCCTTACTTTTACCCTAACCCTAACCCAAACTCAAACCCTAACTTTAACCCTAACCCTAACCCTAACCCTAACCCAAACCCTAACTTTAACCCAAAACCTAACCCTAACTTTAACCCTAAGCTTAACCCTAACCCAAACCCTAACTAAACCCAAACCTTAACCCTAACCCTAACTTTAACCCTTATTCAAAACCTAACCCTAACTTTAACCCTAAGCTTAACCCTAACCCAAACCCTAACTTAAACCCAAACCTTAACCCTAACCCTAACTTTAACCTTAAGCTTAACCCTAACCCAAACCCTAACTAAAACCCAAACCTAAACCCTTACCCTAACTCTTACTCTAACTCTAACCCTAACTTTAACCTAACCAACTATAATTACTAACACTAGTATAAAGCTGCTATTTATATCGTGGAGTGTGGCTTCGAATGAAGGCTTTCGCTGTCGCTACTGAAGAGGTTGCTCTGGCCAAAGAAAATTAATCATATGAATGGAAGTAAGAGGTGAGATTTTTGTCGTCGATTAAAATATCATCATAGGATTATACGCTCTTCGTGGACAGAGAGCGACAAAGGGAGATAGTGAAATAGCTCACACTTCTTCCTCCCTAGAGACTTGCTAACATCGACGACTAGCATCCACCTGTTTTGCGCACACTTATCTGCATCTTTTCTGTCTAACGTTATATAGAAGTGTATCTTGGGTTTACTTTCGGCAGCCTCGTAACTCTCGCTTCCCTTCTTTTGTCCTTTAGTATTCACATTCCATGAGCGATGTTTCTGACAAAGGGGAAATAATTGTCGTTTTCTGGGTTAGAACTTATCTATCTAACGCTTACCGTTGGCTAGTTTTTTGATCTTGAAGCTGTATTTTTAAGCTCTATTCATCAAGTGGCTTCATGCCTTGTCTGGGGCGATTTTCATTAAAAACAACTCAATTTATAGATCTTTCCGAAATAGCGTGATCACAATTACTCATTCAGAATCAGTTGTTCATTTTGAGAAGATTGACATTTTGACATCGCCGATATTCTGACACAAGGTCATTCAATGTTTTAGACTGGTAATATAGCACAATATCGTAGGCGTCTTCTGTTAATCGAAAAATATTTTATTCGTAAGCCGAAATCTTATTAAAACGTTATCCTTAAATGTTAACGATTTAATTAACTTTGAAGTTAAGAGTTTTCACTGTAACATTCAAATACAATCAGCTTTATGAAAACACAGTTCAACTCACATCGCTTACGGCAGGTGCGATTAACTGAAATGCGGTTGAAAATAGAAAGATTTATTACAAGATTAAATGTTCGTCATTTCACGTGGAATACTTATAAGAACGATTACTAATATAAACATCGCTGGCTTCCGTCGATCCTCGAACTGGTTCACCTTTAGAGAGGAGATGACAAACGACCTGATGGCCTGATATTGTCACTGATATGGGATGCGACTTGTGTCGACACTTTTGCGCCCTCGTCAGTGATAGAATCGGCAAAAAACCCTGGACATGCAGCAACGTCAGCAGATAGTCGCAAGCGGTCAAAATATGCCGATCTTCTCGACAGATTTGTATTTCAACCGATCGCTGTGGAGACGAGTGAAGTGATTGGCTCTGCCACGCGCGACTTCCTCGGCAGCCTTGGTCTATTAATGACGCGCAACACCGGAGACAATCGCAAATTGCCTTGGCTTTTCGAGCGCCTCTATCACCATTATTCGTGGAAACGCCCTGAGTCTGCTCTCAGGCTGCCAAGCCAACCGGACATTCGAAGAAAACTATGGACTGTGATACAATTATATATAAGGAATCAGGATTTCTCGATATTGAACTAAACAATGTCCAAGTGACGAATAAGGGATTTATTTTGACTGTGATACGATTATATATAAGGAATCGGGATTTCTTAAAATTAGACTAAACAATGTCTAAGTGACGAATAAGGGATTTATTAATTATTTATTGAATATTATCTTATAGTTTACTTTTTCACCGAATGGATCAGTGTAATATATTTGTTTCTTATTGTTATATTTGTGATTGAATAAAACTTTAATGGTTCGGAATATTAATTTTTTTTAAAGTCGAAATTAAATATATAGTTAGTAATATAGTTAGTAATATAGTTAGTAATATAGTTACTAATATAGTTACTAATATAGTTAGTGCGTGTATATTTGTTTTATGGTATATCAATCCTTTTCCGGGTTATTTAATAGTGTATCCAGTATGGCTGTTGGTCAGTTAGTAAAACAACCCAAACCGTACTGTGGCTATAGGTTAACAACAACTGATCTAAGAAATTTAACTTTTCCTTATCTTGCCAGCGTTTTCGAAAATGATGGCCACGTTGGACCGGTTTGTTAAAAGCAAAATTGGAAAGGTCGTTGCTGTCGTCCGGTGTATGAAAAGAATATGGCAACCAAAGCTATCATCTTTGCCACGAGACTCCGATTGTATAATTCATTTGTCCTACCCAAACTACTCTATGCTAGCGAAACATGGAAAATTTAAACAAGTCAACGCAACGTTTCACAATAATAAATGCGGCACTTTTTTCTTTTTCTTCTTCATCTTCATCTTCATCTTCTTCTTCATCTTAATCTTCTTCTTCTTCTTTTTCTTCTTCTTCATCTTCTTCTTCTTCTTCTTCTTCTTCATCTTCGTCTTCTTCGTCTTCTTCTTCTTCTTCTTTTTCATCTTCTTCTTCTTCATCTTCTTCTTCTTCATCTTCTTCTTCTTCTTCATCATCTTCTTCTTCATCTTCTTTTTCTTCATCTTCTTCTTCTTCTTCTTCTTCTTTTTTTTCTTCTTCTTCTAGTTCTTCTTCTTCTTCTTCATCTTCTTCATCTTCTTCTTCTTCTTCTTCATCTTCTTCTTCTTCTTCTTCTTCTTCTTCTTCTTTTTCATCTTCATCTTCATCTTCTTCTTCATCTTAATCTTCTTCTTCTTCATCTTCTTCATCTTCTTCTTCTTCTTCATCTTCTTCTTTTTCATCTTCATCTTCATCTTCATCTTCTTCTTCATCTTAATCTTCTTCTTCTTCATCTTCTTCTTCTTCTTCATCTTCTTCTTCTTCATCTTCATCATCTTCTTCTTCTTCTTCTTCTTCTTCTTCTTCTTCTTCTTCTTCTTCCCCAAATCACGTTTTTTCGTGCTTTTCATAGTAGCGACATCTTACATATGCAAATGAACGGGTCAAATCCGCCCGCCGCCGCCGTTTCCTCTCTAAAAAAGAAAATTAATGAAACTTTTCGTGAATAGGCGTTTCCGGGTTCGCGCCCGCAGCTCTCCTCCGCACAAGCAGCAAACCAAATGTCTTCTCTTCGACCGCCGTGGACAAGTGTCTTGGTCCACAGCAGTCAGATGCCTCTCCTGCTCTCCGCTACAAAATTACTTTCAAGCTTACTCCAGAGCTGTTTGCTAACTGATACAGTCACAAACCTAGGTCATTGAACGTGACGGTCACTACACGCCGCGTAAGGTTGGCTGGTCGCATTCTTTGACATACAAATGGAGCCATGTGTCGGTTGTCTCAAAATTGAAGAGGTCGTCAGAAAATAGCGTTACGAAAGTGTCTTATCGGCGACGTTCGTTTGACACGCCCCCAATCTGTCTCACGCATCACGTGGACGACAATGTAAAAAGTCGCGCGTGGCAGTACTACAGTAAAGTTTTTTTGTTGAATTTTCTGGAAAACTAAGGTAGATGATAAACTGAAATTAAAATGCCATCAACTAGACCCTAGAACCTCTATCTCTACCAAAAATCACCGGAATCCATCAAATAGTTAATGAGATACAGGGTGGAACATACGTACGCACGTACACACAGATAACATGATTTCATGATTGAACTTTCTGGATCTCTGAAATTCTACACACTTATAGAACCTATCAAATAAAAAATATGTGCAAAGTTTTAACTAATTTGATTTATTGGTTTTTGAGTTATGATTTTGATCAATCATCAGAAATGAGATTTCCAGCATAGGCTATTCGTGTAGTCTATTAAGGGATAGAGCGCTCTTGCGCCTCCCTTGATTTTACTTGTCGTGTTTATTCAGCGTTTTTTTGTTATCTAGCGATCTGTCTATGTCATAAAGACACTAACTTCCGGTCGAAAATCTTAACCAACATTTCATAGCAATAGGATTGATTCATATTTTTCTAACTATTATTTTTAACTAACTCCTATGTAATAAAATAGGATAATGATAAATCTTATTTATTCATTTATTTTTAAATGATTTATGTTATATTTTCTAAAAACATAGACGTTTTTTCTGTGTTTTGATAAACGATATATTCCGATGAGTCGATATATTATATCCGCTTTCTTTCATAACATCCGCTTCCATCAATATTAAATTCCTGTTCCTCTTTGATTTTTGATTTTTATTTTTCGTTTATTAATGCCAACTCATACCTTTAATCTAGGGAATTATTAAATTCTTGAAAAAAATTGGTTCTGCAATTATCTTTCTATTCATAAATAGACGGGGCTACTCAGGCAATGTTAAAAGGGCCAGAGTTCCCCCACCTTTTGCGTGTTGGCCTATTCTCCCCCCCCATCCCCTGGACTTGTGGCTCATCTTCCCGCGGTGTGAAGTAGGTTCATACAGCGACAACTGGCGCCCGATTTTTTTTGCATATGAGATAACAAACCTGTTACTGTGATCGGAAGAAATCATATCTTTTTTTTAGTTAAATTTTATTCATTTGTTTACATTTACCGATACTAATAACCGAGAGGACTCAATTCTTTTTACAAAAGAGTATTGCGTTATGCTAAGTGGAAATCCATATTTTCTAACGGATATAGATAGATACGTTGAAATTTCTTCCGATGATTGCCACTTTTCGTCCTTTCTCTATTTCGTTTTGTATATGCGTGTGCGTTTGCGTGAGTCAGCATTCCTTGAAAGTTCGATGGAAGCGCACGTGCGTGCGTTACCGCCATTTTATGTTTCTAATCAATTTCACCTTCATGCTTGATCCACCCATCTTTGTCGTTTCATTCGATCTGGCGAATTTCTGTGCACCAAAACAATAAACACACATCCATTGACACGTATTTGATATATAAACCAATAAACGAAAGAGATCAGAATAGAAAAACCGCGGCGACAATTTATTAGTTTGTCTGTTTTATCTTGCATATAGTTTAATCAGACTCGTTTTCGATTCATCCCAAAACGGTGGCAATCTTCTCATCATCAAGGGAAATCGCTCCAACAATTAAAAGGTAAATTAAAAAAAAAAATACGGTTTTCTTTTTTGCGTAAAATAAATAACTAGCGACTGATAAATGATACACACACACATATATACACACATATATAGATAGGTTTCAACAACTAGCAAAAATAAACTCAAAAACACATATTGAACAGTTCTACCAAAATATTTCGATCGTTTATAATACGACCTTCTTCAGTAGGTAGCAGAACTTTACTTAAAACAGAAAAGTTTTCAAATTTATACAAAGAACGCGATAGGAAAAAAAAATAGTCAAGTGTAATAAACAATAGAAATGTTAAAAAGAAGAAGAAGAAGAAAAGAAGAAGAAGAGAAGAAGAAGAAGAAGAAGAAGAGAGAAAACAAATCAGCAGTTATCTTTTGAACGCTAGAAGTTGGTAGCGTAGATTAGTAGTAATTTTAAATTATTGACCAAGGAGTTAAACAACAAAGGGGGAGTAGGAGGCGGAGAAGGAGGAGGAGGAGGAAAAAGGATTAAAAGTTATAAAGATTAAAAGTATATATATATATATATATATATATATATATATATCGTTTTCTTTCCCTACAACTTATATTTCTTTTTTTCAAATTTTAAATCTTGGCCATTGCCAACTTATCTATCCCAGCGACTTCCTCTGATGATAAGATTTTGATCTTTGAAAAGCCTGGCTTAAGGAAAATTTAACTTGAATAAATTGCCTTTTTGCGGAATATACCTTGCTCTGAGCAATTGAATTGAATTTTGATTTGGCTTTTGCTTCTCTAATTCCTTTCCATTCTTCTTCATATCTACCTGCTCTATCCTGGATATTGAGCTGTATACTCTTCACAATAGGTTTTACCTCTCCTAAAAGTTCGCTTTTAGTACACCTCTTTATATATATATATATATATATATATATATATATATATATATATATATATATATATATATATATATATATATACTTCTTTGTAATATAGTAGGTTTAATCCCAGCAGAGTGCTCGATTAATTAAGAATTAAAGTTAAAAATTAAGAGCATAATATTTATTCATTTTGGTACAGAAAAATTAGTACAACATTCGTACCGTCGGTTCCGAAACACAGGCAACAGAAACAGATGACAACAGAAGCTGAAGAGAGCCGGATGGCTAAGTCTTTCCGTGCTTGAAATATATATATATATAAATTCTTAATTAATCGAGCACTCTGCTGGGATGTTCCCTACTGTTATCATTATCTAGAGTTAGGATTTGTTTTATGATTTATATTATAAAAGAGGGATAATTATTTATGGTCTTTTGACCACGTTTTTAATCGTGATTCCCCCTCATAGTCGACGATAACCTTGAAAAGTGTCGACTGAAAGACGTCTCGGTAATTTAATTTAATTTTTTTAGATTTATGTCCTCAATACTCGTTTGGAAAAGGGAAAAAAACAAAAAACAAAAAACATCCTCATAGAGAAATAAAAAAAATTGCTTCCTATATATATATATATATATATATATATATATATATATTCTAAGAGAAAGAAAAAAGTTACAAAGTACTCATCTTTGTTCCCCTTCTCGTGGTTCTTTATTCCTCTTTTATAATATAAATCATAAAAAATCCTCACAATAAATAATAATGGCAGTGTATCTAACATTATTTCACTGTTTATTAAAACTTTGTACCTACATATATATATATGTATATATATATATATATATATATATATATGTATATATACACATATATATATAGTCTAAAGAAGCTTTGAGTCATTTTAAACAAACAACAAAAAAAGAAGTAAAATGCAGTTTAAATTCCCAGAGAAACTAACTTAATCCAAGATATTGCAGACTTAACATTCGTTGGAAAATTAATAAATAAAAAAATAAGTAAAAAAAAAAAAAAAGGGGGGGTTAAGTATCTAAGAGTGAAACAAAAACAGGAGACCTTAAGCGTCTAATATTAACACGGGGATCATCAGCTGTTTACCATGTAACTGTTTCGGAGATTTAAAAACAGGACAGTTATAACATTCATGGCTCTCCAATGGTACAGATTAAACTACCATTTCCCCTATAATCAAGTGTCGAAATAATTCAGCTTAAAATATCACTAATATATACATAAATAAATAATAATAATGATAATAAAATAATAATAATAATAATAATAATAATAATAATAATATATTACCCTTAAGACTACCGTATATATATATATATATATATATATATATATATATATATATATATATATATATATATATATATATATATATATATATGTTTATAGCATTTCCTTCAACGGAGATTTATATATATATATATATATACATATATATATATATCTTGAGGCTCGTATAAGTTAGCGTTGACTTCATTGGGCTGGTCAACTTATATGTCTTACTGATAACAGACTGTGCAAGCTGGTGATTTATGGGGACCTAACTGGGAATACTCACCCACAGCACACACCTCTTAAGCGATTCTATCATTGCTTAAAAGACGATTTGAAGTGCTTCGGAATTGATGTTTGAGGATGGGAGGGGTAGCTGTAGATAGGCCAAGGTGGAGGAAAGCGATTTTTGAAGGCAGCAATAATTTTGAAAAGGACGTTTTCAGTTTTGGCGAGTTCCTGTTAACACTTGAACAAAACATTAGATCTTTGGTCCGCTTACTTGAAAAGATGCATAAAACAGAACCATACATTAATTGTCACTGTTATTTGATTGAGCATGCATCAACGAAGAAATGCTGCCTAAGTATACACATATATATATATATACACACATATATATATATATATATATATATATATATATATATATATATGTATATATATATATACACCCACACACACACACATATATATATATATATATATATATATATATATATATTCACTTATAAAATAGATCATTCAGTGAAGACCGGGGTTGTTCCAATAAAAACAAGCTCGATTATACTAGATTACAGAGCACAGAGCATTTATATGTGATTTTATGAAGGCTTACCAAAGCATTCCTTTCGGGAGAAAAAAACAACCAAGGAAAAAACAATTTTAAAAAAAGATGCATGCCGACACGGACTCAATTTCCAAAAATAGAAACAATTGGATTTTTATAAAAAGCATCCCGTACAGGGCCCTTAAAAGACATTTTTAATGGACGGGGTTATTTTATGCCAATTTGCGGGAAAGTATCGCTCTGACTCGTTGAATGACGGGAGACTTTGTTATTACTAATTTAAGGGCCCTGCACGGGATGCTTTTTATAAAAATCCAATTGTTTCTATTTTTGGAGATTGAGTCCGTGTCGGCATGCATTTTTTAAAAATTGTATTTTCTCCTGAAAGGAATGCTTTGGTAAGCCTTCATAAAATCACACACACACACACACACACACACACACACACACACACACACACACACATATATATATATATATATATATATATATATATATCCAAGCATAAATACCTGATCTTTATATAAAATACACACGTGTGCACAAATTAATAGATACACAAGTGCATATAAACATAGCTTACTATATATATATATATATATATATATATATATATATATATATATATATATATATATATATGTGTGTGTGTGTGTGTGTGTGTGTGTGTGTGTTTCTCAACTACTCAACAGTGACAACATCCACGATATTAACGGTATTGCGTTAACGTTGATGGAAGGATTCCGTTGCATATTACCGTTCTTGATCTGGAACAAAATTAGACCGTGTATCAAAATAAGTCATCTAATATGTTCGTCGTGTGAGGAAGACATTGTGACCTTGGCCAAAATGCTGTACGATGAACCGCACTTTCCGGTGCAATCGGCCGCTGATGAACGAAATCTTAAGTAGTCTAACGGAAATACATACATTTAATATATTTTATTTATAACTTAAAAATATTTAACATAACAAAAATAAGAATAGGGGTCCAGAGTTTGAAGTAGGTGTGTACATTATTGATTCACAGGAAACACCGGAGGCCTTGATGGTATTAAATATTATAAATGCACAGTCGAGCATTTTCTGTACTAATGTGTCACCACTTATCAAGGCCAAAATCCACCCGGGGATCAGGGTTGGTAATTATTTAAAAAGTGATTCGATTCTCATCGAAATCTTTATAGAATGCCCTTAATTTTGTTTTTGATGCTAATGATAATAATAATAATAATAATAATAATAATAATAATAATAATAAAGCTGACATCTTAAAGAAAAACTATTGAATGCGGAAACCAACCCACATAAGCTACAAATACTAACGAATCACATGCAAGGTGCAATATGAACAAAACATCACCAATAGGGTTAGGGTTAGGCTTAGGCTTAGGGCACCATAAGAACATAAGAAATAGAAACTTCAAATAAAATTCATAAACAACCCCTACCCAACCCCCCAAAAAGTGATGGCACCACACAAAACAGTCGTGAAGGGTTAAGGAGGGTGGAAAGACCGAGGAGGGATAGCACTAACCAAAAATCCGCTGGAGGAGTGCGGAAAGCACTGCGACATTGGGGAGGCTTCTTGCCATCTAAATCCCAAAGAAGGCCAATGGTCGTTTCCAACGAGAAATCGATGGTCAGCGTCTGTTGTGATAACGCAAATTCATTTGCAGTAGTTATCAAAAGAGGTGGAGAGCACTGGACATCTGGGAGACTTGTTGTCACTCAGACTCCAGGGAAAACTACTGGTGATTATCAGTGAGCACTCACTGATGGCGTCCTGTGTGAGAACTCCAAGTGAGTGAACATAATAATAATAGAGTTAAAGTAAAAGTAGCCGTGACACCTTGATGATTTTTGACTAATAAAGATTTGGTATATGTCCGTCTGAAGCCGAAACTATACTATTAATTCTATAATTATACTATTGTTCTTCTATTACTAATGAACATTTCGTAAATGTATGTTTTAAGCCGAAACTATACTATTACTTCTATTACTAATGGAGATTTAGTATCTGTTTGTCTGAACCAAAACTATCCTATTACTTCTTATAATATAGTACTCCCATTACTATTAGAAGATTTGGTATCTTTCTGTCTGAAGCCGAACTATACTATTACTTCGATTAATGTACTAAAGGTAAAGGTCGCATAGCCAGGACGCGCACGAGTGTCGTTGCCGACATCGCACACTGCCCATGACCGTAGCGGCGATTTGTCTAGGTCACAGAATATGGAAGGCGGAGCCCATCCCTCTCCTTCCGCTGCCTTGAACCTTCCCTGAGTTTCAGTCAGGTACCCATTTACTGCTGGGTGGATAGACCCGAAAATTCGCATGCCGTGAGTGGGATCGAATCCGGGTCGTCCAGCCCAAAGACAAGTGCTATAACCAC
>OY744543.1:73349939-73357439 GCA_963556195.1 Sepiola atlantica | reverse complement strand
TATTATAGATGTAGGTTTACTGTAACTGAAAATAAAGTTGAATTTTCGTGAATAAATGAGGTAGGACTTGAGGCATACACTTTAGAAAAGTTATGAACTGCTTGGCATGAGATGAGAATGTCCATAGAAAGCGAAGCTGATCGCTATCATAAATTTTGATCGACAGACAGAGAATTCGGTAAATGTGGCCGCAGTCTATAGTCCCCCACCGCCCTCTATAATAGGAATGATGGAAAGTGTTCAGTTGATATACATGGAATTATATAGATATAAATCAAGATTGATATAGGTATCGATAAACTGTCCGCCATTACATATGAATATAATTAAAATAGTCCCTCGTAAACAAACGATTTTCATCTTTATATATATATATATATATATATATATATATATATATATATATATATATATATATATATATATATATATATATGTATATAGTAAGCTATGAAAATATATCTATGGCAATTAAGCTACACAGAGACTCCCGCGTTTCATCCCCTGGGGGTATCTGCATGGACTTACTTTTGCCGGGTGTTTTTATATGCACGGCTAGCTAGTTAACCAATCATATTCTTTGTTGTACTGAAATTTGATACATACAAATTATATCTTCTTATAAAATGTTATGTGATTACATGAAATAGTAATATATATATATATATATATATATATATATAATATTTGTTTTGTTTATTATCTATGTACGTATACGTTTCGTCCTTTATAATGGGGACTTATCAGCATAAAGATATGACTATTCACTACTGGTCATGCGATTCGAAACCCCGGATTCCGAGTATTTTGCAACTCAAATCTCGACGTCATAAACTACTCGGAAAGAACTTTTCCAAATATGATCTAATGTTAAGATCGGATTCTAGCTCTACCTGATGAGATCTCCGTTTATAATAACTGTTGATCGATAACATTGACATGCCAGTGTCGCAGATTTTGTACATGTCTGTGTAAATAAAAATATACATATATAAAACTTCTATTTGATAATGAGCACTTTTTATAAACCCGGTTGAAATCATTTGGATTACTACCCTGTGGATTTTTTACCTGGATTATATATATATATATATATATATATATATATATATATATATATATATAAATCTCCGTTGAAAGAAATGCTATAAACATATACCTAATAAATTATTTAATTAAATAATTACAATATGTATGTATATAAATAAAATCGTAATATATAATCTTTTATATATTAATACGATAGCGTGTGTGTTCGTGTGTCACGCTTCCGGCAAAAGCACTGCGCATGCGTGCCGCAACTAGATTTTGAAAAACATTCAACTAGCCTAATTTGGCGCAACGGTTAGTGACGTGGTATTTTTGACTTTGGCCTGACTTGTTTATAGTTCGATCCCAACCAACTTCAAACCCCACTTTCCCGACCCGACCTTGGGTCACATCTTACTTGTGGGAGTAAGATAAAACTAGCCTTGTGCCTAACTCCCGGAGGGGAATAAATAAATATTCATGAATTCGGGCCACATTTAATTTAATCGAAAACATTTACAAAGTACGGTTTAGTCGTCGAAATATTACCTTCACTAGAAATATTGTATATAAAGAGGTTTTGTAAATTGTTTCATATATTGTTCATTTAAAAAAAAATAAATACAAGTCCAAATCTTATCATATTTTATTCAAACATGTATAGGTTAGGAACAAGATAATTAGTATTATAAACATCATTTCGTGTAATGTACACGAGTCCCGCTAGTATAAATATATATTGTAACAAATAAACAATAATTGAATCGAATTTATCAGATAAATAAAATGTATTTCATGAACATTAAACCTAAACGAGACAAATCTATCCTATCCTGTGTCATATATTTGTCCTTTGAACCCAAGCAAGTCATGACGTCAGAAATGTTGTATCCGGTTAGACCGACGCCGTCAACCCACCTCTTATCCTTACACCTAAGAGAAGCGAATCATGTCGAATTAGTGACACCCTGCCTCGAACATAGCTGAGAAGAAATAAAACGACTCAGCCTAGTGGCTGTCGTCTCTTAAAACAATTACGAACGTATCAAAGGTCCAATTATCGTCGCCTTTTAACTCTTATTACCTGTTAACGACAACTTCCCCCTCATCCTAAACCTTTAGTCAAAGAGAAGTCAAACGTCGGACAAATATCTGGTGTCATCTCTTAATGCCTACGAATGTTGTGCCCCCAAGCCAGTGCAGATGTACCGTCGCCTGGTAACTTAAAGAAACCCTTAACACCCACCTTCCCTGCCCAGGTATATCGGCGGAGAAGATATAAAAGCGAGTTCGCGAATCGACCGGAAACTTCCCATTGAGTAGAAGAGCTAGCTGCCGCTCGAGTAACCCGTCACCACAAATATATGCGTTGTGAGCTATGAAAACGAAGAAGAATAAAAAGAACCTAACTGAATGGCCTGACTGATTTTCCTGAGAGTTTCTTCTACACCGTTGGTTGAGTTGAAGACACAAGGTTTTTCAAAATGACATCATCCAACTTGCCGTTGATTGTAAATATATCAAACTACCGCCGAAATAACGAATACATATATCATGTGAAGATTGAACAGCGCTAAAGGAGACTTCCACGATTATACCCACATATATGATTTCTAAACACTTGCTCCTTGTATTCTGCTGATAACTTTTCAATCCAAAGATCAGTGTGGATCTTGGATGAGTGTGACTTGCGACATTTCTGCATAATTGCACTTTTCAACTTAAAAACATTTGAGTTTCGGCATTGTTGTGAATGAAAAAGTCAAAATGAAAAAAAGCGAATTTTCGTTAACCTGTCATCAGCAGCAGTTTACACAGTTCAAGGGAAAGAGGAAATGGGGTGATAGTTGGGAGTTATTAAGTTTTATTACTATGTTCAGCTTAGGGAAAGAGATAGTGTCTAGGTTATTTGTGGCACAAAACCGAGCGTGGCCGATAGTGGATATAGGGGGGGGGGTGGAAGTCTAAACTTATTGTCATGTTTCGAAATAAAAAAGGAAAGAAGAAAGAAAAATGATTATATTGTTTATGAATGTAGACGCGTGGAGAGTTTTTCTATTTTGAAACGCAAATTCTGATTTAAAAAAAGTTTGTGGAAAAAGGAGAGAAGCAGGAAATAATACCTTTTATTTTATTTATTTAAGTGTGAATGTATTATTTATTCCTATTTATTTAATCACTTTATTTGTGTCTCATTAATTAACCAATACATTTTATTTTTTATTGTTTAAAGTTATTTATGAGTATATAAGTATATTCATATGCAATATGCGGATATATGTGTAAAACAGAGTTGGAAATAATATAACTCGTTTATTTATTCATGTGTGAATGTATTTATTTATATTTGTTTTTTAATTATTTGAGTATTGATCAATAATTATTTAAAATATTTTTGATTATAAAAGTGTGAGTAAATGGTAAAAATAAATATACGTATTAGTTTCTTGTTTAAGTCTCTGATGTACATACATTTAATTAATGGTCAACACAATTACTAAACATTCGATGATCTTCTTATGTTAAATAATGAAGTTAAATACACTATCAGTGGGTCTTATGAAGAATGTAAGTCATACCTGTTAATGTTAGAGAGTGTGATATCTTATTACTCTTGTAGGTATTCGCATCCTTAATAATAGATTTTCCATCACCAGTTGCTAAAAAGAAATGTATATATCCTACTAAATAAATAGACACGGTGTAATGGGTGGCTGGCGTAGTACCTGTTAATGAGAGTTTAAACTCCTCCACGTTTCTCGTAATAAGATGAAAAAGAAAGTATCTATCCGGAACAAATAGAGAAATTGAGTAACGTGGCGTTTTTTTTTTAAATTTCTATGGTACATATACATTTTAATGGAAACATGAATAACGAAACATAATTTCTTATATAAAATTTGGTTTATGTAAATTTAATCGGTCAATCAAATAAATGAAAAATCAAGCTTTAGATATAGTGAGATAGTTATAAAAACGACTAAGTAGAGTAACATTTGTATGGTTATAAATTGTCTGGAATTCGACATCTAAACCTGCAGCGAAAGGAGAACGAATCGATACAGACCTTATAAAATGAGTTATTCGCCCATCACCTTCGAGCAAAAGCGCTGACATCTTTTTCTATGCTAATTCTCTTTTCTGTTCGCCCGCGGGGAAAAAACGAAAAGCCGCCATCATTCCGTTTCTACAAACACGTGTCCCCCGTCTTTTGTTAATGAAGTCAAATTGAAGCCTCCGAGTACACATTCCGCCAATTTGCGGTCACAATTTCATCGGTCCACCTATAATGGCCGCCAACAGACACCGAATGGGGTTTTAGTAGTAAATTATATCGCTGTGAGTGTTGTCTCGGCGTTTTCCTCTTTCACGCCCCGTAATCCCAACTTGTTACTCTCATCTGCTGAGAAGACCAATTATTTGATATAACCCCGGTTCTCGTTGTAGGCGATGACGATCGTCTTTCAATGGTGGCGATATCCAAGTTTTCTTATCATGAATACTATCTGAAGTACACATCGATGTCGGATGAACATGCATTTCTAACGATAATAATATAGCACACTAGAAAGGGCACTCGGCGTTGCCCGGAAATAAAAGTGGTGCTTCGATATTAGACGAAGTATTAAAAGTCACAAACATGACAAACTAAATAGCTTGCTTGCTATATGTAGTTCATATTTTATTATAATAATGATAAAATAATTATAATTATAAAATAATAATATTAAAATAATAATAATAAAATAATTATGATAATTAAATAGTAATAATGATAATAATAATAATAATAACAATAATAATAATAATAATTATAATAACAATAAGAATAATAATAATAATAATAATAATAATAAAATAATAATAGTAAATTATAATAGTAAAATAATAATACTTATAATTGAATAGTAATGATAATAGTAATGACAATAACAATAATAATAACAATAATAAAATAATAATAGTAAAATAATAATAATAAAATAATAATATTTAAATAGTAATAATGATAATAACAATAAAAATAATAATTATAAAATAATAATAGTAAAATAATAATGATAAAATAATTATAATAATTAAATAGTAATAATAAAAATAATAATAACAATAATAATAATTATAATAATTATAATGATTATAATAATTATAATAACAATAACAATAATAATAATAGTAAAATAATAATAATAGTAAAATAATAATGGTAACATAATAATAATAATAATAATTGAATAGTTATAATAATAGTAATAACAATAATAATAATAATTAAATAATAATAGCAAAATAATGATAATGAAATAATATAAATTACATAGTAATAATAATAATAATAATAAAAAAAAAATAACAATAATAATAATTATAAAATAATAATAGTAAAATAATAAGAATAAAATAATAATAATAATTAAATAATAATAGTAATACCAATAATAATAATTATAATAACAATAACAATAATAATAATAATAATAATAATAATAATAATTTGTAGAGGGTGGAGGAGGATGAGAAGACCCAGGAGAGACAGCACAAACCAGACCTCCACTGGAAGAGTGGGGAAAATGCTGGGACCTTGAAGAGGCTTATTGCCACCCAAATCTTAGAGAAGACCAATCGTTCATACCAGCGATAAATCAATGGTAAAAGGCTGTTGCGATACTGCAAGGCTATTTGCGGTGGTTATCGAAAAATGTGGAGAATAATGGAAATCTGGGAAAACTTGTCACTCAGACTCCAGGTAATACCATCGGAAGACGTTATAGTAGCAAGTGAAGTTCATCGTCTGTCGAAGTCCCGCAAACATTTAAACACACATTTTTGTTGGTATTGTCTGTCTTCAGACTCGAAAATTTTCAACACTTTCTCGGGAATCTCCGTTAAGCCTCGGAACTGACTTCCTACATGCTGAAACGAACTTGGTGCCCATTTTAAATCACTTCCTAATGCCGAGAAAAAAATACGAACATTTTGGCTAAGATCAAAGTGTAGTATCTGTTCCGATGGATACTGCACGCCTGTCCTGTGCAGTTCTAGGAGGTCCACCCTCCCAGGCTTCGCCTCCCCTCTTTGGGGAGGAGTAAGTTTATTGCTTACTGTCTGAGGCGCCCCTACCGGGGAATGCCGACGGGGCTGCCCAGGCAATTTTTAAATGGCCAGAGTGCTCACCTCTCGAGCGCTGGCTTTTAACCCCACTTGCTCGACCCGAGCTTGGGTCACATCTTACTTGTGGGAGTAAGATAAAACTGGCCTTGTGCCTAACTCCTAGCGAAGGAGTAAATAAATATCTATAAGAATCAGAGCCAGGTCGTAAAACAAGCAATAACATTTAGGTTTTGAGCAGCTATAGTTTACGAAAGGTTCCTTAAAATAAGTGAGTTCTCTTCTTATGACCTGAATTAGTAGCTTTAGATATGTAGTCATCATTATTACCTTGTACATGACTGTTTATATTTAGCGCTCTTAAGCGATTACGAAGGTATATAGATACATATTTTAGAAATACATCCAGAGTATTGATTTACTCCTTTCCAGGAGTTAGGCACAAGGCCAGTTTTTATCTTACTCGCACAAGTAAGATGTGACCCAAGGTCGGGTCGAGAAAGTGGGGTTTAAAAATTGTCTGGGCAGCTTCGTCGGCATTCTCCGGTAGGGGAGCCCCAGGCAGTAAGCTATAAACTTACTCCTCTCCAAAGAGGGGAGGCGAAGGCTGGGAGGGTGGACCTCCTAGAACTGCACAGGACCGACCCTTAGACCGGCGTAAATCAAGCCCCGAAGGCCAAGACAATACCAGTCTATGGGGTGCAGTGTCAATCGGAACAGATACTACACTTTGATCTTAGCCAAAAGGCCAAGAACCATGAGAAATACATCCAGAGTAGCCGAACACAATTTTACTACTAATTTTGTTGAATATATACATCATCCAATCAAAACACTTGTTGACACGGAAACTGACGAGAGAACAACCTTTATTTAAGTCATCACTCACTTGCTTCTTAATACTTCTCAACTAATTCAACCTTTTTCGCATAACTTACTACATTCAAGGTGTAAAGAAGAAGCACACAAGATTATTAGAGTTTTAGTATCATTCTAAATTGCCACACAATAACATATTATTTCGTGCTCAATTAGTTGTTAGTTAAAGCAGTGATATACATGTGACTCAGACACTTTTTCTCTGAAATGGCAAGAGTGTTTAATATTTGCTTTCTAGTAAATATAATCCTGTATTATAAAAAGATTACTTTTACCAAGTATCGAATATATTAAATATGGCAAAAGAAAATAATTTTCTGTATACACCTATGTCAGACGCAGTATTTGTTTTCGTATGAACCCCAGTTTGGTTATCCGTTTTTAATGGTATTAATTTCAAACTAGTTACAAATAAATTGTAATATATGGTTTTTACTTTTATTTATTTTTAATAAATATAATATAATAATTTTATTAATATAG
>OY744543.1:73334939-73347439 GCA_963556195.1 Sepiola atlantica | reverse complement strand
CAGATTTGCAATCACGCGTAGTTTATGCTGTTCACATTCAGCAATTAGCCAGAGAACAAAATGAGTTCATCCATAAGCTGATAATGAGCGACGAAATCCATTTTCATCTGAACGGCTTCGTAAATAAGCAAAACTGCAGAATATGGGCCATTGAAAATCCAAGAACCGTTCATCAGCATGAATTACATCCACTAAAATGTACCGTATGGTGTGGTGTTACCTCGGAAAGAGGGATCGGTCCATATTTCTTTGAAGACGAAGAAGGTGTCGCGGTGACGATAACTGCACAGCGATATCAACAAATGATTGAATATTTTTTACGGCCAGCTGTTCAGGACAACCCAGAAATGTGGTTCCAACAAGATGGAGCTACTGCCCACACTGCCCAACAAATTATGGCGCTCTTAAGGGGATTTGTTGGCGAGCGCTTAATTAGCAGATTTTCTGATTTTAACTGGCCTTCACGTTCACCGGATTTAACAGCCACTGACCGTCCCCTTTGGGGTTATCTTAAGGAAAGGGTATATGTGAACAAGCCTTCAACGATTCAAGAGCTTAAAAACAATATCAGACATGAAATCCAAGAACTAGAGCCAGTTATTCTAAGGAGTGTAATGGAAAATGCCCTAACTAGAGCCCGTCTTTGTGAGGCCGAAAATGGTGGCCATTTAAAGGATATTATTTTTAAAAACTACTGCAAGAAAATTACCAAGTAAATGTATTATTTATCAGAAAAGCCTAGTAAATTACTTTAAATGTTGTAGTTACTATCACCAATGCGCGACTTTTGCACCACCCTGCATATATATATATATATATAGTTGTTATTGTTTATTGTACGTATACGTTTCGTCCTTTTTCAATCGGGACTCTTCAGCATAGAGATATGACTATTCACTACCGGTAACACGATTCAAAACCCTGGATTACAAGTATTTTTCAACCCAAATCCAACGTCGCTAACCGATCGGCCAATTCTGAATAGCTTATAAACAATCATAATTTTAACACATTTAAAGCGGCGAGACGTACAGGCATTCTACTTCTATAAGGGAAGGAATGATGCATATAAAGCAAGTGACGTCATGCTGTGTTAGTACTACCATTTACAGTGCTCTACTTTTTTACGATGAGCTTCAAATATAAATATTTGTTATTGTTTATTTATCTATGTACGTATACGTTTCGTCCTTTTTCAATCGGGACTCTTCAGCATAGAGATATGACTATTCACTACTATATATATATATATATATATATATATATATGAATTTTACATGAGTTTTGACAATATAGTACGAATGGTAAAAGAACCCAAGACGTAAAAATAAAATAAGAATAGAATAAAATGAACAATTAGCAGACCTATCTCTGATATATTCAGATTAATTTTTGGGTTCTCGCATTCGGGGTATAAATTTTATGCCCACTCCTATTTGTGTTTATCCCGGCTAGTTCCTCTGTCTTCTTCCTTCTTATCGCCTTTTACCCCCTCCGCCTACCGCCTCCCCTATACTAGCTCAGTAGGTGTGAAAGTGAAAACGGAAAAGAAAATAAATAAATATATATAAAAAAGGAAGAATATAAATAAAAAAGAATGTGTCACCCACTTGTCATATTTCAATGTCACTTAAAGTCTTCCTATATGGTCCAATCGGATCATCCTTTCCTCATTCCATGTGTGTGCTTTCAAAATAAAATTATTTTCAAATCTTCACTTTTTCTGAAGACGTTCGCCAACGCGAACGAAACCGGTCAAATCTCTTGTTTTTGTTTTTCTCCTGCACTTTAACCTGTTTTCCGTTTGTCATTTTTCACACACACATATATATATATATATATATATATATATATATATATATATATATATATATATATATATATATATATATATAATGAAGAAGAATGGAAAGGAATTAGAGAAGCAAAAGTCAAATCATAAGTTAATTCAATTGCTCAGAGGAAGGTATAATCCGCAAAAAAGGCAATTTATTCAAGTTAAATTTTCCTTAAACCAGGCTTTTCAAAGATCAAAATCTTATCATCAGAGGAAGTCGCTGGGATAGATAAGTTGGCAAAGGCCAAGATTTAAAATTTCAAAAAATAAAATAAAAGTTGTAGGGGGAAGAAACACAGGGCAAAATTCTGCGGAATATACCTTGCTCTGAGCAATTGAATTGAATTATGATTTGACTTTTGCTTCTCTAATTCCTTTCCATTCTTCTTCATTCTACCTGCTCTATCCTGGATATTGAGCTATATACTCTTCACAATAGGTTTCACTTTTCCTAAAAGTTCGCTTTTAGTACACCACTTTATATATATATATATATATATATATATATATATAGAGAGAGAGAGAGAGAGAGAGAGAAAGAGAGAGAAAGAGAGAGAGAGTGAGAGGGGGAGATAGAGAGAGATAGACATAGATAGAAGAAAAGATGATCGATTGCTTCACGGATAGAGAGACATAAATGATGTTTTCAATAGACTGATTGATAGAATGATAGATCGGGGAACGTGTCATAGATAACTACGCATCTGAAGATATCTACCTAAGTGTGTTCACCCGGTTGCACGTATCTACACGTACGTCTGATCTTGAAGCGTATAATGAGTTGCGTGTCCTCTTCAAAACCCGTCGTAAGGGCCCCATAGGACGGCCTGTGCCATTTCTGACAGATGTTTGGACTTATCTATTCTGGCATGGCCGAAGATTATGTAAAAGTGTGCGGCCGTCGAGCCATTAGATATGCGAACTAAGCTTCAACTTATTCGCCGACAGATTCCAATTTGCCGATATTGAAACCGCTTAATGATTCCGTTGCGACTCCCATGAGGAGTTGAAGCATCACGAAATAGTTTCAGCGAAAGATGATCATGGGGAAAATTTTAGAACATGAAAATGTGTCCGTCCAGAGTTTGGTCTTCCGCTTTTCGAGAGAAATTAATTCATTGACATTTGGTCTTTTATTGGTCCGCCGAAGGGATTCTCCGATTTATCAGAATAAACTAGATCACGTGGTAGGAGAGATAGCATGTTTGAAATAGTTAGACTTTGGTGTCAATTAATATTGGCGTAGAGAAGGCCACTGGCGCTTTGTCAGCATGGCCAACCTAGAATAGAAATATTAAAGGAAGTTTCAGAGAGGTCTATTCTGCGACTAATAATCCGGTCGGTAAAATTGATGAGAGAAACCATAATTGGTCCCCCGATTTATAAAATCGGGGGACTTATGTTTTCAGGCATGCCCGTCCGCATGTTCGTCTGGATTTTTCTCAGCAACCATCCACTGAATTTCTCTGAAATTTTGCATGAAGTTGTAACTTTGGTCTGGTTAGAAAGTGACATTCTCCGATTTTTGAAAAAAAAAATCTGGTAAACCCCCCAGGGGGACAAAAGGCCCCGAAATGTCAAAAAATTACATTTTTTGCCCCATAACTTTTCATCCATCCATTCAATTTCTATGAAACTTGGTCAAAATGTGGAGGCAATTGTTTCTAGAATAAGTATCGCTGACCTTGGAAAAAATCTGGTTCACAACCCCCAGGGGGTAAAAAGCCCCCAAAATGGCAAAAAATGACCATTTTCTCCCATAACGTTTGATCCATCCATTCAATTTTTCTGAAACTTGGCCAAAATGTAGAGGCAATTGTTCTGGATATAAAATGAGCATCTTTGATTTCATAAAAATTCTGGTTCGCGCCCCCAGGGAGTCAAAGGGGGGTCAAAAATGCCCCAAATTGCCCAAATGTATTTCATTTTACACTCGCCACATCGAGTCACATACAGAGGGGGACCACGCACGCGCGGCTTGTTTCTTTGATTCTCATTCTGTTTTTTTTTCTGTCTCGTTTGCTGTAATGCGAAATATCAACCCGTTTTTCTTTTTTCAAAATTCCTAAATGAATTCTCTACCACTATATATGTTTAATAAGTCTTTATTTACTAACGTCCCCACGGGATCAAAGTTAGACAAAAAGTAGTTTTCTTATGTGGGGGATATCCAACTCCTCCAAAAAGGGCACTATAGATGTTAAAAAAATAGAAATTAATATTTGACATAGGACAGAACAGATATTACACCTTGATCGTAGGACGAAGTACATTATTTATGCGTCGTTAACGGAATGTGTTGGTAATGATGACACGACGATCCCGTTGGTTATCTAGCATCACGTAACCCAATCGGTTATCAGTATTTATGTGGTCCCTCGCGTGAGTATATAATTTTATTCGGGGGAAGAAATGCAATCAAAACAGAATAAAACCAATAAAAATAATGGAACTTGCTGATTTAGTCCTACGCATTATTTTATTTATTTATGCTTATGCTTCTTTCGGCATTTTGTTGGCCTTTTGGTCAAGATCAAAGTGTAGTATCTGTTCCGATGGATACTGCACGCCGGTCTATGAGTCTGTCCTGTGCAGTTCTAAGATGTCCACCCTCCCAGGCTTTGTTTCCCCTCTTTGGGGAGGAGTAAGTTTATTGATTACTGCCTGAGGCGCCCCTACCGTCGAATGCCGAAGGGGCTGCCCAGGCAATTTTTAATGGCCAGAGTGCTCACCTTCTCGGGCGCTGGTTTATCAAATCCCAGTTTCCCGACCTTGTGTCACATCTTACCTTGTGGGAAGTAGATAAATAAATTATTTCTGCATCTCTTTTAAGCATCTTCTCGCCTCAACCCGTAATAATGTTTGTACATCCGCAAAAACTCATGCACAAAACGTATACAATACAAAGAACATATGTCAGTCATAAGACAACATACCACAGCCTGACAACATAAGAATGAGCAAAAATCTTATCTGGGCCTTACTTGTATACATCCTATAGAATGTTATGCTATTGCAACTTTTATAACTAAAAAAAAATTATTTATCTGATATGGGGGTGGACGTAATGGGTGAAAATTTCAGATTCATGCGAGTAGTATTTTTTTGTGTTCATTTATACATAAATAACACTAAACAATCAAACATTTTGAAAATTTTGCAAAATTCAGAAGGGGTGGGACGTAATGGGTGAAAATTTCAGATTCATGCGAGTAGTATTTTTTTGTGTTCATTTATACATACATAACACTAAACAATCAAACATTTTGAAAATTTTGCAAAATTCAGAAGGTGCAGGCCACTAGTTTTTGGCTATTTTACAGTCATGAAAACCCTTTCACAGCCTGAAGAATGGTCCTAAATTAAAGTACTATATCAGATTTAACCATCTATATCCATTCATAGCTTTTGAGGATGTTTTAGGACCTGCAATGTTGCATGAAACCACCTTTTCACCGAAAAATGATGAATTTTAGGTCCCGTGGAGCACTAACGGCTATTTTTGGCCTGCACCTTCTGAATTTTGCAAAATTTTCAAAATGTTTGATTGTTTAGTGTTATTTATGTATAAATGAACACAAAAAATACTACTCGCATGAATCTGAAATTTTCACCCATTACGTCACACCCCTAATCTGATCAAGTTTAAATTTAGCATATTGGTGATTATTCTTTGATAAGGTGTCTGTTATATATTTGTTGTATCCCGGATCTGTTTTATTTCGTCTCAGGTATTCTTTTCGTAACCATTTCCTCCATCTCTCCGGTGTCCGCTTCCGGGATGCCTAAGGGATTTTTAAGTCCCGTTCCCCAAATATCAGGATCGTATATCTATGGCGTAACTCTATGCCTTCAGCTGCTTTCAGGCAGTGAAGGTTTTCTATTATTAATAATCATTGTCAGTGATTGCTCACCGACAACAAAAACAGTGATGTTTCCTGGAGTCTGAGTGACAACAAGCCTCCCCAGATTTCCAGTAATATTAACCTCTTTTCGGTAACACCCGCAAATAACCTTGCGGTATCGCAACAGCCTCTTACCATTGATTTCTCGCTGGTAAGGACCATTGGTCTTCTCTGCAATCTGGGTGGCAATAAGTCTCCCCAAGGTCCGAGCATTCTCCGCACTTTTCCAGTAGAGGTCTGGTTTGTACTGCCCCTCCTTAATCTTCCCATCTTCCTCGACCCTTTACAGATATTTTGTCTAGTGTCAGCCTAGACCGGTTCCATTTTTAACATTTGTTATTTATTTTTTAAAATGATTATAATTTTTTTAATTATTATTATTTACTCACTAGCAGTTCTCACACAGGCCATCAGTGATTGCTCACTGACAACCGGTGGTATTCCCTGGGGTCTGAGTGACAACAAGTCTCCCAGATTTTCAGTATTCTCAACCTCTTTTCGACGGCCACCGCAAATAAATTTGCAGTCTCACAACCGCCGTTTACGCTTGATTTCTCGCGGGTAAAGACCATTGGTCTTCTCTGAGATATCATTTGATAACTCCCAAAAGTGCCCCCTCTATTTCTCCGTCCTACCACTTTCTCAGAATTCATCCAACCTCATCTTAAACTGATCCATGCTATTGCTGTTCTTAATCTGATTTGGCAACTGATTCAAAAACATATTACTCTGTGAGCAAAAAAACTTAACTAGTTTTTGAAAACTGCCTTGACAATAACCTTCCAGATCTAGGAGAAATACTAAAAAAATACCCACCATATTTAGAAATGCCATTAATTATCTTGAATACTCAATCATATCACCTCTCATTCTTCCCAGCAAAGTAGTCAATCCCCATTTGTCGAATCTCTCCCTGTAACTGCATTCCTTTACTTTACTTGTTAGTTTTGTCACCCTTCAAGTTTTAATATTACATTCCAATTTCCATATCTAGTCGCTGGAGCCCAGGCATGGATGCAGTATTCTATATTATTGTTGCCTTTCTTAAATTATCACCTTTCCTTCTTTCATTCATCAATTTATTTGTTCTTAAAGAAAAACGCATTTGCTGTGTTTTTCTTCCTTTTTTTCGTTTATTGTTATTTTTCACGCTTTCGAATCTCTCTTTCTCTTTTTCTTTCTGTCTATCGTTCTTTCTTTCTTTTTTTTACATTTTTTTGTTCCTTCTTTATTCTATTCTTCATTGTAATTTTACTTTCTTTCTTTCTTTCTTTCATTTTATTTGTTCTTTTTTCCTTTCTTTTTTTCCTTTCTCTTTTCCTTTCTTTTTTTCTTTCTAATAATCCAACCTTTTCCTCTTCTACTTCTTTTCATTTTTATCTTTTCTTTTTTTATTTTATAGCATTAAACGAAACGATAGTTAAAAAAGAAAACACGAACAAAAACACATAAAACAGTAACCGTATAAAAAACATAACCTAACGAATAAAAACACATCAAACAGTAACCGTATCAAAAACAGAACCTAACGAATTAAAATACATAAACCAGTAACCGTATAAAAACAGAACCTTACGAATAAAAACACATAAAACAGTAACCGTATAAAAAACAGAACCTAACGAATAAAAACACATAAAACAGTAACCGTATAAAAAACAGAACCTAACGAATAAAAACACATAAAACAGTAACCGTATAAAAAACAGAACCTAACGAACAAAAACACATAAAACAGTAACCATATAAAAGACAGAACCTAACGAACAAAAACACATAAAACAGTAACCGTATAAAAAACAGAACCTAACGAATAAAAACACATAAAACAGTAACCGTATAAAAACAGAACCGTAACTAATAAAAACACATAAAACAGTAACCATATAAAAAACAGAACCTAACGAATAAAAATACATAAACCAGTAACCGTATAAAAACAGAACCTAACTAATAAAAACAAATAAAACAGTAACCGTATAAAAAATAGAGCCTAACGAACAAATTCACATAAAACAGTAACCGTATAAAAAACAGAATCTAACTGTAACAGCAGGCAACTGGAAGCAAAAATCTCGGACACGAATTTTACGGGTAGAAATATTTTATTGGCGCGCACGTGGCTACGCTGACTTTGACTTCTTTCACCTTTGTAAAACTGCAAACAAATAAACAAACAAGTCTTACACACATGCTCCAAGACAAAACGAAGCAAATCACAAAGTAGTACAAATTCAAGATAAGTTAGGAGAAATTCTGCATCGCTTACCTCTGTTTTCGCCCAGCCTAAATGCCCCCAGAACCAACGTCTACAAACAAGCGGGTTGAACGTCCGCGTCCCATGCTGACCGATTTGAAAAGGCCGCCTTGAGCAATCAGCCGGTGTCAAGGCAGGAAGCTACCCCGAGCGCATGTCTTCCGGAAGAAACCGGTGCCAAATAAAATGTCCCCTTCATGAATTTTGACCGGCCAACGTGTGAAAACTCTTACATTTACACTAACTAATAAAAACACATAAAACAGTAACCATATAAAAAAACAGAACCTAACGAATAAAAATACATAAACCAGTAACCGTATAAAAAAAACAGAACCTAACGAACAAAAACACATAAAACAGTAACCGTATAAAAAACAGAACCTAACGAATAAAAATAAAACAGACAATAAAAGTAATAAATTGGACAGACCTTATTTTCTGCCTCTTTTTTAACATCTTTTTTTTCTTCTTCATCTGACTGTTAATTAGCTTTCTCTTCAACAAGACAATAACAAGCCAACAGAAAATGGGGCTATGCAAAAAAGAAAAACAACGCAAACATCAGTCAGTTCTTAAAATAAAACGAACAAGCCTTCAAAAGAGAGAACCGTGTTAATATCGGCGTCTGCAAATGACAGCATATTTACTAACGGAAACGCCGTGTGAAACACACAGTTGTTTTTAAATATTTGATGGGTTCCATTAGTTTCGCTACTTGAAATACGCATTTACTTCAATTTTCAGAAAGAACAGGGTAGCACTAATGCAACCTAGTTTTCATAGCAGGCAATGTTCGCCCTCGGCATTATTCTGCCAACCTAGTTACTGTCTTGAATTACCAGACCCTTCTTTTTGCGGAATGAGGTATAGTTTGGTTCGGTCCAGGAATGTCCAAACTACCAGGCATTACCTCCTCTTTCTTGAATGGGGTTTGGTTCATTTCTGCCTGAGGCGCCTCATTTGGGGAATACCGACGGGTCTGTACCCGGCTATTCCCCACCTTCAAAGTTTGTGTCACATCTTGCTGCAGTCAAAGTAAATATCTATCTATCTATCTATCTATCTTTTTGTATATTCCTATCTATCTATCTATCTATCTATCTATCTATCTATCTATCTTTTTGTATATTCCTATCTATCTATCTATCTATCTATCTATCTATCTATCTATCTACCTTTCTCTCTCCCCCTCTCTCTCTCTCTGTATATATATAAATATATATATATATATATATATATATATATATATATATATATATATATAGTAAGCTATGAAAATATACTTATGGCAATTAAGCTACATAGAGGTTCATGCCTATTATTGAAGTTCATAAGCGCGCACTGAGCATTTTAAAAATCTATTACTTCATATAACTCAAAATTTGATGTAGAGCAATTCTTTTCTCTATTAACTATTTTGAGCCCACAAAACTTTAAGTGCCCCCGATCTCCTAAACTCAACCACCTGTACCACACAACCCTTAAATATTACTTTTTATAATCCGAATGACGCAAATTCGATCCCAACAAGCAAAACTCAGCTCATGTCTTTCAATCGTAGGCGTGTCCCTTTTCTTCCTGAGATTCCCATGGATGGCTGTGTTCTTGAGGTGAAATCGACTCTGAAACTTTGTTTCAAAATCAATCATATGAGTTTAATATATTTACGTCGGTACGTTAGTTTGCTTTGGATAACGGTTAATTTGCATTCGGATATACTGAGAAACATAGAAACATAGAAACATAGATGAATTCTGGTAGAAGGACAATGACCGTCCTATGGCACCAGTGTTCTCTAATGAGTTTGATTTCAGCGCTTGTCATCGTTCGGTCCAGTTGATCATTACTACTGACGATCACCATTAGACGAAGATAGCGAACAAGACGAGAAGAAATCCACGTGTTGCACTACAGTCGAGCAATTATTTGTCTGTGACAGATTATCTGGACGCCGGCCCGTTACGTAAACAGCCGATAGCTGCGTTGACACGTTTCACAACAGTAGTAGTAATAGTAGTAGTAGTAGTAGTAGTAGTAGTAGTAGTAGTAGTAGTATTTGCTATAACAGTGAAATTGATTTTTTTCGTAACATTAGTTTCTCCTCTAAATTCTTCTTCGTTGTTGTTGTTAACAGCCGTCGCCATAGGGTATTGATTTACTCCTCTCCAGGAGTTAGGCACAAGACCAGTTTTTATCTTACTCCCACAAGTAAGATGTGACCCAAGGTCGGGTCGGGAAAGTGGGGTTTAAAAATTGCCTGGGCAGCCCCGTCGGCATTCCCCGGTAGGGGCGCCTCAGGCAGTAAGAAATAAACTTACTCCTCCCCAAAGAGGGGAGGCGAAGTCTGGGAGGGTGGACCTCCTAGAACTGCACAGGACAGACCCATAGACCGGCGTAAATCAAGCCCCGAAGGCCAAGACAATACCAGTCTATGGGGTGCAGTATCTATCGGAACAGATACTACACTTTGATCTTAGCCAAATAGGAGAATTATAACTAACTGTCATTAACCTACGTTCTATTTTTTCATAGTTAAAGTCGTAAAATAAAAATAAAATCGATTTTGGGTTTAATATTCTTTCTTTGTATTCCCCGGTAGCTCCTTGTCTTCATCCTTGTATGCGTCCGGTGACGACAGCAGCCTTATAGTTACACTTGGTTTCTTGGTCAATCCAGAACTTCTCCAACCGCTTCTCAAATGTCTTTGATGACAATTTATTACACAAAGCAACAAAGCGATGGCTGAATGAATATTTTTTCACGTTCAAACGTGCTTGTTTTTTGTAAAGCATCTGACTGTGTCCCCTGTTTCCCTCTCTTGTATTTTTTTAGTCAATAGTTTATCTGCATTGAAGTCATTTTTTCCAGAGGGCAATTTATAGTAATTACTCGTGTCCCAACGTATTCTTCTATAGGCAAGTACAGAACTGTCTGCTAGAGCCAGAGGTAAAACACAGGCAAACGTGCGAAGAGATATAGCAAACAGGAATCGGGTGGAGAATAAGGTTATCAGAGAAGTAAGAGGTAGTTTATAAATGACAATTCAACAAACCACAATAAATTGGAACGTAGAGCAGTATAAGTTGACTTCTTTTGTTCTCTCTTCCCTATCGCGTGACTATAAGTCAGGGGCGGGCAACCTTTTCAGAGTGAGGGCCAGATGAGACTTTTGGAAGGAGATCGCGGGCCGGAGTGAAAAACGAAATCTCAGAATTACTATATTTTGTTTACATGAATAAATTGTACAAAAATTGCATTGAACACTCTGCAAATCTGATATTTTTTCTCAAGAGACTTCTGTATGTGATGTTATAAAAGGCGCTTACGGAGAGCCATTTTGGAATCATAAAAACTAATGACGGGAAGTAGCAAGTTGATCCAGCATTCGTTTTGACACACCTCACATAGGTTCTATGTTTCATACCCTTTCCTCGTCTCACGTTTCCTCTTTGCCTCTCTCTTTCTCTTTTTCTATTTTTATCTCTTAATAGTTAAAGAAAAAATGAAACATACATGCATCATCGCTCGCTGATATTTATACATTTTTATCCCACTGTAAATCTTAATTGAAACCCACTTTTACGTCTATGTCACAAAATGATATGAGTTTTACTGGGAGGTCCACGGGCCGGATTGCAATAATAAAGCATAGCAGGGTGGCGGGCCGGACGCTAAGCCTTCACGGGCCGGATGTGGCCGGCGGGCCGGAGGTTGCCCGCCCCTGCTTTAAGTGTTACCTCAATTCAAATTCCATCTGTTTTAGAATGTTGGTCTCTTTTTAAAAAGCTTAAAAGAGTTTTCTCTAATGAGTTTGATTTCAGCGCTTGTCATCGTTCGGTCCAGTTGATCATTACTACTGACGATCACCATTAGACGAACATCGCGAACAAGACGAGAAGAAATCCACGTGTTGCACTACGGTCGAGCAATTATTTGTCTGTGACAGATTATCTGGACGCCGGCCCGTTACGTAAACAGCCGATAGCTGCGTTGACACGTTTCACAACAGTAGTAGTAGTAGTAGTAGTAGTAGTAGTAGTAGTATTTGCTATAATAGTGAAATTGATTTTTTTCGTAACATTAGTTTCTCCTCTAAATTCTTCTTCTTCATTGTTCTTGTTAACAGCCGTGGCCATAGGGTATTGATTTACTCCTCTCCAGGAGTTAGGCACAAGACCAGTTTTTATCTTACTCCCACAAGTAAGATGTGACCCAAGGTCGGGTCGGGAAAGTGGGGTTAAAAAATTGCCTGGGCAGCCCCGTCGGCATTCCCCGGTAGGGGCTCCTCAGACAGTAAGCAATAAACTTATTCCTCCCCAAAGAGGGGAGGCGAAGCCTGGGAGGGTGGATCTCCTAGAACTGCATAGGACAGACCCATAGACCGGCGTAAATCCAGCCCCGAAGGCCAAGACAATACCAGTCTATGGGGTGCAGTATCCATCGGAACAGATACTACACTTTGATCTTAGCCAAATAGGAGAATTATAACTAACTGTCA